>VZRM01005135.1:225515-363500 GCA_013397955.1 Grantiella picta | reverse complement strand
TATAGGAAAAAGAGTGTGTATTTGGGGTCACTCTAAAATTTTTCACATTCTCTCAGTGTCTCACCTTGACTTTCCAGGCGCCAGCATAGATAGCCCTTGATTAAGCAATCAACTTAATCTGAGCCATCCATCTCCTGCCAGCGATCAGAGAGAGAGAGAAGGAGGAGGGGGGGAGCGTCCTGCCACACTTTGTAATTTTTTTTCTCTCATTTCCCAGATTGTGGGAACCTTTCCCAAAACATTTAGTGCTAATGATTTCTCAGACAATATTTTATAGCCAAACTTTTTTTGTTTTCCTTCTTTTATTTTTTTTAATTCATTTTTCTTAAATCAAAATAAGTTTATAGAAGTGGGAAAGTAAATAATGTACAGAAAAACACATATCCACTATTTTTTCATGTTTTGTTAAAGGAATATACTAGGGAATTTTGACATAACTTTTCCTTACTTTGGTTATTTATACCCTGCTTTACACAGGATAAAAAAACATAACCAAATTGAAAATATATATAAACCCAAACCTATTTACTTCAGTAATGAAAATTACATCTTTTTATTTTCTTTTAAGAGTTTATTTGCTTTATCATATTTCCTAGTTGAAGTTTCTGTTTGGTTATTGTTTTCTGGTGGTAAAATTATATTAAGATGAACCTTTTTATCATTCTTATTCAAAAGTAAGTAGTTTCTTTTCAAAATAATTAAAAAGAAGTAGATTTAATATTTTTAATTGTATTTCTCAAACACCAGTAACAGGATGGCTGTGGAGCCAACAAAGGATTGTTGGTATTAACAGACAAGAATTGCTGGTAATAACATGCCATGAGAAAGAATAAGATGTGTCTGGAGAAGGGGACCATGTGGATGTAGGGCAGCACTTTTCCAGGACAAACATCCTTGGTCTAGTTCCTAAAGATGAGCACAACACAGTCCAGCACAAGTACGAGAATGAGGCTGAGAAGTGGGCATTGACTATAGGGAAGGATCAAGAGCACCCAAGACCCCTGGAACCTTCGGCACATTTCCAGAATTGTCTGAAAGAACAGACTCTGCATGATGACTAACTAGCATAAAAAACAAATAAAACCTATCTTTAAAAAGGTACTCTCACCAAGCCCAGGTGCACAACCCAGGACCCTGGACATGCCATCAGCAGGAACCAATGCTGAAACTAGGACTAGTGATTCTTTTCCTTTTCCTTTTCCTTTTCCTTTTCCTTTTCCTTTTCCTTTTCCTTTTCCTTTTCCTTTTCCTTTTCCTTTTCCTTTTCCTTTTCCTTTTCCTTTTCCTTTTCCTTTTCCTTTTCCTTTTCCTTTTCCTTTTCCTTTTCCTTTTCCTTTTCCTTTTCCTTTTCCTTTTCCTTTTCCTTTTCCTTTTCCTTTTCCTTTTCCTTTTCCTTTTCCTTTTCCTTTTCCTTTTCCTTTTCCTTTTCCTTTTCCTTTTCCTTTTCCTTTTCCTTTTCCTTTTCCTTTTCCTTTTCCTTTTCCTTTTCCTTTTCCTTTTCCTTTTCCTTTTCCTTTTCCTTTTCCTTTTCCTTTTCCTTTTCCTTTTCCTTTTCCTTTTCCTTTTCCTTTTCCTTTTCCTTTTCCTTTTCCTTTTCCTTTTCCTTTTCCTTTTCCTTTTCCTTTTCCTTTTCCTTTTCCTTTTCCTTTTCCTTTTCCTTTTCCTTTTCCTTTTCCTTTTCCTTTTCCTTTTCCTTTTCCTTTTCCTTTTCCTTTTCCTTTTCCTTTTCCTTTTCCTTTTCCTTTTCCTTTTCCTTTTCCTTTTCCTTTTCCTTTTCCTTTTCCTTTTCCTTTTCCTTTTCCTTTTCCTTTTCCTTTTCCTTTTCCTTTTCCTTTTCCTTTTCCTTTTCCTTTTCCTTTTCCTTTTCCTTTTCCTCTTTTCCTTTTCCTTTCCCTTTTCCTTTTTTCCTTTTCTTTTTTTCATTTTCCCTTTGTCTCTTTGTCTCTTTGTCTGTTTGTCTCTTTCTCTATTTCTCTCTTTCTCTTTCTCTTTCTCTTTCTCTTTCTCTTTCTCTTTCTCTTTCTCTTTCTCTCTCTCTCTTTTTCTTTCTTTCTCTCTCTCTTTCCTTCTCTCTTCCCTTTCAACCTAAACTTTTATTCAAAAACTACTGCCATGTGCTTATATAAGGACTGATATACCGATTTCCATGACAAGTGGGTCATTTCCTAATAAAATCTTGCGAGATTTTTTGGGTCCTCTGACTTCCATCATTCCTTTTGACTACACGTGCCTACAAATCTTGGGTGCTCCCTTCCTCTTGAGGGTGGGACATCACAACATGTTCATTGTACATTAGTCTAGAAAGTTACAAAGAGTTTCTAAATTATGATAAAAATATATGTTCATATCTCAAGAAATATTCTTTGAAAATTTCTTCTTATAACACGACATACAATATTATAAAAGGTTATCAAAAGCTAGCTAGTTATTCATTGATTCTTCTGTGGTATTGCATGTCATAGAAAATAGAAGTATTTCTTTTTTAAGGCAATATGAACCTTTTTTTTCATTGTAATTCAGTCATGTATTACCTAGGTCTAAACCCAAACACTACTCCACATCAGATGCTTTGTGTACACTTGGAAATGCAGAGGCAAACTGAGACATCGCTGATAGTTCTAATTACTGCTATGCTCTTTGCTGTTGGGTTTAAGTCTTGAAGTGTGCCTGTAATAGCTAGACAGTTAGACAGGCAGAGATAAGCACTTTCATTAACATCTAGAAATCCAAACAAATTTAAAAATACACCACTACTTTTTGAAATTGTTGTACTTAATAGGGTTCTATGGTTTAGAGTTTGTCGGGTGATTTCAGGTGCTTTTTCCTTGGGGATTCCACCTTTACATAATTTACCCTACAAGAAAAAGATGAAACATTAAAAATATGAAGTTTTTTACAGCTGATTAATATTTTAGGGCCATGCTGTGTCTAGAGGTACCTGATCTGAAGTCTTGTCTTGGAATAACTGTAGTGGCAGATTTCTGGAGTGGCAATGGATCCTGTCTTTTGCTGACCTT
Organism: Grantiella picta; assembly: GCA_013397955.1. Classification (NCBI taxonomy): domain Eukaryota; kingdom Metazoa; phylum Chordata; class Aves; order Passeriformes; family Meliphagidae; genus Grantiella; species Grantiella picta. The sequence goes on along the minus strand of VZRM01005135.1, from coordinate 360,483 downwards.
CTTCAGTTTGGAGACAGACTCAAATTCTTAGAGTCTCCAGAGCATGGGCTATGTTAATTTCTGTGCTTGTGACAGAAACCATACAATTCTAAAGTACAGCATTTTAACCCCTGTAAGACCCTCTTCACACAGTAGGATCTCTCACTTCCTGAATCATGATTTCATATCTTACACTTGGGCATTCCTTTAAAACTCTCCAGATAAAAGAAGGCTGTCATTACTAACTTCATCTCAATGATCAAAATGGCAATTTTGGGCTAAAAGCACTGTGTACAAAATTAAGGACTAAATACAATAAGTATAGTAAGTACTTTTTATTGGTGGTTACAACTAAGAGAAAAAAAAGTAGTAGGACTTATGTAAACATTTGTGATAATAAAACTCTGCAATTACATCAGTTTCAGAATTTTTCACTTTCATTTATTTATCTATGGGATAATATTGTGCCTAGGACCTATCTTTCTTTATCATTAAGAAACAAATATTTTTTCTAATTCAATGCAGAATGCAAAACTTTCTGCTTTTCAGATTTGTCTTTCCCTTAGTTCTTTATTTCCCAGGCACAGTGATATTTGATCCTCAAGCAAGAATTTTTTTTCTCATAAATGTTGTGTCTAAGTGACAGCTTGTCAAATTTTCTGAGAATGGTCAGACCATAGAGTTGATGATAAGGTTTATGAAAATGCATCAAAATAAGTTTAGTAGAAGCTTTTTGTGTATAATCTTATTTCAGGTTACTTTACTGCTCTGGAGAGCATCTTTAGCATGCCCGGAGCTCTGTGTTAATGCCTTTAGGCATTGCTTGTTCACTTCATCTATTGTCCTGCAGGGATGCTCAAGCAAAGCTAGGAAGGAAGCCATTGCATTCTGCAGATGTGAGCTGTTTTCAGCTATATTTATTGAAGAGTACAAGTGGAAAACAGAATTCTTAAACTATGCCTAAATACTGCTTATTTCGATATAAATAACAAAATCATTTGTAAAGAAACCTCAGCATAACCCTGCTACTGATTAGCACACCGTTATTAAGAAGGAGCTACACTGTCATCATAGAATTACAAGAAATCTGTGTGTGGTTTTACAAATTCTTTTAAGTGCCCTTGAATATTGCTGAAGTCAAAGGGAATTAGATATGTAGCCCAGAATACACTACAGAAAGGAGGTAAGTATGTCAAGAGTACTTATATAGAAAAACTTTATGGTCTAAAAGTCGACAAGTTCTGTAGTTTCAAGTGTTATCCATTAGCACTTTCTTAAGGACAGCATACAATGATCTTTTCCTTGTCTGAATAACACAAGTTTTGGAAAACTGATTTCCAAAGTAAGTAGTCTTCGTTCCTTGTTGCAGTGTGTCTGCAGGTTTTAGTGGAAGCAAGCACCATAGTCAGAGATGATTGGCACTGCACATCTCCCTTCCCCTATCCCATATTGAGTTAAGAGCCAGAACGTTCCTTTACCCGCCGCTTATTATTGGTTTTTAAAGTTCTGTATCTTCCCTCCTCGCACCCCCATTCCCTGAAGCCCCTGTCAATCCTGTATCCCTCGTGCCCCTATTGGGTCTCCTGTGTAAACCCCTCCCATCCTGCGATCCCCCTTAACCCCTGGAACGGGGGCTCTCGGGGTTTTCAGCGCCTCGGAATCCAGCTACCGCCATACCCTGCATTCCGTCCCGGTCCTACCCGCCTTCTCCTCCCCACCGTTCCTACCAATAAACCCTGGATTCCGAAAGCTGAGAGACTGCATCTTCTTTAATCACCAAGGCTCCTATTATCCTGCCTTCGGAAAGTCAGCCCGGGCTCAGGCTTTTCGCGTTCCGGATCCGCTCCGCTCCCGCAACGTGGAAGCACCTGGCGGGGATCTCTTTTAGTGGGGTTTTCAGGGTCTCCCTGCTTTCCCAGAGTGAGAAAACCTCAGTTCCTTTCTTCTGAAAGACTGAGTAGTTAACCTGGTCTGAGAACAGCTCTCAAATTCACTGAGCTCTGGATAAAATGTGCAGCTAAAGATATTTGTGTGTAGTGGGCTGAGACTGGCTGACCCACCAAAGCCTACCACTCTCCTCCACATCTGGACAGGGAGAGAAAATATAACAAAGGGTTTATAGGTTAAGATAAGGACTGGAAGAGATCCCTCCCCAAATACCCTCACAGACAAAACAGTCTTGAATTCCGGTATTAACTGAATTAACTACTAAAAAAATAAGAGCAGGATAACGTGAAATAAAACAAGACCTTAAAAACACCTTCACCCCATTGCTCCCTCCTGCCCAGCTCTACTTCCTACTCACTAGCAGTGCAGGGATACAGGGAATGTGGGTTACAGACAGTTCATCACCCGAGGCTTCTCCTGCTACCTAGGAAAAGGAGTCCATGCCCTGTTCCAGCATTGGGTCCCTCCCATGTGAGACAGCTCTTCATGTGTTTCTCCAACCTGATTCTATCCCACGGGCAACAGTTCTCTGCTGTGCTTTAAACACAGGCTGCTCTAGCCTCAATCCCCCATGGGGTCACAAGTCCTACTAGGACTTGGGGTCCTCTTTCCATGAGCTTCCCATAGGGTCACAGCCTTCTCTCAGGCATCCACCTGTTCTGGCCACAGGCTGCAGGTGGATCTCTGCATCCTCATGGATCTCCACAGGCTGCAGGATCACAGCTCCTTCACCACAGTCTGCACCATGGGCTGCAAGAGAATCTTCGCTCCAGCACCTGAAGTACCTCCTGCTCCTCCTTTGTCACCAACCTTTGTGTCTGTGGAGCTGTTCCTCCCTCGTGCTCTCCACTCTTCACTGGCTGCAATTACATCAGCACATAACTATTTTTTTAATCTTCTTAAATATGTTATCACAGAGGCATTCCCACCATTTCTGATGGGCCCAGCCTTGGCCAGTGACACATCCATCCTGGAGCCAGCTGGTGTTGGCTCTGCTGGACATGGAGGAAGCTCCTGGCAGCCTCTCACAGAAGCCATCCCTGTAGCCCCACCGCAACCAAAACCTAGACATGCAAGCCCAATGCACTGTATTAAAAAAAAAAAAAACCACAAAACTAGGAGGAACTATTAGGGTACCATTTTCTTTATTTTACAAAAAATTCTAGCTGGAGAATTTGACCTGGTAGAAGAAAACCAACATACATTCTTTTCCTGAACTGTATAGACCAACAGCTGCCATCTCCCCAGCTGGAATGCCTTCAGCTGCTTAGCAACACGGACCCTAGGTAGGACCTGCCTTAGTCTGGCAGGGGGGCTCTTGGCCTCATTGTAAGCTTTTTATCCTTTGTACAAGTGTATTTCAGTCTTTTATTGAATGTTTATTTGATGAAAAACTGCACAACTAGCTTGGGGGAGAAATTCAGATCCGAGTCTATCCTTCCCTCAGGTAAATGCTCTACTCGCTGAGCTAGAAAGTTATGGTCTGATGAGCCTTAAATTATTTCTGCAGAGTGGCACAGCTTTCAGAGGAAAATTACCTGAAGTCTAATCCTTCGGTGTTCTAGGATATGACAGACTTTTTTTAACATCCTAACACAAAGAGGAGCACAGAAGTGCATGTGAGAATGGCCTAACATCAGGTCATTCTGCAAAAGTGTAAATTGCACTGCCACCCCTCAAAAGTTTTAAAAGAAAAGAGAAGCTTTCTGCTTTCCTGTGGAAGAAATAGATATGCATCAAGCCTCATGAAGCTGCATGAATGCTGAACACCTTCAAGGTCTTGAAAGGCAATAAAGTCAGTCACAGGCAAGTGAAACTGAAAGCTTCCTCTACCTACCAGCTGTTCATGTTTCCAGATAGGATAGTTTAGGCATTTAATGCAATGGCTCTGAATATGAATTGCATTGCGAGGACTCACAGCTCTCTGCATGAATTGTTAAGTATATTTGGAAAACTAACCTGGGTGTAGAAATTCCTTTTTGGCAAATGGGTAACTGAGAGTCAGCTGATGCCATGCTGAACTATCACGTATTATAATTTAAAATTCTTGTTAAATGCTAATATTAGACTATTTCTTTCTTTGCAAAATCAGGTTCTTCACTTCCTTGGAAGTATTTCCACTTCTTTTCTTCTTCTTCTTTTCTTCAGTGAGACACTGTATTTATTTAGACTAAAAACATTTTAAAGTTAACTCTATTAAACCATATTTTAGTAGACATCTCATCTATTTTTAATAGGTAAATGAATTTAACAGTAGAGTTTCACTTTTGTCTGACTATCAGGATGATATTTGAGGCAGGAGGAGATCAAATCTTTGATTTAAATGCTGTACTTTCAAATCACAAGGTGATTTTGTCACTTTTCCAAAGGCTACTGAGTATTTTAAGCTTTTTAAGGTAATTGAGTATTCCAAAAGCAACAGAATGTAAGTTAAAAATGTGATTTTGGGAGAAGAAAATAAACATAATGAACTACTGTATTGTTTGTCCTTCCATGTTTCCAGAATTTATTTCAAGTCGGGAATAAATTTTTAAGGGGAGAAAATCCTGCACATTATTTTCATACTACTGTGTACTTGTGAAACATATATTTTGTCTTTTTGTAAGAAATAACATACATAAGTGTTCCTGAATATATTCATTTTCATACAAGGACACACAAATATACATTAAAAAAAGATATTTATTGAATAAAGATTAGAAGAGGGAAAAAACGCATTAGAAATAAACTGATGTTGCCTAATTTAGATCTTACTCCTATAATTACAGAAGCTGGATTATTTTTAAAAGCCTAAACAACAACTTCTTTTTGTAGATTCCTTTAGTATTCAAGCACTTCACATTTCATTTTCTATTAAGATGATTGCCTGGCTAAAGCTGATGAAAAGGTACTTTCTCACATGCCTTATCTTAGGGGTATGGCCTCACATTTACCCATGTCTGTGAGGTGAGAGTTACCATGTTGCCTTTTACATCGCTCCAGGGTAATATATAGTCATAGTGCTTGGAAAATGTTCCAACATTCAACTTAAAGAATGTCACACCAAAGCAATGAAGTTCTCTTTTAATTACTTATCCTGAAAACTATTTTCATACAATTGCCAATAATGAAAAAGCAGTAAAAAATTAGTTTGCCAGACCAAAGCCACTAGGAAAAAAACCAAAAAACACCAACAACAACAGAAAAACCCTACCCCTAAATATCCTTGATCTGCTTTCATTTAAAAATCTTAAAGATTTTTCTTCTTTCTTTTTTTGTACCTTGCTGACAAACTACAAGCTTGAAAAAAACAGAAGATAAAGTTTAAATTTGGTGTATGTCCAAAATATGCTCTATGTCAAGTTGCATTTAAGGGAGATAATTTTAGTCTGAAAATCATTGCAGGGAAGTCATTGCCAGTNGCAGTTAGAAAACTTCCCCTATAATAAGTTTTAATTTTAGATACACATAAATGGCAACCATACTTCAAGCAAACATGGGAAATGTACCTGCTGCTCAGTACTGATTTGCAAATAAGACAAGACAAAACATCCTAAACTTCCACATAGATACTAGTCTTTGTGGTAAAAAAAGCAGTCAAAGCCGTAAAAACTTTTCTCCATACCGAACATTTTAAAGAAAAACTGAGAGGATTTTAACTGAAGAAAACAGCTGATGCAGAAATACAACCTAGAGTATTCCATGTATTTCAAAAGTTGATTTGAAAACATTTTGAAAGACAGAATGGGAAAATGTGTTTACGCTTGTATCCTTCCAAGGAGATCCTTTTTTTTTAAGGCCTGGATTTGGTTAATTTTTTTTACTTTCTGAATTTCAGAAAACTCCTCAGAATTCTTGAGTCTTTCATAGACATTTTTCCTTCTGTCATAACTGAGGCCCATATCTGTGCTGCATTCTTGTCTCAGTAAGGACATTGTATGAACTTTGAGATTCCAGTTCTGTACTGTGCCATACTCATACCTGTCCATATTTTGAACCTTTTCTTTCCAAGCATATATAACTGCACACATATGAAAATTCTCACTCTTTCCAGTTGACCCAACGACTCTTCTCACTTTTCTTATTATTCTCTCATAAGAAAATAAAAATCTAACTAGTTGTGAAATTCACAACACAGGCATACATGAAATAGCTGTATCCCACTGCTAATCTATTTTAAGACCTATGTATTCTGAGACTAAAGGGAATACAGTACTGTATTGCAGAAATGGAAGGTAAAAAAATGTTTTTTCTACACTGAAATAATATTCCCCCCCCCCCCTTGTGGCTCAGCATAAGACATCATACGTTGTTTAGAAGATATATATTGGGAAGTGTGAGTTTTATTTTAATTTTTTAATAGCTTTTGCCCTAACACAATTCTCAGAATGTTTAAGCAACTGATATAGAGAAAGAAACAGTGAATGCTAAGGCACAGAGGAGGTGATTCAAAAAGCTTTTGGAACCAGGTGGTCTTTGCATTGCCAAAATAATGCATGTTGGTTGCAAGAATCCCCATGAAAATATCTGTTCTGCAAGAAATATAGCTCTATAACCATTCTGTATTGCACAAGGAGACAATATGAGTTGTTCTTAGAAATGCCTATTCATCCTTGTGTTTGCTTCTTACACAAGTCTTGGCTACATTTTCTATACTCAAAATCGAAAAAAAAGGTATTTTTCTATTTTGTGGTAAATGTTCAATCTGTACTGTCACCTACTGTGTACAATCACTAGCAATTTCATGTGTTGTTACTATTTGTAACAGTGTGGTAGCATAGAGCTACCCAAAGCTTTTCAGCCAGTGGAACATACTTAGCACAAAATACAAAACTTACTGTGAAGAATCCATCTGTGTGTTTAGAATTCTACACTTTGGACTCTACAACTTCCTAATGTCCTAATGCTCATTTTTAGAGTTACTTCTCCTACAAACTCGCCACTAAAGAAAGTTACCAGTTCTTGTTAAACTCCTTACAGGGTTTTTTGCGTTGGCATATAACCAGGGGAGTTTGTTAGTTCTAGGCAATATAAAACTAGGTTTTGAAGATATTTTGTGTATATATAGCTGCACTGTCATGGCAGCTATCACTCAGCTAATATACAGAGGTGAAATTTCTAACCTCATTTCTAACCTGTTCCAGTAGCATCCATTCCTGAATAACCTGCAACAGGAAATCCCAAACTGTGCTACTATTCAAATGTAAAGATAATGCAGGAACCTCTGTCTGAGAGAACCATTTTAATGATCACCTGAACATAATTTCATAGCACTTTTAGTTATAATTACATTTGTGAAGTCAGGAAGCACAAGGATGTATACTTGTATGGATGAATTCTGAAATACATTGACAGACTGTCCTCTGCTGCTCTGACAGATGTCATGTAAGCTAAGAAAGAAGCTATTTTGTAATATCTCACAGAGAGCCCATTTAAAGTGTATGGCACAGCCAAGGTGTTATATTCATTAATGAATACTGATCTAGTAAATGAAAATCCAAACATTAGACAGTTCTGTCATGATAGATGCAATGTGTCATGCCTCCTCATGATTTTTCAAATGTTACTTAGATTGTTTCCTCTCTTAGATATATGTCTCTCTGGATCTTCAAAGCAACCGAAGCATCTACACCTGTGTGTGTCTCAGGTTTAGAAGCTTTTACCTAAAGTCTTTGCTTGGAGTCATAATTTAGAAAAAAACAAATTTTCCTTGTCTTCTTCTTCCTTAGTCTTGGATGATCTGATCTGAAATAATTTTTCTTTTCAAACAGCTACTGAATTATCAGATTAGGCTTTTATGAAACACATGAAGGTAGGTAAATTTTGTACTTATGCAGGAGGAGCTTTCAATACCAGAGGTTGTGTATTTTTATACAGATAATTTGAAAAAATATGTCTTATTATATTTAAAGAAGAATGAAAGAAAAAAAAAACACGTAAAGGGATATGCTGGTAAAATTAGGGAGTTCTGAAATTTAAAAAAACCCCATAAGTTTGCACAAAATGTTGGCATGGTTGTTATCTCCTCTCCATGCTTCACAGTACTAGGATTTTCAGGCCACACTGACTGAACTAGTTGATCATTGATAAAGGAAAACAGCTACACTAACTCTTGTTCTGTAGTAGCTGTCCACATGGAATTGTATATCTACATCAAAAATTCTTTAAAGGAGAATAAATATATTTTGTTCCCTAATGTCCTCTCCTTTACTCAAAAATGTCACTCTTTAGGAGCATATACAAAGGCAGGTGTTCAAAAGGTATAAAAATCAAAATTACTGGGTCTAGGAACAGTAATCAATACAAAAAATGTGAAAAGAGTAAGTGTATAATACCTAGGTACTTAAGATGCAATGAGCTCAGCTATGATGGATAGACTTTTTTTGAGAGGCTTTTCCATCTGAAAAAAAAGCAGCTCCTTCTTAACAGAAGTATGCCAGATGCTTTAGCAGAACCTCCATTTGTCAATCTGATAGAAAACTCAGTAATTTACTGCCTGTGATGCTAATGATAGTGCTTAGATCTATGAAAAAGGTCTGAATCAGTTTTTTACAGAAGCTTGGTGGGCACTGAATTACAACAGAAAGAGGAGAGGAGAGGAAGAAATCTTGAGATTGATGGTGTGTATCATTCTGTTCTTTCAAGAAATATATGACCACTGTGGTTCCAATGTACTAGACTCAATGAACCAATTTATGAATTAACAAGTGGCAGTGTGAAGTAGCAGTTGCTAAAAACTGCATGTGTTAATCAATGATTTAAGAAAACATTTATGCATGTGTGAAAGTGCCATTCATAAGGAGCAAGTAATTGAGTCTGAGCTTTTTGAAAGAAGAAACCAGTATCTGTATTAAGATCTGCGTATTCTTTTTCTCCAAGATCCAGGAACAAAAAGCAAAATGAATAGAGGTAAAATCTGCCAATCAAATTATATTGAAATGCCAAATTAAGTACAGTCTTGTCCTAGTAACCTCACAATGTGACATGATAAAGCTACCTACATATTACAGTTATTAAAGCTACAACCCCCATTCTCCTTACTTGCATCGGTCTAACCTCAGGGCTAAACGGAAACAGACAAGAGAGAAGGTTTAGACAGGTTCCATCCCCATTTGCAAAAGCTCCTGACCACTGTCACTTGGGATTTGGTTAGTGCCATGTCTGTTTTACAGCTGTACAACAGGAGCTGTAAGACTGTCTGAGGGGGGAAGAGTAATTATGGATTATTCTGGTGAGTGATTCTGAGACTGTAAGACTTACACATATGAACATGTACCTTATGCTACTCTCTGAAAAATGAAGGAGTCTGTCACGCTTTATATATTACAAATAATGAAATAGAACCAAATGTAAACCATGCTTTAAAATATTTTACTTCTTTACAAAGTTGGCATATCATTGCAAAAACATCCCAAATATTTTCTCCTACACATCAGTATTAAAGCAAGCTACTTTTTTCACAAAATCTTAGTTTGACATTTAAGATAGCCATACAACAAAAAATAAAAATTAAAACCCCATGTCATCTTTTTCTACGTATAGGACTTCTGCTGAAGTGAATAAGCACTGTATTATATAACTGATGAGGTAATTAAGATCGTGCTTTTTTTTTCCCTGTGCCTGCTGGGTAATTCTAAGATTAGCATTCAGTTTAATGTTGAGCTTCACACAATGTTTCAGTATCATGCTGTAGATAAATTGTTAGAGTCCTGAGCATTAAATCAATAGGTCTTCTGTCTTGTTCAAATAACCAGGTTTCCCTCAGGCAAACCCCATGCTGACACCCCAGTGTGAAACTCATTATGTTTCTTGTGGACTAAAATATGACACATTATCTAATTAATAATTAACAACACATTATAAATACAAAGTTTACTTAATGAAGAAAGAGTTTGATTTTTCACTGTCTTAAAATTCATTTCAGGGCAAATATTAACGTGGGACAATATAAACAATTTCTATTAAAAAATAAAATAAAAATAAATTTGGAAAAATCAGACTGGATAATGGAAAATTATTTTCAAGAAATAGATATGTAAAAAGTTAGATGTCAAGATAATTGTACATGCAGATTAAAATACATCTGTAAGAAATTGAAGGAATTACATAGTCAGAGGCAAGCTCTCATGCTAAACACCAAATCTGGTGGAGACTGTCATAAGAAAGGCTTACTACAAACAACTTTTGAAGAAGCAGGCCTTAGCAGAGTAAATGAAAGCCCAAATTTTGAAAGTACTGTTTCTCTGAACTCTACTAATACTGTGCTATGACCCCTCAAATTTTGTCTTAAGTACATTTATTTCTAGAAAGTCTGGGGACAATAAGATAAATTATGATGCAGAAAAGTGGGCACAGAAGAGAAACTACCCGTGAAGAAATAGGAAAATTGTTTAAGGAGAGAAGTGCTGCAGAAAGGTCATTGTCAATCAGAAAAAAGACACTGAAAAGCAAAGATTCTTGACCATGGAGACATGCATAAAAGTTGATTTGGGGTGAAAACTATGTTCTTCAAAAGATCTAGAGACTGGTCATAAAATCTGGTTTAAGTTTTCTTTTCTTTTGGTGACCTATTTAAGAAGCAAATTACAGAAAGGAGAAAATTATCCATAAGGAATTATTTCTGCTCACAGGAAAGTATACACATTCTTAGTAGGAAATAAAAATAAAGATAAAAGGAATGAAGCAGAGGAAGAGGTTCTATCAATAGGAGACAATGTCTTACCATTTTACCATTTAAAATCACTCAAATTTCTCATGCACCTTACAAAAAAATTTTCTGCCAGTGCTCAGTTCTTAATGTGTTTTATTCAAACAAAATGCTGTGTTCAAAACACCCAAGGAACTTGAGGAATATCTGTTATTTCATCAAATTAAAGTATATGAAAGGAAAACAAAATGTTGTGTTAGTTAATACCAAAGCTTTTAAGAGGCTGGTTACTGTCAGGGAAAATAGGCTTTAATAGCCACATTTATGAACACTGGTTCTTTCAGTGCTTTTTTGTGTCTCCACCTACAAAACAACTGTAAACCCAGTGTTAGTAGTGCCTCAGCAGTCTATGCCCTTTACAGTCTCTGACATCTATTCTAAATTGGGAATAACCCAGTCTCATACAAGAAGCCATAGAGAGAATGGATTTAAACTCTAGTTTATGATTTTTAGCAGATGCAAGTTTCACAACTCTTTGCTTCTGTGCTCCTCTACTGTTAAGTTAAAGAAAAAAGTAGACAGGTCAAGTTTTGGGTAATTTTGCAATTAAATGGAATTATTTTATAGGAGCTTAAAAAAGGATGTCATTTTGTGCCACAGTGAGTGTGACACATGGTCCATGACTCTTTTAAAACTTTTTTTTCCCTTTTTACATTTCAAACAAAAGTGAATGCACTGTACAGAGTTTTGCTATCTGAGGGATGACTATAACATTCTGCACATTATGTAACACCTAATATCATGAATCCTTGGCTACATTATAGGTTTAATAATAAAACTCAGTTCTGGCAATTGTATGCATGAACAACCCTACTAAAGTCAATTTAGGTTGAATTGATACATAAATATTTGAAGAATGACTACATATCTTATTGAACAGAAATCTCACGAAGGTTTGCTTTTGTGCTCTCTTAATTGACCAATATCAGCTTAAAAGTCAAGCTGGTAATATATACTACCACATTTAAAATCATAAACAAAATAACTTATTATTAAGCCTCCAGCATTTTTATTTCTCCTCCAGGCAAAAAAAAAAACAAAAAACCAACTCTAAAAGATATGGGGTTCTGCCAAAAGATTTCCACTTTTTACCTAAAATGAAATATATTTAGGCTGACTATGAAGGTCACTTTTGCAAACTGATGCAGATCTTTAAAGATATGTTGAGCTGAAATGCTGTCTTCCACTTCTTGTGATTGAATGTTTTTTTCTTCTGTACTGCTGATGTGGAACTTCTAATTGTTTTCTGTCCATTCTGTGAAATACCAAACCATTACACTGGAGATGCTGGCGATCATAATCAGCTGTCAACGTCCTGAAGGCAGATACTTGGTTGAGGAGCTGCTTTTTGCCCACCCTGCTCACAGTGAAGGCAGAACAACCCCCATAAGATCTCGGGTGCATTCTCACAGCCTACTGTCATTACGGCTTTGATAGAGCAGCAAAGATATTTGATATTAAAAAAATTAATGCAAAATAAAAGCCGCAGTCACAGAGTCCTATTAGAGTATATGTTAGTAGCAAGCAAAATAAAATGGATAATTTATGACCAGAACATTTTAAAAAATTATTTTTCTTTAAAATTAAAGCTTAATTTTATTGAATAATTTTAGATGCTTTTTCCATATAATGAAATTTTGCTTCATATTTTAATGGCAATATTTCTTCATACCTTGATGTCTCTTTACATCTTTTTCTCTGATTTAATAGGGAATTAGAATGCATAGCAGATACATTCTGATCAGGACTACACAGGATCAATAGTAACATATTGTAAAATAAAAAATGTTTCATAATTTTACTTCATAACCTTATGAAATACTTAATAAAAAATCTACCTGTTCACTTTGATCTTTGTTTTTTTGTTGTTTATATTAATACAATTTCTTCTCCAAAGCTATCTTCTAATATCAAGGTATCTTTATTTGGCTTTAAAAATGTGTTCTAATGGAATTTTCTCAGATAACCTTTAACAGTTTAAACAGGTTAAATTTTAATGCCATTTATGTTGGAAAGGTGTTCAAAATATTATACTATTAAATATTTAATGACATCATTATGGAAGATTTAGCTATTTTCAAACTAGACTCAGGAGGCTGGAGGTATCATTCCACACTACTTCTTGAATCGTTAAACAGGTCTACTGAGATTTGTAATCTTTTTCAAAATTTAATAATATGGTTTAGGTTGCTGCTAGCTTTGCAGAATTTAGTATTCTTACACAGATGTGACTGCTAATTAAAAAGTCTCTTGTGACTGTGAATGGGTTTCAGGGTGCTGCTTTTATTCAGGTTTGTATCATTTGGAAAATTTGGAGCATTCAAGTATTTGTGTATTCATAATCATAATGTACATAAAAGACTAAACTCAGTCCTAGCTACTGCATAGAACTATAAGAAAATCATATTTACATGCAAGTGCTTTCAGTGGCTTATATCTACGATATTGTTGCCACTAAAAGAACTAATCTCTGATTCTTGTCAAACAATTCAGTAATCACACTTGTACAGTATCTCTTATGAAACAGTAATTTGTTGAAATATCTTCAGGTGTACCAGGTATCCCAAGGGGGAAAAAAAGAAAGTTTATTTAGTGAGTGATTGAGAGTGCTTTAAGCAGACCTTCCCATTTTTGATGGGGGATGGAAATCTGAATCTAAGGTTGTTAGCAGAAAACAAAATAAGAATTTTATAAGCTAACCTTCATATATACAGAAATGAATAAATAACAAAACATTTTAAACCATAATAATAGGAATTTGAGTTAAAAATGCATTGTCACCTGAGTAACAGTAATTATAACTTCATGCAGAAACAGAAGGACTTATAGTGATTGTTAGAGACAGATACACTGCAAAAGAACAATTCATTCTCTCTCATTCTGTAGTTTCACACTACTACATTAAAGCATAAGTCAATATTTGTAAGGCATATTATGGTTAACTTCTTTCAAATTGCTTCCTTCAAAATTTACAGAGAAAAGCACCATGATAATATTATACTCTGTAAATTTATCTAAGTTAGTTCTTCTATTTATTGATTCTTCAAGATTAATCTCCTGCTAAAAAAGAGGGTTTTAATATACTACTCTTAAAAAAAATCTAAACACCATTTTAATACTTTTTGGGGAATTATTAAAGTAGCATTATAAAAACAACACCAAAGAAAATACTGAATTCATGGTAATAGGAAACTTTTCTTGTTTGTCAAACATTTTCCTCCTTTTCCATTTTTTTTGTCTCCCAAGTGAACTTTGGATTTTAGAACAATTATATGTAAACAAAGTTCACAGATTTAAAGAAATAAGGAATTAAATCAATAAAATAGCTGTGCTTGATATGCTGCTGAGTAATATATCCTAAAAAATAACACACTTTCACCTGCAAGTGCAAATGGAAGCCCTAAATAGTCAAAAGAAGTCAATTTCTATCTGATAAAATCTACAATAAGGAAAATGAAAACAAATGTAAGTTCTGCATTAACTAATAGAGTGATATTCCTATTTCTTATACTTTAGCATAGTCCAAATTACTACTATAAAAAAAAAAAAATTCATTTCCCCATATAACCTTTGTGAGTAAAGAAATTAAACAAATCAACCTTTTCAGGAGAAAATGGAATTGAGAACGTGTTGCTAATATTCATTTTACTTTGCTAACTGCCAATGTGTCTGTATATGTGGAAGTATATGTAATTCAGAAATTTATGGCGTGGGCAAAAAATGCATATACCTGTACATATAATTAGTGCACCATTTTCAGTGCTTGAGATCTGATAACCCCATACAAATGGCCAAAAGCACAGAAAGAATGTGTGGCATATAAAAGGAAGAAATGTGTCATCAAAACCCACAGCTTCATCCGGTGTATATCTCAGATAAAGCTGCAGTCCTGTGTTACAGAACAGATAAGCTGGTGACAATCTGCAGGATTTTTCCATCATTTTAGATTCCCTTGCAAGGATTCCATCTGCAACACAGCTTCTCTTCCTTGCTTCAGGACAATGCTGTGCAGATGAGAATTTTTGCCTGAAAGATTCAGTAACAAGACAAAAAAGATGAAAACAATACATTTCTGACTACAGCAGCTGGATCTGAAATTTTGCTTCTGTTGGAATACTTTATCAGTGGCAGAAATATTTATTATAAGTACATTGTATGTTCGATAAATTATTGTAAAGGTCTAAAACAGGAAAATTTTCAAGTAAAATATGTAATTATTCCCCATTTAAGGGCAAAGATTTAACAAAGACAGTAATGCTGTGGGGTTTTAAGTAATTAAGTGTATTTTTTGGAGGGTTGTTGCTTTTTTCTTTCTATCTGTAGGCAACACAAATGTTCATATTACTTCATGTATTTTATACCAAAATTATCAGGTAAAATATTAGAAATTTGGTGGTTAATACAGAAAGAACACTTAGCTTAGAAGCTTCAATGTCCTTTCATATGTCAGGTTTCAGTGGTGAAACTGCACTGAGAGTTCCATAAAATTCATTAAAAAACCCACCATGAACAAGACACTGAGAAAAGATAACTATTAGGCAAAATAATTCATTATTCTTAGAGTCCTTAAACCATTTGGAGTACACTAAAATACAGAAGACCAAAAATATCCTTTGCTCTGATGTATTTTTATATTATATTCTTCTTTTATTTTATTTTTAATCTGTAAACCCAGGATCAAGCACTGATTTCAGTGGAAAAATGATGATTTTTATGTCTCCCAAAATGTCAAACCTAAGGCTGTGATATGCAATTGGTGAGGAGAGTTCAATTCTTGGCTATTCCTTTTCCTCTATTTCAGTTGATTGGAAAAGAACTGAATTACAAAGGTAGAGAATGAACATTGCAACTGATCAGTAACATAAAAAAGGGTGTAATAATTTTGAAGTGTAGTGATAGAAAATAAGAATGCAGAATTGAAAGTGGGGAGAATGAATAAATAAGTAAAGCAGGCCATGGTATTTCAGACAACCAAAATTTGCCAATCCAGACAGCTACAAACATCCACGAGAACAAAAAGGTGGCACTGCTGATACATAAAGCAGAAATATGGCTTTTGATTTGCAGCGCCTATGTTTACTCAAATTAAATAAATTAAATGTTAAGTGAATGATCAAAGTTATACTTCTGGACATCTGAGGACAGATGTTAGACTGTATGTTTGAACATGTAGCAAACACAGAAGTAAATAGAATTCCAGTTTATACAGCATATTCAAAGCTAATAAGGAAAACAAAGCCATAGAGTCTCCTGTCAATAAACCTAAAAGTATAAGTGAACTGGGGAAAACCTGGGAAGAAGTTGAAGACTGGGCAGGAGTCTAGTTTTTGAAGAAACTCTCTCTTTGTCTTTTTTGCCCTACTGCCCAAGAAGTAACAGAGTAAGACAAAAATTTCTGCAGAACAGTGTAAACAGAGTATGTTAGGCTGAGCTCGCTATACGATGACATTAAAGTTTCAGCATTCTGCTACAGTTTTTGTTTTATTTATAAAAAATATTTCTGAGATTTAAATTATTAAAAGCAATAGAAACAAATTCAAAGATATTTCCTTTTGACATTTTGGATAGATAGAAAAATTCTGCAGATGTAAAGAAAGGTAATATAGTTTTTTGGGTAGTGATTCTCAATTTTTTATCAAGTCCACAGGGAAAACTGCAATTGCTCCCAGACGGTTCTTCAGATGTTGATATACTGTAATTACTGCACAACTCTAGGCTAAGAAATAGGAAGTGTAGCAAAAGATTATCTCATCAGAACCCTTAAGCAAACAATTTCATCAAGCTTTTACAATAATACAACACAGACAGAGAAAATTACTAAATAAATTTATGTATTCATTTAGATATACTTTTAGTTTAGTGAACTAGAAAATTCCATTTTCTATAAGTAATAGTGGAATAAAAAAGTGCAAATTCTGCCATCTTCCAAACTTGTAAGATTGTTTTAGCAATGGTGCTCTTAATTACGGAGCGTGAATGACAGGACTGTGTCCTAAATTGAATCCTTTTATGTAAAAGAATCAAATGCTCTATCAGGACATGAAAGTCAGTGTTAATACATGTGACTCAACACTTAGGGCAGTACTATACTAGGAGGAATATCTCTAAGGGATTGACCAAAACCAGAATAACAAAAACGTGCCATTTTCTCCTTGAATAGTCTGCACTGATGGTATTTCCCCTCAGCACACATGGTACATTTCATGGAGCAGCTTACACTTCACTGTGTGTCTGCTCAGCACCTTGGGTAAGTACTGTGGGGTTTTCCTGCTTCTGTTTTATCAACTTAAGAAACATTTTTTCTTCAAGAGTTAACAACCATCATCTCAAAAGGGCTAAAAGCCACTTTCCCCAACATAGCTCAGTTAGAAGTCTAGCTTCCTGACCCCAATTCTTTTCGATTTAACACTTGTCATTAACTATCATAATTAAAGCCTAACTGAATTTCTCTTGTAAACCTTATTTCAAGAATTTTATAGAAATGTCAATTTGCCATAATTAGTTCACTAAAGTAATGCAATTGTCATTTCCTGTACCATAAAACTTCATATTCCAACTTTCTTAGATATTTCAGATAAAGTTCCAGCATCATGTGCTAGAACGGAGCACAATTCTAAGTAATTCTGAGCCTCATTTAGTGAACTGTACATTAAAATCAAACATCTTACTCCCTCATAACACAAATTATTATTGTATATTAGAAGGTAAAATTACAGAGTAAGCTAAGATGCCCTCCCACATATCAAGAGGAAGATGTTTCTAATCTGCTCTCAAATGTGAACATACATTTCCCCAATAACTGTGATGAGGGGAAAAAAAGCTGTGTATGTGGGGACTGACACATACAGTGTTGCATTGTCTCCATCTTGGTATTCAACCAGATGTAGAGGTTTTCCTAAAAAATATTTCTCACACATTTTTAACATTTTACAGATACTATCTTGCAATTTGAAATCAGTTCATTCAAAGAAAATAGGGAAACTCTTCTTCCACAAACACAGGTGATAATTTCAGCTACGTTGCTTTCGTGGAATTCATCAGCTATCAGTCACCAGTGTTTGATTATTCCTGCTTTTAGGTCATTGTCTTTCCCTCAGCTCTCTCTATAGCTCAGTAATATATTACAGTCTTTTCTCCCATATTGATCTTTCTGTTGCCATTCTTGCATCAAGGTTATAAAGCCGCATTGCATATCCACACAGAGTCTAAAATTAGAGGTAAATAGAACTAGCATGTTAAAGAGCTTTCTACTACATCATATTTGTTTCTGAAATTACTGCTGAGTTTTTGTCCATTGTGTATTCAGTGTAGATTTAGGATTCTGTTTGAAGCTACACAAATGTTTATAGCTTGAGAGTTGCCTCTCTGACTTGTGTCTTTCCCAGCATGTGGCTGATAGAGCCAACATAAGTAGAGCTGAAATATTTTGTTAAGAAAAGAAAGACTTGCATCATTCTTTAGTGAAATTATTTTCCATAGTTCCATGCCACAAAATAAATTAAGAAAGTCAGTTTTGGTGAGTACATGCTACAAATTTCAAGTACAAACCTCACTGGATAGAATATTTAACAATTATAGTTTCTGCTGCCCTGTTCTCACACTCTTCTGGGATGACTGGATAAACTCCAGCATCCTAGCTTCAAATTTCATCATGTTGTATTACTTTGGCTCTGCCAAGAATTGACAAAATAACAAACACAAATACTGCAAAACAAGCCCAGTTTCCAGAATGCAGCAATGTCTCCCAGTCAGCCAGAACTGATATAATGCTTTGGAATTCTGCTTTGCCTTATGCAAAGCTTAAACTAAATTAATGAGTGCTCTTTGCGCTTTCCAAACAGGGTATTAGAATATTTCTGCAATTTTTCTTTCCTTTGTTTTCTACTATAATCACTGTCTTGCTGGGGTAGTGCCTCAGTCTGCCATTCTTAATCAAGAGCAGCTTTTCAAGCACTTTTAACCATTCTTGTGGTAGTGGCACTCTTATGTGAGATGAAGCAGAGCTATATGTTATCATTATAATGTGGTCATTTGACTTTATGTCACTGGAACAGTTCTAATACTGCCTGCATGCAGACTTTCAACACGGCAGCCTAAAATCATAGATCTCACTTCAGAGTCCTACAGAAGTCTAGTGGTAGATATGTGATTTCCCATACAGGACTGTCCTCCTCTAGGGAAGCAAAGCTCACACTGCTCTATAATATTTTCCTTTCAGACATGTCAGAAGCACGATTTGAACAAAATTGTGAAGTGTGAATCATCTGTGATAGCTTAAAATTTTGTTATTAGACCATATTGCATGCTCTTATAGAAGGTCACCCTTATAAAAATTTTTAAAATTTATATCTTTGGCAATTAGCCAAAAATAAATAGCACATCTCAATGTGTATATTAGTTTGTGCTGAAAAGAGAAAAATTTAAAACACCACCCGTTTGGGTTAAAAGAACAACTGTTTGAGGAAGGAATGAAGCCAGCCTATTTGATTTCTAGTTTAAGGAACTCAAATAACTGTTTGACAAAGCTTTTCCAGATTGTTCTGTGAAGTAGCAAGATTGGCACCAAGGATTCAGTTGCCACCAAAAACTGACAGAACAGTTTAACTGTATAATTCACTGGCAGGTTCACAGAATGCTGAGGGAATTACTTTTAAGGCCTAAAAAAAAAAATCATAGCCAAGGAATGTGGATGAATTCTTCATGTTTCCCTAGTACCGTATCAACCTTCTTTTTCTGTCAGCTCAAATCCAAATATTACTCTTCTTTTTTCTAGAAGGCATATACAGCTGGGTTCTTGCATTTTAAACCCAATGTACAGAAAAAGAATTGATAATTACATAATAATGTGGTTTTAATTTGCAGGGTCACATTTCTGAAACTGCTTATACATAACACAGTTCTTTCCTCACCACATATTTTGGAATCGAAATATGTTCATCCTACAATACACAGAGGATCATTTTTTCTTGGGGGGTTTTTTTGGTCTGGTTTGGTTTATAATTTTCTTTGTAAAATCCGGAACAAGAAGGGGTAATTTTAAATCATCTCAAAATCAACAGGAATTGTCTATTACTAGTTTCAGCTAGTCTATATTAGATACTTGCAGCAACATAAAAAGTTGATGAACACTAATTCTGAGCAAAAAATCTAAAATATTTGAGGATGTGAATAACAGATGTTATGCAAGATAGAAAATATTTACAATATATTGTTGCCCAGTAATTTAAATCCCTAGTTACATTTAAAATCTTTAAAATTTTACTGGAAGCATCTATATTCACAAATTACAACCCCAAATATATGAAACCTGGTTAACCCACATCAGAGAGAACACTTCTCAGTTTAAGGTTTAAAGCCAATTTGAAGCATGTAATGAGTTTATATCAGGGGTACAAGAGAGATATCTGAAGTGACATCCTGAGGCACAGTTAATGAGATTATCTTATGTAAGTCTATCTGGTAATATGATCACCTCTAATGAGATTATTCTGAAGTAATCCCTTTACAAATTAAATTAATGAATTATATACATTCACAATGCAAGAATACAGAACTGAAGTGTTCTTACGGTATTTTAAGGTTAATATCAAAGCATTTCTCCAGCCCTCTTAGGACCAAGTTATGAATATAATAAAGTATTGTATTAAATCAGAGGAGGAAAAGAACACAGAGACACACAGGAAATAAAATGTTGCCAAGTATGGTATATTATCTTTGCAAGTATCATATGTCTTTTGAAAATAATGATCAAATAATTAAAGAGAAAACAGCTCCTTGCTGGAGCCCAGTACTGGATACTATGGGTAAAAGAATCAAAGAGAATACTTAAATTCAGTATTGGAGTTGGAGAGGAAGGGCAAGGGAAAATGATTTCTCATCCTGAAAGAAAGACACATAAAGAGAAGAGAAAGTATTACAAAAGCCCATTGCAATGAGAAGTTGCATTCAGCTCTGTCAATCAGAAATTGAGGTAGTTGGGAGCTTTAAAATGGAAGGATGAATTGGAGGTAAGGGCGAACAGATATAAGTCATTACTGGTTTAAACCTTTTATCTATGCCCTGGTTCCTGTTATGAAAAATGAACCTGCCGATAAGAAGCTTCTTTTAGCCACTTGATTGTTGTGCTATTAGAGGCTATCAGGCACACTGTGACAGGGATTTTGTGAAGATCATGTATTAATCTCATTGATAAGCCCAAATAATCATTAGGAGACACAACACAAGCCGTATTCCTTGCAAATTTTCTGTAACAGAATTCAATGATGCATTTAATTGCCTCAAAGGCAGGAGCCAGCATACTGTGAATATCTTGACTCACCTCCAGTTTTGCCTTACTGAGAAATGTTTGGTAGCACTGTTATTTTTCATGAAATAACTGCACAAGAGCATTTCTTCCTTGTTGAGTAAAGCTTATTCTCTGCCTATTCTATTTCTGTCAGAGTGATCTAAAAGTGTTTGGTACTGGCAACCTTTTTTCTACTGATAATAGAGACATTTACCCAGCAAGTGAGTTAATTGCTTCTCCACTTGAAGCATTTCAAATATCCTTTAATCTGTTTTTGAGGAAATTAAACCTACGCATTGAAGTGATCTGTATCACATAGATGATCTGTATCATGTAGCCGAAGTCCAATATCTAACAAAATATTTTGGTTCCTAGGATGCAGAATCCCATTTCTTATTCTTGTCTTCCTCCCAGCTACCACAGAAGCCGAGCTCTTCCCCATGTAGGCAGAAGCAGCACCGGTGAGCAGGACCCCTGATATCTGACACCCCATTCAAGAGTCTCTCAGTTAAGGTGTTGTCACCCTGCCTTTGCAATAACCTTGTCTTAGGTCCTCTGGTGCCTACTTGTTCACAGAATGTCTTTGGTACTACATAAAAATGGAAGGTTTTAAAAATCCCCAAAGGAAAGAAAAGGTAGTTAATAAAAGCAACCCAGGGTGACAATAGAAAAGAATATAGAGGAGACAGTACCTTTTTTATATGCCAAATTCCATAGAATTTAATGTGTTCAGTCACTCTAAAGGGCAGGCAGAAAAGCCTACAATTTCGGGAGCTGATGATATTGTTCACATGAAGTGAAAGATTATGTGGAAGTTGTGACATTTGATGGTGACTCTGAGATTTGGCTTGCCCAATTGGGCAAGGGATTTAAGTTTTGCCATTGTGGCATACCATTTGGAAAAAGGCAGTAGGGAAAGGACAATGCTTTGACACATTGGAATTTGATAATGGTATGCCAAAAATATACTAAAGCAAGAGATTTTACTGCATGACTATGATATCATACAGGAGAGATTTAAATCAATAAAAACATTATATTGAAAATGGAATCAAATCAATCAGTTCAGACTAATGCCAGGGCAGTCCTGTGGACAGACTGCCTGTCAAAATCATTAGGCGTATGTGGCTAGCACAGACCTTTCCCGTGAGAATTTTTCTTGTGTTTTTATAAACAAAGATAAAGTTTGGATGTTATTAAAACGGTTTCTTGAGATGTGCGCAGTTCGGGCCTGGCCAATAGGCTTAGGGAGAGGTTTCAGACTGACCAATCTGAGTGACCTTTGAAAAGTCTATATAAGTTGGAAAAATAAAAAAAATACAGATCTTTTATCCCACACTGAGTCGGGGGTTCTTTCTCTCTGCTAGTGGCTCAACAGCGACATGCGTATTCCTGGAACGTCTTCCAGTTTTGTTTCTTCCCAGAAGGATTCTGTGCATGTGCTCTGCAGCTGCAAGGTAATGTGAGACCAAGTGAAGTAAGTGGGATGGTGGGGACTCTTGCTTCATAACTGCATTACTGATCTCAGCTAATGCAGCAGATACACCCCCAGGACTGCTGAAGTACTACCACTTAGGTTAGCTCCTGTTCTGATTTTAATGCATCAGTAGAAAGAAAATAAAAAAAAAAAGAAAGAAAGAAGAGCATTTCTTCTAGTACAGGGAACTGATGGACTCTATCCTCCCCTGCAATCACAGGACTATTCCACAGACAGTTGTGCCTAAATGGTACATTAAGCAATTTTCAGATCTTGAAAGCTGACTTGTAAGCATAATTTTGCATAGGATTCTTAAAGAGAATCAGTCAACAGCATTAATTTAAATTAAAGCAGAAGGATTATGAGAACCAAGGCAGAATTTTTCATGCCTATAAAAGGATGCTTAACATGACTCAGTAGAATGTTCTCCCTGAATAGCAAAGGAAACAACTAGGCACACACTCTGTTTCTAGAGCCTTATGGAATTAACAGTACTTGTCACTCGTTACACTGCTGATGGTACTTGTATCACGTAAACTCAGTTTGCAGATGATATTATTCAGTCACAGGTGAGAGGCTACTGAAGTAGTGGATTCTTTAGGATGTGGCAGAAAATAAGACCTCTCTGCTGGCTTCATTATGTACTGCCCATTCTGTAACAGTGAAATTATAGCAGACATCACAAGTAACAAGTATTCTTCACTGAGAGATTTCTCTAGCTAAACTAATTAAGCTTGCCAAAAAGCAAAGTAGCTGCTTAAGCAATTACATTTTGGCTTAATTTCTGTTCCTTTACAACTACTCAAAAAATTTAATAAAAAATTACTGTAAAACATGAACTATATCTGTGAACGGCAGAATCAGAAATAAATGGCTTTTCTACTTTTCCTAGAAAATCCCTGTCTAACCTGTATTATAGGGAACCCACCAAAATCTCGTCCATTCTGGTGTTATACTGGGTAAAATAATTAGAGATACCTTTGGTCATATTTGTGACTAGCCATCATTGCCTTAGAAGTTCCTGCAGTTGCAGAGTCATCAGAAACAAGACTGTGTCTCAGTTCTCATGGACTGCTACAATTAAGCAGGCATCATTATAGAGCAAGTGCCTGTCCTATAGCAACTGGATAGCAATTCCAAGAAGTTGGATCTCTTGTGAAAAAGCAAAAAGGAACTGACATACCTACTGCTCTTTAGAGTGAATTCATGCTGACATCATAAGTGACATTAACACTTGCAGATATTTCTTCCTGGTGGAAACTCAACTCAGGAAAGGGGTTCTCTAATAATGTGCTACTTGACAACTGGTGTCCCTAATTTTTTTTAATATTAGAATGGTACAGCAATCATCTAAATTGTCATGCTACTAGCTCTCTACCTGATAGGTTTTTATATATATTATTATTTTTTCCATTTTTGTGCATAGAATAATATTTAAATTCACAGATCCAATCAAAATATTATTTACCATTAATATTGAAATCACATAGGCTGATTGTGCCGAAAAATGACACCATAAATTCAAAATGAAATAACAACAATGTTTCATACTACAGTCAGAGGTAGCATTAGTGCCTCTAATGCATATTTAGCTAAATATTTGCCATTGCAGTATGACACTTTCTTGTGCCCACCTCTTCGGACAGAAACTTCCTCACTGGCTTTGAATTGCTGTCCCCAGAGAGTATCTGGGGATGCCACAAGGCAGAACTAAACTAGAATGCTCAACAGCACACTCATCAGAGTGGAGAGTGCCAAGTCTTTCTCTAGGGAGTTGGTCATACATTGTGTTACCTAAAGAGGTCACTCCACTATAATCCTACTTGTTCTCTGAATTTAAAAATCCCTTCCATACTGAATTATTCTCATTGCTCTCGGGGCAGACTCTGCCTCCCGCTGTAACAAGATTAAGCTCATTCCATAACTGTCTGGACACTACCTTGGGATCTTGGCAGGCTTCCTACCTTGCTGAAACCAAGATGAAGCATCTGCTGTGCCATTATACAGTCTTGGCATATGCATCCCTTAAGAAAGGATATTGTGACATAACCAGTGGAGCACAAAAGCCCTAACTGACTTAAAGACCCACAGGGCAATTGCCATCTGTTTATTAATTAGGTGCACCAGGTCCTGATTGTTACATATGGAATGAACCAGGCTGCTGGTGGCTCAGTCCACCAGCATGCTCTGGTTACAAGGAAAGGATTTTTAAGAAATATGGAAAAGTGTTCTTGTTTGAATTGCCCAGTACAATGTCTCTCAGTGTTATAAATCCAAGTAATTATTCCACTTCACTACTAAATGGTTTGAATGAGTCTTCTGTTCGTGTCTTGTTATTAAATCTGTATTACATTAGGGCACACCACTATAGTGTAGAATGATAGTTTCAACTTTCTTCCTCATATCTTCATGTTTTTTTATCATGACATGTCAGTCGGTTTTTCTGTTTTAATCAGTCAAGACCATCATTACCCCCTGTGTAGAATTTCCTGCTGAAACCACTCATTCAGCAATCAAAAAGTAAAAACTCCCTAAGAGCATCTTTGGATATTTCAATATATATTATTATATATTCTATGTTTGCTTGAAAGACATGCCCAGCAAAGCTGAAAAAATCTGCGTGTCTCTTCTGAAGCACCTTAACACTGGTGGTGTGTTCTTAGTTAGACTATTACTATGAAATTTAAATTCCTTATATAAGCATATAATTCCCAGAATTCATTATATACCCACTTTATAGCTTACATCTTCTATCCCTTGGAAGAGAAGATCTAGTCAGGATTCTTGAGTCTTTTTAGGACCATTTTTAGTGGAACAGGAAGGCAGTAGGATTTTCAAGTTGGCCCTTCCTCACTGTGTCCTTCCAAGTCAGGCAAAACTTCTGCATGGCCAGAAGGTAGATGACAGAATCATGGAATGATCTGGGTTGAAATGGACTTTTAAAGATAACCTGGTCTGTTCCACCTGCCATGGGCAGAGACATGTTTCATTTGTTATTGAGTATACAGGCATTGCACAGTAAGAGCCTAAAAATTGTCACTTTTTTTTAATAGTAGAGTACTTCCTTACAGCACTTCACTAGATAAATAGATATGATTCTGCATTAGAGTTTAATAATTTCCAAGTATAAGCCCTTCCAGTAACAATATTTCTGCATCTGACAAAATATCAGTAATATGGCAAATACTGCAGAAAACATGTATGTTACTGCAGAAACCCCTAGACAATTCCTGCAGAATTAAGGCAATATTATTTCAATATTACTGCATCCTGACCTCTCAAAATGGGGCTGTTTAAGATTCTTAAAGGTGTTTCTTAATGGTCACATCATACAGCTTCAGGTAGGACAGATTATTGAATAAACTGATCCATAGAGCTACTTACAGAGTATTTTTAGTTTCAAGATCTAAAACAGTTTCATGGAGCCTGGAGCAAAACAGAAGGAATCTTGCAATGCAGCAAGCTTGAACTTTAAACCTCTGTGGAAATGAATTATACATATGGATTGTATGTACAATTTTAAGCTTTAGAAATAATTTTGTATACTGCTATTGATGATACAGGTGTAGCTCCAAAACATTAATGTGAGTTAACGCAAGTGTATGGGAGCTACCATTGCTAAGAAAAGGAATGAGAGAAAGGAAGTAAAACAATTCACAGGCAAAGCAAATTTTCCCTTGTGATTGAAATAGGACAAAAAAGGGAATTTAAACAATAAGAAAAAAGATAACCTGCTAATTCATCAGCTGTTCAACATGATCATGAAAAACTGAACTATCTGATCAAAACAAATAGTATGCTCTCTAATTTTAAATAAGTAAATAACTAATAAAGAACCCAAATATACAGTTATGTTTTTTCCTGGAGATTTTTGCAGTGAAGGAGATAATATTAATGTTCACAGATCAGAGATTATTCTGAGCTGGAAGAGACCCACAAGGATCACCAAATCCAGTTCTTCAGTGAATGGCCCATATGTGGATATACCACCAACATTGGTGTTATAAGCACCATGCTCTAACCAACTGAGTTAATGAAATTATTAATTTCTGTTAAAATATGAAAGCTTGTATACTGTTGTCAATATATTTACTAATATAAATAAAATTTGAATAATAAATCCTCTCAGGATTAACCCTCAACTTCTCATTGTTCTATTTAGCAGGTGAAAAGGATTTTTTTGCAGAGAAATGATGCTGTACAACCTGCTTGTTAAATAGCTTCTTTGTTCTAGCATACATTTGCTAAAAATATGAATTCTTTTTATCTGAATCAATGTATCTTTTAAACAACAGGACCCTTTTTATTTTCTAAAATAACTTTTGTTTAGGCATGGGGATTGTCTACGTGGAATAAGGGATCAGTGCACTTAGTGTACAAAAGCATTATCTTAAGACTGTACATTTCAGTAAGAACGTGGCACAGGTTTATTTCTTTATGATGTAGTTATCAACCTGTAGGTGATGTTTTCACTTGTCATATTTGATCATACACTTCTTATCTGTAACCCAACTACAAAAATACATTAGTGCTCAAGACTTATCCACTGCCTTAGACCTTTCTACAGACAATTGAAAGTTGTTCTCTGTCAAAAGTAAAAATTCTCAGTCTTTAAAATATTGGAAGAAACAACCTTAACATCCAGCAATGATTGCAAGTTAAAAAACAGTTGTTATATGGCCATATCATAATATGTCTGAGAATAGTGTTGTAGATGTAAAGGCTTATTCTATGATACAGCTTGCTTTAGGCAAGCTTAAATTATTCATTTCACTTGTAACTATTTATGTATTTACATATGTATATATATATATAACCCCTTACCGTCTTAAAATAGATTATGTATGAAACATCATCACCCTAGAGCAAACGGATGAGTCCAGAAAAGTACATGTGTAAATCTTCCGAATAAGGAATGTAATTTTTAAAAGTGTATTGATTTATCTAAAGTGTTAAATTACACAATAGTTATACACTAAAGCATTGAATAATTTAAGTAAATCAATGTTTTCTGAATTTCATACAAGTACCAACTGTCTTAGGCAATAAAATAAATCAATATAATAAAAAAAAAGAGTAGTAAGTAAAGATGAATGTATGCGCTGATAATAACCAGAGGTAAAAACTCTATAATTTTAAAAAACAGCTTTCAGTCATCTTTTCTCTATTATTCCCATCAGAAAACATGGTATTTTATAGCCAATTGGTTTTAGCTTTTAAATAGCTTTTCATTTGAAAGGCACCTCACAGAAGTAAAAGGATAAGCTTTTTTAAATTAACATCCTTGATATGGAATAGTTGTGTAAATTAACCTCTATTAAATACATTTAATGCAGTTTACAATTGCTAAACAATGACATATTCTGTAGACCTAAAGGAAGCATCACTTCCATTCTTGAATGACTGCCATAACGCCCTCTTTAATCAAAGTCTCCTGGGCAGAAGGCCCAGGTTTCAGATGTTAAAACTTTTAAAATTTTATACTTCTTTGTGTTTGTAACAATTCTTCTGTCTACCTTCCAGAAAGCTAGGAGTTAAAGAACAAAGAAGAAATGCATACATTTTAAAACAGTTCATAACACTTACCTCAAAAAAAATCCATCAAGTAATTGTTAAAGTGACCAAAAATAGTGTAACTGCAGGAGACAATTGACAATGTTTTTTATTGCAATATTTATGAAACTTGTTAAATTCTTGCTCAGTGGTAAAAACATTTAACAGAAACTTCTCCTTTTAAATTGCACTATACTGTATTCATTCAAAGTTGTAGATTCAAAAACCTTCTAGAAACACTATGAGGAACTTACATACCTCTAAATACAGGTGCTTATACTATCAGATTAACCAACATCTTGCCTTCAAGACTCACATCTGAAACCATGAGAAAAACAGAGTAGTTTATTCTACAAAGCCGTAAGAAGAAGAAGAATGATTTGTTGGTTGTTGTTTTTTAAAAATAGACTAAGTGGAGGATTCTTCAGTGCTAATACTAGACATAAATATAATATCTACATGAGCCATATTTTATATATTTTTATCCCACATCATATAGAAGATGTAAGAAGCTTTCAAAATGAGGTATTGGGGTTTTTTCTCAGTAAATTTTGTTTTCCAAAAATATAAGTAATTCATAATAATTGACAGGTACTTTTAAATATAAATCATACTTCTGCATCTCTGTCTGTTGATCTTACAGGACTCAGCAGTATGTAGTCACAATAGTTTGAGGAAAGGGAATTCTGTTTTGGCTTTGTCCAAGAGGGAAAAGAAGTGCTATAGAAACCTGAACTCTCTCTTTTTATTCTTGAAGATGCTATGTAAGAGGTGAGATTCTGACTCAGCTTGAAGGAATTTGATGTCCATCTTTTATGAAACACACTGTTTATAAAAACTCAATTTATGTACCCACTGTTATATTTTTTAAGAAAATATGGAGAAAGATTATGCTAATCCTGTATGACAAAATGCTTTACTCACCTTCAAAATTTTCACTAGCTTCTAAATAAGGAATTAACTCTACTTTTAAAGTTATTGATAGTAAAAGTACTGTGTTACAATCTTTTAACTGATAAATATGAACAAAATAGTATCAGCTAGTTCTTAGGCGAAAATCTTCTTTACCTAAATACATTTCAGTATGATTTTGAAAGGTGGATGTACTCTTTTTCTACACATATGTAATTTCAAAGTTATCGCAGAAATAACTCATTATCTGTTTTCCCTGAATATTATTCTATTTGCTTGTTTCTCTATATGTTCAGTTCTGTAAAGCACTTCTTGTTAGTTTTGGATTTTTGCCAGCAAATTGCTATTTTTCCATTGACTTAGCTACTTCTGTACCAAGAGTTCCAGTAATTATATGGTGAATTTCATGCAGTTATCTCCCTATGATTTAATAGATGTGTGCTAATATGGAACTGCATTTAAGGAAAGGTGGAAAGCCTGTTTATTGGACCCAATAGGCTGCAGAAACAATATTACACTTCTCAAAAATATGCAGATTTTCTAAAAAGGAAGCAGAATTTTTAGGTGTTTCAGAAGAGAGAAGTTATAGACCCTACTTTCTTTACATCATCACATAATCCTTCATAACTTACTGTTTCACTGAACAGTGTAAAAAAAATTTTTAAAAGCTCTAAAAAGAAAAACATCAGTATTTCCAAATTTAGCGCAGACAAACGTCTTCCTTGGAGATCCTCTACTGTAGTCTTCAAAATATGTTTGTCCTTAAAAGTAGTGAGGCCAAATATTAAGATTTGTGACAGGATAGACAACTGTTAATCTTAGAATGGTTTGAGTTGGAAGGGACCTTAACAACTGTCTAGTTCCAAGCCCTCCACCATGGGCAGGGACACCTTCTGCTAGACCAGATTACTCCAAGATCCCATCCAACCTGGCTTTGCACACCACCAAGGATGAGAAATCCACAACTTCTTGCAGTGCCTCACTACCCTCACAGTAAATAATTTCTTACTAACACCTAATCTTAATCTCCTTTTAGTTTAAAACCATTCCCCCTTGTCCTATCACTCTCTGCTTGTGTAAAAAGTCACTTTCCTTTTTGTAATCCTGCCTTAAGCCTGACAGGGCCTCAATGAGCTTTCTGCTCAGATTTATCTTCTCTAGACTGAACACCCCCTGCTCACTCAGCCTGTCTTCATTTCAGAGGATCTCCAGCCCTCTGAGCCTCTTCATGGCCCTCCTGAAGCCAGTATAATAGATCTACGTCTGTCTTGTGCTGAGGATCCCAGAGCTGGACAAAGTACTCCAGGTGGAGTCACACCAGAGCAGAGTAGAGAGGAAGAATCACCTTCCTTGACCTGCTGGACTCTCCTCTTTTGATACAGCCGAGGATGTGGCTGGCCTTCTAGGCTGTGAGCACAAGGTGTTGACTCATGTCCAGCTTTTCATCTATGAGAATCCCCAAGTCCTTCCTGGCAGGGCTGTTCCCAATGAGTCCTTCCCCCAGTCTGTATTCATGTCTGGGATTGCCATCATTCAGGGATATCACCTTACACTTGGACTTGTTGACTTCATGAGGTTCTCATTGACCCACTTGTCACATTTGTCCACATGCCCCTGGATGGCATCCTGTGCTTCTGGCCTGCCAACTGCACCAACCACTTTCATGTCATCTGCACTCAATCTCACTGTGTCATTGATAAAGGTATTGAAGAGTACCAGTCCCAAGACAGAGATCTGAGGGATACCGTTCATCACTGTCCTCCACCTGAATGCAGAGACATTGATGGCAACTGTGGATGAGGTCATCCAGCCAGTAGTTTATCCATGGAAAAGTCCACCCTTCAAAACAACATCTCTCCAGTTTGGAGATAAGGATATCATACGGCACTGTGTAGAAGCTCTTGCAGAAGACTAGGTAGATGACATCAGTTGGTTTTTCCTTGTTGACTGTCGTATTATCACAGAAGGCCACCTGATTGATCAGACATGATTGTCCTTAGTGAAGTTGTGCTGGCTGTCTCCAATCACCTCCTTTGCTTGCATTTTCCTTTATATTGCTTCCATGAGGATCTGTCCTGTGATCTTCTCAAGTACAGAAGGGAGTGAAGGAGCATGGTGAAGAGTGTCTTGAAGGGGAAATGAACTGTATTCCTTAGTTATCAATTTCCATAAATTCTATTGTATATAGATTTTTGCTTTTACCATGTGTGCATTTGAATTGCAGCTTAAAAATGGAATTTATCTTTTTTGAACAGATATCTGGCTTAACCAGCCACAAATGGCAAGTAAGGTCATCAGAAACATCAATTTGGAATGGTCAAGAAGAACTCCATACAGTGGCAGAAATTTGCTTATTATATTTGTTGAGAAATTTTCTGTTTGAGTAGAAGTGCTAAGTAGTAGTAGTAGTAAAAGGCTTGACATGTAAATTCACCGTTAATAAGAGAATATACCATTGTATCTATTTTTATATGCCCTACTTTTATTTTTATATGCCAAACTCTGCAAATAATTTTGAGAACTACAACAAAATTGTGACAACAAAATTTTACTTTTATGGTGTGTGGGTAAATAGCAGAATAAGAATCTTCCTGTTCTAAATGAAAGTTATTACACTGGTGCTCTTGTCTTCATAGTCCAGCTTGTATTATAGCTACTGATGAAAACCCTATACCTTGCACAAAACAAGAAAAGCACATTCTAGCAAATCTTTGTAATATTCTGGCTTCCTTCTTTATTTAAAATAATTTTTGGTGTGTTGGTTGGTTTGGTTTAGTTTGGGGATTTTTGTTGCTGGTTTTGGTGTTTTGGTTTTGTTGGTGTTTTCTCCATCCTTGATATATCTATTATTTTTCTAGGACTAGTGTATAAGGTCTTCATACCGAAAAAAAAAAAGAAATTCCAACAGGAGATATCCAAATGATGTTGATTGCAGAAAAACCTCTGGACATTCAAGACAAAGTTTTCAATACACTATACAAAGGGAGAAGTGTTCAAACAGGAATGAACCCTTCTTGTTCACTTCCACTTGATGAAGTATCTGAATGCACAGAATAACAGCCCTAATTTGTTACTTTAATGCAATTGCTTGATTTCATGAATATGCGTTAGAACTTTTTGCTCTAAGACTAAATCTTTAGAGGGTGGTTAGTATTTCCTACAATTAATTTTTGTGTTGAGGCTGAAAATATAGCACACCATATACATAATCCTGCTCTTGGGAAAATATCCACTTTGCACTTTCCTTCCATGTTCTAGCCCAAATGCATTTTCCCCATATTTCTCTCTGGCTTCAACAACATGTCCTGGCCCCCTGCATTTCTATCCTGAGCCAATGAGTGTAGAAACAGTTACCTTAGTAAGGTGATGCTGCTCTAATTCTGTCTCATTTCAGTCTCTTTCCTTGATTTGTGATGGTACCTGCTGGAACACAGCCTGTGTAAAGGACAGTCAAAAACTGTCCAGAGCAAATGGAACCAGTAGTACACGGCTAGCATACATACACTTTGAAACTATGAGCTTGACTACAAAAATGTGAGTAAAACTCCCAGTTCATATCAAGTTGTCCTGGTGCAGAACCTTCCCACTGGGAATACAAGTAACAAGACAATGTTTTGAAAAATTACATATGGGCATATTTTAAAATGTAGCCCTTGATAAATATTCACTGACTTAGACTTCAGTGAAAACAGCAACATATCTAAACATCTATAACTGCCAAATTTTCACTACTTTGTCATTCAGTTAAAATACCAAGGCATTTTAACAATTACACCTGATTGACATGTAGACTTCCACTATAAACATCCAGGTTGCGTTGGTGTCTTCTTATATTTGAACATTAATTTTCATATATACTGTTTGATACTAGAATATTGTGCAATAATATTCCATCAGTCTTCAACTGCATGTCATTTATTTATTGATGTTGACTTATTTTTGAAGCAATTAATTTGTATCCTTTAGGTGGGGAAATCATAAGACTCCACTGTTCCACGAAAATATTCTAAATCAAATAAAACTATAATTGAGAACATTAAAAAAAAAAAACAAAACCACCAAAAACATGCAGGTCCATGAATTAAAGAGGCATTTATGGACTGCAAAATACAGATTTGTATTTTTTTAAGCCTCTTCCTAGTCCCCAGTTGTCAATGTAAGTTGTGTATATAGCATGTTAAAAATACTATAAGAGTGAGAATTGTTGAAAAAGAGTTTCACTAAACTGAACCTTGGTAAGTAAAGCCAAACTACAAGCAGATGACAAAGACAATGGGAGGAATAGATGTTGTTTGTGGTAAACATTCAATAGGAAGTATGAAGGAAATTTATATTTAAATATCTGCTCAATAAAACACATATATGAAATAGCATTTTACCCATTTTCAAATGTCTTTTTTTGACACTGACTGTAATTAACCACAACATTTACAATAAGTTTCTCTTCTCAGGAATGTTGATGGCATTAAATGATATCACACATAGAACTTCTGAAATCCTAAACTAAAACTTGGTGTATGGAAATATTAGAAAAGTAAAAGGAAGAGGAAAAACTCCAAAGAAAATATAGCAGTTACATAATATTGTCAGTAATATGCCAATTAGTTTGCTCACATTATTCTGGTATTTTGATTAGGTGTGCTGAAAGTCTGTAGAAAAAGAGACTAATATTAAATTGATGCCTATCTTTTTGTAGGTTTTTATATATTGTTTGTATATTTGTAGCTTTGTAGATTTTTAATATATAGCTGTATGGTTTTAAACACTTTCTCACACTTTAGAATAGTAGATTACCCTTTTTCACACATTATGCCACCTTCTTAAAATTCTGTTTAGTCTTTTTTTCAAGAGAAGAATGTCTAACAAGGACACCCTGTTTTGCACCAGCAGCTGGGACGCATAACAAAATGTAGGGCTAAGAGCCTTTGCAGAGAATCCAAGGGGCAGGCCAAGGTTGGGTTATCAGGGCAACTGGTCTCCTATTGGATGCACTTCCTACATAGACTAATTAAAATGATAAATCTCCTATTGGATGTACTTGGGATAATTTGATACCACGTGTGTGCATACCTATATTTTGTGCACCTTAAAGCTTTCATAAAAAACTACTCTTTATGTTACCACCTTTAATATTGTTTAGAAAGTTTGTATTTCAATTCTAGGCAACAAAGCCATCAAAATGTTTTCATATTGTTAAATTAAGGGACACTTATATCGATTCCCAAGCAAATGGTGAATAAAATAAGTATTTTATGCTTATTTTTCAATTAATAAAAAAGGGTCAATTTAGTACAGGATCCTTTGATACTGCAAAGAAATTCTACAAACTATTTTTTGAACTTACAAGATAGAGAAAAAGCAAATGTGAACACATTTAGTCTATGAAATGGCTTCTCTGAACATATATAGATTTTAAATAGTTTTTCTCAGAGTCTTGAATGTTAATATCATAATCTTCAAGACAGGGATTCTAATTTTATTTTAGTGCCAAATAGTCACCAAGAAAAAAATTATAATAGATATAATTTATACTTCTTTTACAACCAAATTTATCAGTATAATTTTTAAAAAAGTTAAATATTTAACAATATTACATTACAGCAAAACAATATGTGCAGCATTTTCCTGCCACAAAACCCCACACTGTTTAAAAAATATATTGTTTCAAATATGATTACCAAATTGTGCACAAGATGCCATGACAAATTGATACCTAGGTGTCTGTCCCAAACTTCACTGAAAAAGAGGCCAAATTCTGCTCAACTTCTGTTTTGGAAATATTGAAGAAATGCCAAGTTAAAGTTAATTTTCCCATCTTTTTCTTCTTAAAGATATTTATTATTTGCCAACAATTCTTCAATGACTAAGTTATGAAAATGTTTACAGCCCATTTATTATAGGAAATATTGTAAAATTAATAATATTAATGGTATATTAAAAATTGCATTGATTCCTTTCTCAATTTTCCTTTTTTATCACGTGGCACATCCATTTTGTATTTCTAAAGAATTCTGTAGGTATCACTGACTTTGTTATATGAGGGCTACAGTTACTTGATTTTTCAGATGCCAAGTTCCAGTGTTTCTTTTTTAGAGTATATAAATTTGATAGCAATACTGGCCGGAAATACCAGTTTTCAAATGTAAGCACATTTTCTTATAGCCAGTCATTCATGTGACTTTGAAACTTTGCTTTAAGCAGTTCTCACAGGTCGTGGTCTGGTCACTCTGAAAGGCAGCACATGATCATTTCATAGTAATTAAAACCAACCACACAAATTATCACTGAGCAATGTGTACTACAATGTAACATTTCACATACAAATAAGAAAATATATTTATGAACTACAGAGCACCTATGATAAATCCAGTACTTATTACCTTTTAGAGATTCTGATATTTATTTTTCAAAATACTTTTCCTTTTGTTTTTTAATAGAGAATCATTCTTCTTTGTTATTATCTTGGCTTTACCATTCAGTAGCACATCCAAATATATTATCATAGCTCATTTTTTAAACAGCCATTGTCACAAAATACTACCAAAAGTTTTTTGTCTTTGTTTTACAGATAAAATCCCCTTAAATGTTTAACATGTCTTGTAGAGCATATCTAAGTTTTTTTCTGCAGGTGATCACAGAAATGAAAAAGGCACCATTTTACCAGCAGAAAACCCTTCTGCCTTGCTATTTGTTTGTTCTCTTACACCTTTGCTCCTTATTTCTTGACTCTTTATTGAAGTATTTTATGACTTAACATAATGAATATTTATTATGAATTGGAAAATGAATTGTAAATTTTGTTCATCTACTTAATATATTTTCACTTCTCAGTATTTTTACATAAAAAGTTGAATGTGTCCTTTACAGCCTTCTTTTCAAAGGTATTATTATCAAGAGTATAAATATGCAAGAGCATACCTGGGTGCTTTTTAGTTGCCTTTATGTTTATAGATTCCTATCTGCTGGTAGTCAAACGATAAAGACAAGCTAGGTGATTAATTTTTCCACTGTGGTAATCACATTGATTTAGTTCATATTCATGACATTTCATATTGTTAACAGTCAATGACCCCAAATTAATATAGGAACAGTTTTGGCAAACCAAAGCACAATCTGACAATGCATTTACAACTATGATTGTGTTCTTACTGTGCTGAGACTGAAATGTCAATTATATTGGGAATGAGGGAATAGTGCATGTACAGAAGAAAAAAAATTAACATATATGATCATACTTGAAAGTTAAACTATTGTTACTAAAAATCAGCACTATAAGCATAGTGCATACAACCACTGAGAACAAATAAATACTAAATACACATATTTTAGAAATATGAGAACATAACACAAATACAGAACATCACAAGCCATAAAATGAATCTTTAAGTATTAACAGAGCATCACGCTATACTTAACTAACGATTTGCAATAATAAATCCCACTAATGATGGTGACACTGCTATTGCTCAGAAATAAACTTTCTGATTGAGCTTTTGGAAGACAAAAACTGAAATACTAATCTTAGTTTTGTTTTCAGGCAAAGGGTCAATTCCTTTGCAGCAAACAACTGTAGAGTAGCTACACCTGATTTTTGTACATTTCACTGTGGCTGCTGGTTGAGAGATGAGATCATGTATTTAGGTTTAGTGTGAATTACATATCCATCTGTTCCTCCGTCTGGCAAAGAAAAAAAAATGACAATGAAGAAAAATAAGCATAGTAATGCTTTATAAACTCTTTTCACCAATACACCAGTTGTTAGCTTCCTGCTGGTAGCCCTGGTATAAGCTTCATTGGGTAATTATTTCAAGCAGGAAACAACCAACCCACATGTTCAAAAGTAATTACTAGTTCAATTAACCATCCAGAAGCAGGTAATTTTTTTTCTTAAGATGCAGAAACAGAAGTATTATTATATTTGTTTGTCTTTGATATAAGCATTTAAGTAGTATCTGTGCAATTTTATACCTGCACATATTTTTGTAACTGAAACAAAAATTTCCTACTAATAGAAATGGTCTATATAGACAATAAATCACAAATGGTAACATGCAATTTCCAGGGTATTTTTTGTGTTAGGTGAAATATCAAGTCTGTTGTTACCTAACATTTTCACTAATGATTTGAAGATAAGCAGAACTAAATTCACACATAGTAATAAATTGGGAAGTGCTGTACACCCAGCTGACAACAGCAGGGAGATGAGAAGTCAGAGAAACACAAGCAGGAAATAACAAAATATACAAAGAAAAGAACAGGCTAATGCATCTGGGGAGAAATAAACCAGAACCAGGACAGTACAACTGGGAGGAGCTATGAAAGCTGGCACACTGAAAGATATTTAGGAGTAGTAGTGAACAAAAACATGAAAACAAATCTGAGTCAGAGACAGAAATAAGGAAGATGTACCTTACCAAGAGTTTCAGAAATCGACTTTTCTTCTTTGAACAGTTAATCCCCAGCAGATGCCATGTTTTTCTCGGTCTACTCACTTCTGGTTTTCTGCACATTACTCTGAAAGATAAAGTGGCATTATTATCAGGATATATGCCCCCAAAAGGTCTTGCTTGACTGATCTAGCAAGTTTTCAGTGGTTTAAGCTTCATTTTTTGTGGTCTGCCCCAAATATCAGGAAAATGAGCTCCCTAATTCATTTTAAGAAACAAGATTGTATACATGGAGAGATGGCCTTATTAGCCTATCTCTGAAATCTACATTTGTTAATTCAGCATTTTCTCACTTAAGAAACTTGAAAATACTCATAGGATGCAATTATTTTGCTCAGCTTTAAAAATGCCTTCATATTCTTAACCTCAGAAAAACTTTCCTACTTTCTAATATTTTATTTTGGTTGCATAAATATAGTAAAACACAGATATGATGTGATTAGTGGCATAAAGTGAAAGATGTTTTGAGAGAATTTCCCTTTACAAAGCCATTTCATTCTAATTACTATGAAATTACTGAAGCCTGCCTATTTCACACTTTAGTCATCAAGCATTCAGCATTTCATAATACATTTACACATGTTGGAATTTTTTTTTAATATTTAATTTCTGTATGATTATATAAAATATAATTATATATATATTATATAAGATTATATGAAATATAATTATATTAAACTTGTCTTCTTACTATTACATACAGTAAAAAGCAGGTTCTCAAATTACATAATGCTTTTATGGTGCATCAATATGGAATTTAATCCCTTCTATGTGGTCTATCAGGTAACCAGGTTGGTGCACATAAAACTTAACACTGCCCCATAAAACAATTTTTTTAACTTGTGAAAAAAATATAGCTACAGGACACAAGTTCAATGAGACTTGTTGTACAACATTAGAAGGCAGTTCCTTCATACACTTGCCAGTAAGAGACAAAACTAGGAATTGTCTGAATAATGGAACTAGTGCAAGCTGCCAGTCATTCTTTATATTCTATATATTCAAATGCATATCATCCAGAAGTTGGCTAGATTTACAAGCATGTAACTGTGCCCATAATGGTAAATCACTTCTCTCTATAAATGAAGAGATAGCTTACAACAAACTAAAATTAACTTCCCAGACATTTATAAAACTTGATTCACACCAATCTATTGTGAACTAAGAATTTTATAGAAAAATGAGGTAATGCTTCCCTGAGCTGAATGTCTAAAATCTCAGTGCAGACATTCCTATGTATTTGGCTGCAATGTAGCTCAAGAAAATCCAAGCAGCTTCTAACATTGCAATTAAACTAACTTGGCTACTAGATGAAGTGTAGCTATAGAGCTGCGCAGATTCATGTCAGATGCTTCCGTGAGAAAGAATGGAATTTCAGCTCTAATATCACTAAATTTTAACTGGAAGAGGTGAAAGTGAAAATTTCTTCTCAATTTATAATAAATTCCATGGTGAAATGATATTGTCATTATTATTTAATTGGGATTTTTGGCTCGGCTATAAAATTGACTCCAGACGAATATGTATCCTGAACCAAGAAGAAACCCAGTAATTCATTGATACATCTTTCTTGCATTCTAAATCTTTCTAAAATGTGTATGCATGTGTTTAAAAGAGACATGGTCTTACTTATATATTCATTTCACTATTTTTTTCACATATTTCTTATTCTGAAAAGAAAAAAGAAAGTGCAGGGAAGAAGAAGTTGGCAAATACAAACAAATTTCAAAGCATAAGTACTGAAATATATTTCACTGATTTTTTACAAGAAAATTTATCAATGCTTATTACTATATGTGCTTTGTTTTGATACTTGAAGTGTTAAATATTATAGCTGGCAATACGAGAATATTTAAGAAGGCATGAGAGAAGACTAACAGCATTTAAAATACCATTTTTCCTTGACACTACTAGCAAGACTGAGATCATAATTTTTTTTCTCCACTTTACAAATCATTTATGAATTCTATTTAGTTGTAGTGCTTTGTGCCTACCTTGCAGAGAAAAATTATGTTCTTTCTCACAGGCTCACAGTTATTAGCAATATATAAGTGAATTTCCAACCTTCTACACATTGTAATGGACACAGTTTCTGTTCCGGAGAACAAAAGGCCTCAACAATCTACTGTGCCTTTTCAATAATCTCTCCATCAAAAATCGTCTGACTGCTCATAGAAGTGCAGCAATCTATCAATGACATTACTATGAGGTTCTGTAGAAGCAGCTCAGCTGGACCAGGGTCCATCAGTTGGAATAATTGTGCTTCAGATTTCTCCAGCTCATGTGGAATGCCACAAATTAACTGATGGGGAGAATCCTGCAGGCAGTTCTTCCACTGTTGAGGCTGATTTAAACTGTTTCCACAGGACAGGGCACTGTAAGACAATACACGATGGTGCCTGCAGTTTAGGATTCAGTCCTACTGTTGGGTTGATCTTTGCTCACCAGTAGGAAAGTACTTTTCACCTCAAGGGTCCTGCAGCATGGCCAGGTTTCCCAGACAACCTGAGAAACCTCCACCCTTGGCATTTTTCAACAGTCATGTACATGAAGCTCCAGCTGACCTGGCACTTCCCCCACTTCAGGGTGCAGTCTGAAACAGGAGACCTTCTAGATGTCCCTTCCAAACATTTATGGGAATCCATAACTTAATTTCCTGCCTTCGGGGAGTCACCAGTGTAGGTGTGCTGTTCTAAAAAGACTGGAATACATGAACCATGCTTTTTTTCTTTTTCTTTTGAATTGAAAAGGAAAAGGAAAAAATGTAGAGCTAAGTGTTTCTGAAAAAATAATGTTTAAGTACATATTGTCTTTACTAAAGTGGTTTATGAAAGTTCAAAAGAGTATACAAGGTACAGTTCTGCCACAAAAAACCCACCATTTAATCAGCACAATATTTTGGAAACACAACACAGGTGACACTTTCATGAGTGATAGCACTGTTTTATGGTTTATTACAGTGAAAGAGATACATATTTTAATAGTATTTTCTCTTTTTCACAATAGTACTGCAGGATTTAGAAAGAACCATACTCCTTCTGCTTACAGAGATGTTTTTTAAAACTCAGATAAATGCAGTATCTCCCAGGCCAGACAGATGAACATATTGAAGCTATAGTTAAAAAAAAAAAAAAAGCTTTGAATTACCTGAGAGGATTATCCACTTTATTACTCTAAATTCTTGAACATAGTCACCTTGAACTCACATTGGATGAAGCACACTTAATTTGGAGGAAACAGGTGCAGATTCCATGCCTGCCACAGCTCTAGGTATGTGATTCTTCCTCTCTTTACTTTATGGAAAGAAAAAATATACTTTGACAACGAAGATTAGGGCTACAACTCTAATTTTATTCTAGATTAAAAATGTAGCCTTAAGGGCAGATAATTCCTCCCACTGTCATACTCAAAATAAATAAATGTAGACCCAACTGTATGAAGAATTATCTACATCTAGATGACACTCTTAACATCATTATGTCAATGAAAGCCTCAAGCAACTTCTTGAAAAGCAACTGTCACATATATGATTAAAAGAACACCAAAAAAAAGTATTTCTTTCCTAATTTTCTGCTGTTGTAAATTGATGTATCCACCCGGGTACATTAGGATTTCACTGGACAATTAAAAGGTACTTCTTTAGATGAACCTGAAAGCTTTGAATCATGTTAGGAATTACATTGATAATGTGCAAGTTAAGGAAATAATTAACTCTACCTCTACCCCAAACTCAAATAAAATTTTTATTTTTTTACAGTAGATTAATTTAACATTTTCTAATTAACTAGATTTAGTATGAAATTTAACTAAGACAGTAGCATTTGCACACATGATCTACTGATCTATTAACTATTTCTAATTAAAAATGCTGTCAAAATTATACTAGCAAGATTTTGCTTTTAATTATTCTACAATAATATAGTGAAGAAACACCCTTTCGTTTCTAATGCTGATGGGGCAGTATATTGGGTTTCCATGGCAAGTTTCTGGTAACAAGGGGGCAACAGGGGCAGTTTTGGTGAGAAGTTGCCAGAAGCTTCCCCCATGTCTGATGGAGCCAATGCCAGATGCCTAAAGACAGACTCACCCCTGGCCAGGGCTGAGCCCATCAGTGATGGTGTTAATGCTTCTGAGATAACATAGTGTATTAGTTTGAAAACCAACCAGTGGGAGATCATAAGTCAGGATTATAATTTAATAGGAAAATTAAAAAATAAGTGTAATAATACAAGGAAAAAACACTAACAAAGTCAGACACAATCTGACACCCTGTTAGGGTGGGGATAGCAGTCCAAATGAAGTAGTTCAGTTGAAGCAGTGATCCAGTGGAAGGCCTGGTCTCCTCCT
The DNA here is from genome assembly GCA_013397955.1 of Grantiella picta. NCBI lineage: Eukaryota > Metazoa > Chordata > Aves > Passeriformes > Meliphagidae > Grantiella > Grantiella picta. Next base: position 318,850 of record VZRM01005135.1, on the reverse strand, counting down.
GAAAGTCCAGTGGTAGTTCTTGTCCACTGGGAACCCAGTAGACAGGGCTGCCTTGGGCAGTTCCTAAACCAGGTTACATCCAGGTGGCAAGGCTTGGCTCGTCCCTCCTGGGCAGAGCATCTCACAATATGATGAGATAATTCCATGAGTCATGTGGTGGGTCCTTGATGGCCCATTGTCTGTTATCAGGGTTGAGTCATAACAGGAGATAACAACCTGTGCCCCACAGCTTGGGGTAATAGAATACTTAAATGCATCTATATTGTAACCTAGGACACATAAAATTTACTGTGCTAGAGCAAATTGCAGCTGGAGAGAGGAATGTATGGTAGCAGCTCATGGCCAGCAAAGGAAGACGAGGTGCTCCAGGTGCTGAGACTGATTCCTATACAATCCATGGTGAAAATATCCCTGCAGCACATGGGGATCCACAATGGAGCAAATATCCACCTGCAGCCCATGGAGGACTCAGTGATGGAGCAGATGGGTGCCAAAAGCAGGCTATGACTCTGAGTGGGAAGCCCACACTGGAAAAGGCCCCTGGCAGGACCTGTAGCACTGTGGGGAGAGGAGCCTACTCTGGAGCAGGTTTGCTTGAAGGACTTGTGACCCTGCGAGGCACCTGCACTGGAGCAGCAGTCTGCTTCTGAAGAACTGCAGCCTCTAGAAGGGACCCAGGCTGGAGCAGGGGAAGAGTATGAGGAGTCTTCCCCCAGAGGAGGAAGAGCAACAGAAATAACATGTGATGAAACAACCATAGCTCCCATTCCCCATCCCTCTAATGATGTGGAGGAGGTAAAGAACTTGTGAGTAAAGGTAAGCCCAGGACAGTATAGGGAGGCATGGGGGAAAGGTGTTTTTAAGATTTGGTTGTATTTCTCATTCTCTTACTGTGATTTGATTAGTAATAAATTAAATTAATTTTCCCAGGTCTGTTTTGGTTAACAGTGATCCCCCCCTTGCTCTTGTTGTGACTCATGAGCCTTTCATTCTATTTTCTCTCCCCTGTCCAGCTGAGGAGGAGAGTGATACAGCAGCGTTGGTGGGCACGTGGTGTTCAGCCAGCATCAACCCCCCCATAGGCAGTATATAAAATTAGTATAATATTTAAAGTGCAAAATACAATTGACATTATAGGGCAAATTAATACAGGTTGATATGACACTGGTAATAAGCTTATATATTTTTACATAAGGGCTTTACAGACAATAAAAATAATATTGTTTAATCTATGGATAAAATTTACTGTCTCTTAGTACCCTTTGAATTTTGCAAGACTTCTACCACGGCACAGCAGTGACTTTGAAAGTAATTTTGTCCAAAGTTGTCATGACATTATAGGCTTAACAATATCACATACTGTTGTAACTTGTCTTTAGATGTGAGCACATCCCTTTCTTAAGAAAAAAAAAATCATCTATATTTTTATTCAGAATAATTGAAATTCATAAAATTACTAGCTAGTAAATTTAATGTATTATGGTCTAATTATATTAACATTTGGGATAAATTAGTAAACTTTATAAATAATACTTGGTGATTTAGCAGGAAAAGATAGTGATTAATTCATAGACATCAATATATATTTTATGATAAACAGGAGTTTGTGTTTGATTATGTGTTTCAAACACAAAGTTCTGTGACTGCACAACTGAACATTTTAGGATCATGCTTCCCTGGTGAAATTTTAGCATCAAATTAGAGGGAGACAAAAGCAAACACTTAATTTCTACCCTGCTGGGATTAATGCTTACCTAACAAAATAAGCCATACCTAAAAATAAAATTCTTCTACCTTTTCAAAGCTATGTTATTATAAAAGGTTAATTTTCAAGAAAAAATATTCAACAAGTAGAAATACATGCAGCTGTGCTCGTTAGGTTTATATTGTCACTTCTTGAGCAAACTTCTCAATAGGAAGTCTCTTCTCCCAGAGATCATTATCAGCATGTACTACACACTGTTAGTGCTTTTAGTGTAAGGCTAAAATAATCCTTAACCTTAAAAAAAAAATAATGAGCACACTTTTACCAAAACCTAGAAACTGTGCCATCCTTCTATGTTTCTATCCATCTGTTTACAAGATACCTAGGGGTTTCAATATTTTCACCATAGTCTTATGAGTAATGGTAGAGCATATGACTTTTAAATGATTTATTAGGAATCCATAGAGATGAGAAAAACAAAGGATGCAATTAGAGGTGGCAACTATTGATTAAAAATCCTGATATAGTTCACTTAAAGAAAGGAAAATGATAAATGACATAATTTTATCATTGGACGGAATGTCAAAGAAAACGTTGTTTCTCATATATCTCTAGTGTGAACTTCTCTGGAGAAGCTCAAAATGCATCTTAATATTTGAAAAAGAGGAAAAATAATGTTATTAGTGTTTCATACAGAGATGTGGGAGACTTACACCAAGTGGGGAAAGAAAGGGAACTAAAGGCAGAGGTGAAAAGTCCAGCTGCTTCTATGACCTCTGTAATGGCCCCTTAAATAGTAGTTTAAAGAAACAAGAGTGCTGAAAGGATCTATTTTGCAAAGGTATTACTAAAAATTCTTTTTTTCCCCTATTTCCCTAAGAAACAGTTCCAAGAACGCAGATATTAATTTATTTTCATTGCCAAAATAAGAACTCAGGAGGCTAAATTAATTTCTGGCATAGCGCTAATGAATGCAGTGAAATCACAAAAGGGGTGATTTTAAATCATAATGTTTGATGGACTTCAATTCCACCTAAAGTTTCACACAAAACTCATTATATAAAACGCATAGTGGAAAAAACCACAACAAAACAAGGAAAAAAGAAACCCAAAATCAAATCAACAATTAAAAAACCATGAAAAAAAAAAAGGAAGTAACTAGGAAATGGATCAACATTTGGGGGTTTGGACAAAATTAAAAAAAAACAAACAGAACAAAATTTAATTATTCAAACTACCCAATCCTGGTTTCTAAAAGAAAAAAAAAAAAGAAGGAATTAATCTCAAACAGACAAACAGAACAAACAGAACAAAATTTAAGTATGCAAACTACACAATCCTGNAAAAAAAAAAGGAAGTAACTAGGAAATGGATCAACATTTGGGGGTTTGGACAATATTAAAGAAAAACAAACAGAACAAAATTTAATTATTCAAACTACCCAATCCTGGTTTCTAAAAGAAAAAAAAAAAGAAGGAATTAATCTCAAACAGACAAACAGAACAAACAGAACAAAATTTAAGTATGCAAACTACCCAATCCTGGTTTCTAAAAGAAAAAAAAAAAGAAGGAATAAATCTCAGGTGACTTAAATAGTAGCCTGGATATGGTGATACTTTTCTCTAGACCAGTTTTCCAGACTTCAATGGCCTGGCAGCCAAGCAAGGAAAACTGTGTAGTGGCCCAAAAATCCAAAAAAGAGGTGAACTGTAAACCATTTGTGCATAAGTGAATCATCTCTATGTAAAATCACTGCCAAAATATTTCTCCATGTCTATCATACTAATAATGAACTTTTCTTCTGATCTTGTTTTTTTTGCATAATAGTATAACCTCTTCTGCATAACAAGAAACAATGCCAGAACTTAGCAAATTGTGTTTTATTTCCTCTTCCTCTAGTGCCACAAACCAGGCAGTCCCTGGAAAGTACAAGGACAATTCATGCTTCCTTGAAACTGTACAGTTTGAAAACCCCACAAAACAATACAGAAATATCTTAGTCAAAACTCATATGGAATTAAATGAGTTTTTTGACTGGTTCAGCAGTGCATTGGTAACCTTGGATTTGTATTTGCAGCTCAGCAGAGGAAACAGTTCTTCCATACTTAGTATCAAGTTTGTCATTCTTTACACAGCTTATAACTACTTTTTTGGGGGGGGGCTCCTGATTTTGATTCTGCAAACAATGTTATCTGCAAAAATCAGTGCAACTCAGCATACTGATTTTGAAAAGAGTTCCTTGTGGCACTACAGGAGTTAATGGAGGATGCAAAAGACTTAATTTTAGTTTTATATTCTATCAGGGTTTTATTAATAATTTCAGTAAAGTGTCCATTTTTCTGTTACCTAGTTGTAAAATCGAGATAACACTTCTCTGCATCTTTAGAGAAATATGTGCTGCCACATGGAGGAAAAATACCTTAAACAGATTTGGATTCCTGTTTTTAACAGGCACTGCTGTTAAGCTAATAGTATGGGAATCTTACATATTACGCATCTGTGATAAACTTTCATCCTACTTCCATCAGCATTCAGAAAAAGGCAGAAACTTTGGGTTTCACCTGCTGAATTATGGCCCTTAAGAAATGTACCAATTTTTTGCCCAAATCTGTTAAAATAATTTCCTGTCTCTGTCTGTCTAAATTCGAGGCTTCAAGTTTCTATAAAGTACAGTGACCACCAGAACACATGAGAGAAATTTATTAATTATTTCAAATATACAGTGTTCAAACGCATTATTTTCTTTTAACTCATTAATGAACTACCTCTTTCCCTAGTGACAGGGAACAGAAAATCACCATAGCCTCTCTACTCAGAAAGACACTTTTATGGCACTCCAGCAGACCTGGGAAAGAGAGCATGTCAGAAACCATTGTTCATTTTGTCTTCCAGAAAAAAATTTCTGTGTGATCTAGTCAAGTCAGTGATTTTAAGTGCATGTAAGTGGTTTTCAGGGTGTATGTGGGAAATGCGTGTAGCACAATGAAAGTTACTGTTTTGATCTTCATTTACTAAATTTAAGGTCTCATAGTGATTTCCAGGGGAAGTCTCCAGCAAAAGAGGAAAAAATTGCAAATATTTCAAAAAGGAACAAGTTGCTATATCAAAATCTTGAAAAATATTTCCTCCTAGTTGTGACTTTAATACTTAACTAGGATCAGGAAGAGTTTTCAATGACCTAAAAGAGACTAAAACGCAACTATTTTCATTATGGTTAGAAAAAAATATTAGAACCCAATTTTTTTTTACCCCTAGTAATTATTTTTTATAAGTACTAGGTTGTATCTTAAAATATATGAAAATATACCATGTGTGACATAGCCATATAGTTATTACATCAGTTATGCTGCTCAGTGTTGAGGTTTCTCGCTCTGGGGAAAGCGGCAGGACCCCCGAAACCCCATGAAAAAGGATCCCTGCTGCGATGCGAACCTCCACGCAAGTCTGGGCCGGTCAGAGCCGGGGCGCCGCAATCACGCGAGAGCGCACAGCGTGGCATGACACTCCGGTGACAGAAACTCTGCAGGAACCATGGGTGAGGTAAAGGAACATACTGGAGATTGTTTCTGTTCTTCCAGGGGACTTATTTGGGGTCTTTGGGGGGGTTGCAGGGAATGAGAAAGGGGTAGGAAAGCGGGGCAAGGGTGAGAGATCTGAGAGCCCAGAAACAGTAATGCCCGCGCTGACGCTGGCATGGGCTTATAAGGGAAGGGAAGGGGGGAGGGATTGGCTCTGGGGAGCCAATCCCGGAAGGTCTGAGGGGAAGAAAGGCAGGGATACACACCAATAGACTTCTGATAAGGCAGGATGCATATTTCAAAACAGCCAATAACATACAGAGCAGGGGAACAAAGAAAAAACCTCGTGGAGCTTTGCAGAGCCACACTGCAACACAGTGTGATTTATGAGATCAGACCTTAGAGCAATTGTTAAGCTAAAAATGTTGTCCATGGGCAAAGCAGCAACACACCCTGTAAACCAAAACATTATTGTCAGAATAAGTGAAACCTAAAGAATCTACTCTTTATTAGTCCAGATATAATTGTAACAGAAAAAGAAAGAACAGTAATGGAGTTAAAATTGATATACATGTTTTTTTGAGTTTCTACTCTTTTATCTGCTGCTATGTCCCAGGTGCCTGTACTCTTCTATGCCAAATGCTGGTCTCCTGAATACCCCTGATATAATATGAGGCTTGTCTGTCTCTGCACTACATCACTGTATTAGAGTGGTAAATACCTTATTCTTCCTACAGCAACCACTCATTATTGCTACCTGCACAGAACTAGCTGTGTACACTGCAATAAAACTGTGTATGGCTGTAACATACATAGCTAAAAAGTAAAAAAAGTTAGCCGTAGGCACCTGGTCAATTAAGGAAATCGCTGTCACAGCTAAAACAAGGAAAACAAAGCTGAAGGCAGGTCAAAAAAAGTTCACAATGAGCAAGAATGACAAACCCAGCCCTGAAGCATTACAAACTCAGTGCAAACCTTGCATACCAAGCCATAGCAGCACTGTGCTACAGAGTTCCATGGGTGCACATTTGTAAGGCCCCAAACAGGTGATTCAAAGGGGTTTGCAGAGGTTCCTGTACTCTGGGTTACATGCATGGGAGAAATACCGACCAGATTTTCTCAAGAGTTCAAAATAACACAAAAGTTTACTCGAAAATTTTAGAAAATCAGGAAACTTTGGCAAAATATTTAGTACAACATCCGATCCACATAAAATACAGCATTTACTTGGCCCATTCAACTTAACAAACATTAAACACATCTGATGTTAAGTTAGCAAATTTTAAACCTGTTTGACCTTAAGTTACTCAAAATATTCCAAGAAGAGGGAATTAGAAGAATGGGAGAAAGACATAAAAACACATATATCGCTACCAAACTCTTGGTTTCAGCCATCCATTTTTACTGTCTATAATAGCTTCTATTCTAATCTCCCATAACAACTCATAAATTTTATTTTGGTCACATTCCTCTTTCACATTCTGTCATGTGATTATCACCTCTATCTGTTGCTAGACTTTATTTCAGAAATATAAACTAAGCAAAAGGAAAGAACTGCTACTAAATTGGATGTACTTTCTACTTTCAAAACATATACACAAGGAAATCTCAATATATACACTTTCCTTCGTTCAAGGATAAAAAGCAAAAAACATCTTGGAACAAGGAGCTTAGCCGGGGAATATGCGTTAGTACTGAATCTTACTGCAAGCTTTTATTTCTAATATCCCAGGTGTGTGGTGCCTCTTTCACACATAAAAAAGTGACAGACCTCTGTCATTCCGAAGTTACACTCTAAATTAGCTATGGCAAAATTTATACAGCATACCTGTATAGAGAGAATCTACTGGGGGGAAAAGAGCATGAAGCTTCAAGCACTCAGAAATTACAGGCTAGGAATTTAAAATTATTCTCATGACAATACTGAAAAAGGTTTGGGAAAAAAGATTCTTCTCATTTATACCATAATATAGTAAAATGTCTTAGGTGTTAAAGAATAGTATAGGTCTCAAAGGAAATCACAGAAATACACATTGCTAGCTTTTTAGTAATACTGGCATTAACTTTTTATTTTGTGTAATTGCAGACTCTTTTTTAGTGCAGGGAAGTAAAGAGTGGCAAAACCAGATAGGATTAGTTACAGCAGGCTGAAACTGAGGTATGTAATGTCATGACATCTTTGTCTTTCACATAGAGAATTTCCCCCAAGTCAGAAAGATTTTCTATCGTGAACTCTCATTTCAGACTATATAAATTTTCTAAAGATTACAAGCTCAGAACAGCATGAACAAGATCTGTAATGCTGCTGTGCCGATTAAATTAGGCGTTCAATTTATAGAGGATATTGTGGCAGGATAATAGGATTTCCTATAACAGGGTATCATTAAAGGTTATAAACTGGTATCTGCAACATTTGACTGCCTTTTTAGAAGTCTACAAGTAATTAATAAAACATTATTTAATTAATGCAGGTCAGCGTTAGCGATTTGCGTGTTTGCATTAAGGAGTCATTTAAGATAATATAATTATGGCCCAAATTATCATCTCAGGAGTCTGTGCTGTTATGTTGGCATAAACCTGGAAGACCTTGATTGACCTGTCAATTTAATAACTAATACTTGCTGAAGTATATTATAGGCAGTTATAATTTTTTTAATGTTTTTGTATGTCCACTTGGAGAATTCCTATTCTTTTAGAAAATTCCCTCAGGAATTCCTAATTCCTCATTTTAGCTCACTTTTGCATTGATTCGGATGTTGTCCACAGAGTTATTGAAGGACTGGGGGCAGAGGCCACAACTGTATATGAATTGAGAATATAGTTACTCCACTGAAAATATGACTATTCTTTCTTCCACAAAAAAAAAAAAAAAAAAAAAAACTTGTGAGACCTAGTAATCTCTTTTTCCTATAACCTCCTTTTTTCTGAGTCCTTTTGCAAACTCTGTGCAATATTTCTTCTACTGTGATGTGTTTGGGAAATAGTAAGAGAGTTCTTTTCAAGAATGTTCTAGGCCTCATTTTTAAAAGGACTGTCATGAGTTACAATGAAAGAGAAATGACATCTTGATCTCTACAGATAGAAGTTGCTTTGGCCCATTTTTTTTCTGGAAGATGCAAGTACCAAATACCCTGTCTCACTCAGCATCTTTTTTTAAAAAACACTTTGCAAGCATCATACAAATAGTCCTTCATCTGTATTGGCTACAAACTAAACAGGTTTATTAACTAAATATAACACAACAGGGTTTTAAAAAGGCATTAGTGCCACAGCATTATCTAGAGCCCATTTGACCAGTAGCTTTATTAAAAAAAACCCTCAGTTGTATTTATCTGAAACTTAGAAGAGGGGAAAAGAGAAGTAGCTTTATTAGAGATTTCCAGAAATCCAGATTCCAGATTTTCTATGAAACAGAAAAATTGGCTAACTATTGGAGAAATCCTATTTGTATGCGGACAGCCTAAGCCTTTCCACAAACAGACTTGTAGCCTTTTCCAGCCCGGGCTAACAGAGGAGGAACAGAACACTAGACCTTTCTGAAACACGACTTGTAATCTCTGTAAATGGGATCACTTATTTTTGTGGGTTTAGTAATATCTCCAGTACAAACTCCTCCACTTTCCAAAGAGATCCTTAAAGCTCGACTAGCTGTTAAATTTCTGTCTCGATTGAATTTAACAATTTGCAAATGAAAATAAAACTTAAAAAAATTCAGACTATGAAAAATGTTGTGGTCAAATCTCCTTCTCAGAAGAAATAAAAATATTTCAATCATCTTCATTCTGTTCTGTGGGTTTTTTCAGTTATGTTTTTTATCAAGGATGAGGAAAGAAAGGAGCCAAAGAAAATAATCTCAGCATTGCCTAATTTCTTTCTTTAATTTCCCAAAAATTATTAAAGGAAAAAATAATGTCTTTTGAGACCATTATCAAAAAATAATGAAATGAAATAATGAAAAGAAATAAAATACAAGAACAATACAGTAAATGTTAATATATTTAAATATAAAAATAAAAATTATAATTATCCTAAATATTAGAAACTAAGTTGGCTCTATAAAGTATTTGCTTCTGCTACAAGTAGATTATTTTACTTAGCAGAAAAAAAAAATACAACAAAGAAACCCCAAACCAAACAAAACAACCCCCCAAAAAAAACCACAAACAAACAAAAAACCAAACAAACAAAAAAGAAAGTATTTTATTTAGCCTGAAATAAATATATTAAAACATCATGAGTACAGTGAACTGAGTTCCACAAAAAACAGTTATAAAAATCAATCTTTGGGAGAGGTACTGTTCTTACCAAAACAAGAGAGATATAGGAGGTACTCCTTCTCCATGTATTCTATTAGAGAATTAACTATACTCTCAATTAATTTCTAACTTTGAATTTGTCTGGATTCATCTTTTTGCCAGCTGTCTTTGTTATGCCCTTTTCTGCTAATTTAATTTTTTTTTTTATTTTCACCCTGTGGAAATATTTATAGACTGTAATCAAATCATGTCTTCATTTTGACAAGATAAATAGATGGGGTCCTTTCAGTCTCTCCAAATCCATGAAGCTAATGTCCGTATGTTTCCTTATTTACTTTTTTCATCCTTTTAATGGTAATCATCACAAATAGATTTCAATATTGGCCTGATCTATACTATATATGTATAGTGAGCCAATATATAACAAATATTTATGTATAAATATTTAGGAATTAGGTAATTGTCTTCCTAGTGTTCTCCCACATTTATACATTCAGGCATTGCTTTAGGCTGTATCTATGCCATGTGACATACAAAATATTTGATGTCCTCGCTGACCCCTAATGTTTATGTATGCTGGCTTCCTCTCTGAAAGTAGAATCACAATTTCTGTAGGACCACTATTTATGGACATGGGACACAGTTTTGCATTCAGCTACTTTAAAACTGCATTTGGTTTTGTTTGCTTTTTTGATCAAAATACTGTTTCATGAGACGGCCACTGATATTTTTGTGAATGGCATATCCCAAATAAGGTCTTGGTCAACACGCAGTCATAGCCCAAAAATGTCAAACTTAAAAATTTCATAAACTGCTATCCAGCCAATTCTCCTCAGATTCTTGGAAGAGTGTTAATCCCTGAAATGCCATGTTTGATAATCCAGTGGAATTACGGACAAATACACATATTTCCATTCACAGGAAATTTACAATGAACCATGCAAATGCCCTTCTGAAGGTTACTTACTGACATAATTTGCTAACATTTAAAATTGCAAGCCTGATGCAGAATTGTCACTTTTTTCCACAAAAAGATTTCAATTAGGAAGTGCAGTAGGAGGGAGAGTGGATCTCAGTAGGAAGAGATAATATGTGTAGCAATGTCTCGGAACAATAGAATTCAATCTCAATAGGAAGTCTTTATTTCGAACATTCTTTCTTTTGTATGACTCTCTTAAGAATGTTATTTAAATGTTTCTCTACAAAGAAAAAAACCTAAGAAATATGCTCAATTGAGCCAAAACCTATTTACTCTATTCACACAAGAAGTCTTATTCTGGAAGTCAATCAGACTTCTCAGATATGAATGTCAAATGCGATATAGACCATAATTAATCGATTTCTTTTTCTGTGGTGACCTTAGTTTGCAAAGAATTCTGTTTTGGATTTAAGTTTGAATTCACATTCAGTGTTGCTGCATACTCTGCTGTAGATGCAGAAAATCCATGGAAGTCAAGGATCTCCTCTGGATTTTAATCAGGATAATTCTGGACTGGTTAAACTGGCCTCTCACTTCCAAAAACATGTGGTAGAAGATGGAAAGCATCTATGGTATAAATAGTGGAGGAAACAAACAGAGCTGCTGAGTAAGATTTAACCAGTAAACTGGCACCACGTGAAAATCTCTCTTTCATCAACCAGAACATATAAAAGGTTAATTTTTTTTAAAATTATACTATTTTTGTTGTGTAGGGAAATACTAATTCCTATTTTATGAAGCAACAATTAATCTAGCTGACACACAATTAACTTGAAATTATTGGCATAGAAAAAAAATTATCATATATATCTAAAGCTTTATTTATCTTCAAAACTCACTAGATTGTCTCTGCTATACTGATTTTTAGATCGGTCTGAAAGGAACCATGACCCTTATTTTCCTTAAATAATCTTTACTTTAAAATAATATTTCAAACTGTTCTCAAATGTAGTAGTTCACCTGTTTATCTATAAACTTCAGCAGGCCCATCCACATTTTGTGTTCAGACTTTTTTCCTCTTCTCTTTCCAGTGAGAAATAATACCACATATCAAGGAAATTTTCTGACGTTGTTTTGGTATATTTTTGGTTTTCTCTCCACTATTTTGTTTTTTTCTTTAGGACAGATGTGTTCTCTTCTTCAAATATTAACTGTTTTCTTCAGGAGAAAAGAAAGATAAAGAAGCCACAAAGAAGGTGAGGCATGAGACCAAAGAAGCACAGGACCAAACCTCGCAACTCTTTGGCTGGAGAAATACTTTCTGAACTCATGTAAATGCAATATAATAGGGAAGGAAATGCAACACTTGAAAAGTTTTACATGATTTTGGCTGACAGTTATAAAGCCCTAAACTCGCTTGGCAAGTTTTTTTAAAGAGGCTTAGGTGTTCTGCATCCCTGAGGTGGGCACAGAGGAGAACGTAGCAAAGTTCTCAGGAGGTTAAACAAACTTTATTAGCAAACTTTAAAGGATGAGGTTCTCAGCTAATTTTAAAGCAACATTCAATCGAAATAAAGAATTTCAAAAAACTTTGACTTACCAAATTCTAAGCCACCCAACTTTAAGTTACCCAGATTCTGAGAAAGAAGAGGGGAGGGGAAGAGTGGAGGGCAGAGAGGTGGAGAGAGAGATAAATATTAGCTGCTTGAATTCCACCATGATCTCAGCTACTATAAAATCCATGTGGTCTGTGACCCTCCCTTCCAGGTGGGCTTCTGGTGTGCCAGTGGCTAATAGCCATTCTGGGGCTGGACTAGAGGCTTCAGGGATGGGGTGTGAAGAAATGAACCATTCCACTTATGCAGGACTTGTCCTGCCCTCCCACACACACACTTTAGTTGGTTTGAGCTAGTAATCTTTTTCTTCAGTCTCTAACAACGGTCTTTAAAATTAGCAAGCAGATGATGTTTTTTAAAGTTTTATGAGCTTTTCAGGTCCTGCAGGAGCTCAGTTAAAAGCTCTTTGAGTGATTTTTCTTTTTAAAGACTTGGGCAGTGATAATTATATCTGTGATCAGTAAATCTTTTAAATAAAAAAAGACAAGAATGACTTTTTCAGACTAGAATTTTACACGGCTCATAATATTTTGTTAGCCATTGGGTGATGTGTAGGAAAAAGTAAAACAGGACAAGCATGTAATGATATTTCCCCAGAATATTTTCTCAGTCTACCACAATTCATGTTTGGGTGATTCTGAACACCTCATTCCTATTTTTTTTAATCCTGAGAGATTCTTCTTCCATAATTTTAAGATGTGTAGATGGCTAGCATGTAGATGAAGCAGTTTTACATCTTTTATCACATTTTGTCTGAAGAACTCCTTCCTGTTGTTTACTTTGAAATTATGCCTCACTAATTGTGTTTAGTGCCACCTAGTTTCTGTATAGAAGAGTCAATGAATACTTCATTCCTGTTCTCTTTCCCCACAGCTTTCATGAGCTTCTGAGTTTCTAACATGCCCACCCATGAATCACCTCTTTCTCTGTATTAAAGAATCTCAATCTATTTATTCAGTCCTCACAGGTAGCTCTCTGCACATGCTGATTTTCATTTTTGACTGCTCCTTTTCCTTTCTTTTTCTTATTAATTCTTCTTCATCTTTCAATACATCAGACGTTAGTCAAGCTGCAACCATGAATTTATTTAGTGATATAATCGTGATTTTTATTCTGCTATTTCTTTCAGTCCTCAGTATTACAATAGGTTTTTGGCTACTGTTAAAAAATCCAGTTCTTGACTGGCAAATAATTCTGTGAAGAGTGATTGAAAAAGTTAAAATGTATGTTCGCAAACTATTTATTTTAAATACATTGTAGGTCTAATTAAAGCTTTGAATTGTACATCATTCTTGTGTCATGAAGTAGGTATTTAATTTTTTTTCACTTTTCTATTATTCGCTCATCTTTATATTTTAATCAGGCTCAAAAAAACACAGATCAAAATTTAGATAAATGAAATCACAAGAGTATATTGCCTCAACACTGTACATTTCTTACTTAAAAATAATAAATAATTGAACATATATAATGAATATTGTGATTATTGAAAAATGCTAATAGATTTCCGAAATACAAAATGAATTTCTTCTCACTAAAATTATTTTCAGATGTAAATGTTTTGAAGATACATAAATGGTTATTTATTCAAGATATTTAGTGCAAACTTTGTCAAAAATACTTTAAAAAATACTTTTAAATTTTCAAAATAATTTAATCATTGCAAAAAGAAATTACAGTCTTTTTTATCTGATATGACAGTTATGGCACCTTAACTCAAAATTGTTGGTTTATTCCCAAGTGCCATCTTTGTAAAGAAGGCCAGAAGAAAATCCCACACAGAGAATAAACCACAGGCAAAATGTTTAATCCGATACTGCTGGCTTCATTGTTAATTACCTCTCAAGGGGCTAGGATGTCAATAGATAGTGATCTGGTATCTTGGAGTCTTTGCTGTTAAATGGATGATCAATACTAAATAGAATTTTAACTGCCCATGATTTAATTAGGAGTGGTTCTTTTTATCCTGCATACAATACCAGAATCTCACTCAATAAAGTACAAAGGGAGATTGCCATGGTGGTTATGTATTCTCTACATTCTGGGACTATGCAAAGGAATTGGGAAAGAAGATTTTGTTGCTAAGAATTTGCAACTGGCCTGTAATATGGAAAGAGTCAATCTTCTTCTATAAGTCATCTGAGTGACTGAGGCAGCTGGAGTTGTTTGCCTGGAGAAAAGGAGACTTGGGGGAGACCTTATCACTCTGTACAACTGCCTGACAGGAGGCTGTAGCAAGGCGGGGCTCAGCATCTTCTCCCAAGTAACCAGCGACAGGACAAAGGAAAAAGGCCTCAAGGAGAGGTTCAGGTTGGTCATGAGGAAGAATTTCTTCATGGAAAGGGTAGTTAAGCATTGGAAAAGACTGCCCAGGGAAGTTGTGGATTCACCATCCCCGAAGGTGTTCAAGAAATGGGGCACTTAGTGCTGTGGTATAGCTTGTCAAGTTGGTGATCAGTCAAGGACTGTATTTGATCTTGGAGGTCTTTTCCAAACTAAATGATTCTGTGATTGATTCTGTGAGTTTAAAATTTTAAGTTTATATTTTAAATTAAGGTAACTGATTTTAAATGGAGGTTAGGTGATTTTCAACTGGAAATAAACAATCCCTTGAATATTCCTTGAATACACCCTATTCCTGAGCTCAAATGGGCACTAGAAAGTAAAGTCATATTACTAGGTGTGGAAGATTCGATCTTTTACCAGGTTTTATACAAATACATCTAAACAAGACATTTTGTTCATCCTGCCATATGACTTATGTAAGTAGCCTGTTTCTGTAGAGGGTAAATGTTACAACTAATTTAAAAAGCAACATACAAGAGTTACCAAAGAAAATGCTGCTATCACTTTAGAAAACTGATTAAGGGAGTGTATACTACCAAATAGAAATTCATGGACTGTGGGACCAGAGAAAATAGAAATAAGTGTGTGAAAAATATGACAGAAAAAAGTATATGAAAAATGACTAATTGCTAGAATACCATGGTAATGCAGTTAATGATGGAAGAAAATAGAAGAGGTCAATATATATTTCTCTTCTTTACTCAGAAGGACACAGCATGATGAATCCTCTTATCACACAAGGAAGATAAAGTACTTTCCAATCCATTAGTGAGCAAAGAGGTATAAAACAATATCTACATGTTGTAAACATTTAATGATGATATACATTTTTAATAAATTTTGGAATATGATGGAATTTCCTGCAGACTAAAGACTGATGTACCTATACAAATACAAACACTTAAAAAAGAAGGGAAGTGACCCACATAACTGCAAGCTGCTATTCTTTCATGAAGTCTGAGGTAAAATGATGAAAAAAGGGATCTGAGATTCAGTTAACTAAGATGCAAGAAAAGCAACATACCTACAAAGCTCTCATGACAGCCTTCCTGGAGAACTGCAGCCAGCTTTGGGTTTCTCAGCACAGGAAGGGCAGAGATCTGTTGGAGCAAGTCCAGAGGAGGGCCACAAAAACGCTCTCAGTAAAGTACCACAATGTACTTTATTTTGAAATGAAAAAGAACCAAGTTTTAAGGATCTAATTTTTAGGTTTGCAGTTTGCTCTTAAGCTTTTAAGATTTCAAAACTTGTATTTCAGAATTGTGTTTTCCTTTATATATTTTATTTTTATAATTTTGTTCTTAAAAGTATTTGACACCTTGTACTGCTTGAAACATCATCTTTTTTAGAGATCTAAACTGTTTTATTTGTCCTGCAAGAAGCAAGCATTGTGCCAGAATGTCATTTCATTCGATGAAAAACAAGTTCTGATCCTGAAAAATATGACTGACATGTCCAAGTGGTAATTGTACTTTACTACTTAGAAAGCAGAGTTTTTTAAGCCATTATACATCATCAACATTTTCCTAGTTTTAGCAAACAATTTCAGATACACAAATTTCTCAAATTAATGTTCCCTATAATAAAAACCTTTTTCCCATAATTTTATGTAAATATATGTCACTTATGAAGTTTTGCATAGAAGGAAATTTATATTGCTGTTTTTATTTTATTTTCATTTTTTTACTGTTTCTTGTACTCCTTCCAGTTTTAACATAATCATGTCAAATGACAATATATAAAGTCCAGGAATGGACATCACATAAACAGTTTAGTAATATGTTACTCAAGACTGCATTTCAGAAATGTGGTTTTTGTGGATTAGGTATGAATATTTGGAGTTTGCATTCTCCTCATCTAATAGCAAGATCTAAAAAGGACAATTGATCATGACAGGAGCACCTGGAAAGAGAAGCTGGAAGTAAATCTAAATTTTTTATCATTATTCTTAATTAAGAAATATAACAACTTCTCAGACGAATTAGGGAATTTCTTCCTCTTTTTAAATTAAAACAGAGTTTATGTTTAGATAAATACATGCTGTGTTTTTTTCAGATGCATCCTTCCAATACAGGTACAGACACAAGGATAACTATGACATTTAGGTCCCTATAAACACAAGACAGCTGACAAAAATGTATATTATAATTATATAAAATTATATTATAATGTGATTGTTAATGGGATATACACATCTGATTAAATAGGTATACAAAAATAGGAAATGCAGAACTTTGTGTTACAAAAGTATCTTAAAATTTTCAATTCCTGGAAGTTAAACAAAAATAAAGAAAGAAAACAACAAACTTTGAGCGAAAATGTGGCTGATGAATTCTTTCTAAATGTTTTCCAAAGTATGGGAAACCTTTTAGTTTTGTATGATCTTTCAAAGGACTAAGAATTGCAACTCAGGTTGCAGTACACAGGGAGTGTATCGTAGGACTGCTATGAAGTTACCCTTATCCGGATTACATTATATATAAAGGAAATTACTTTTCCAGATATCATTTTGATGCATACAGAAAAATATGCAGACCTTGAAAAGGAGTACTGAATTTCTTGGCACTTTGCACAAATGGGAGATAGAAAAATCACAGCATACTGTTTTTCTGTTTCTCATCCTCTCACAGTCAGAAGAGGAGATAATTACTTCTGTAGTACAAGCGATTTTAAATACCAGTTTCAGAATCAGATAAGTCACTTAAGATGACTGGTTTTTTTCAATTAACTGTAATGGAAGTCTCAGATAAATCACTATCTGCAGAGGTCAAAAGAGAATTAAGAGAACCTTAGTCTCTGTGTCTTCCTGAGGTAGCTGTTAGTGCTCCCTCATAACAGTACAGCGATATACTGCCTGCTAGATATATATCCTGATCTTTAATTCTACGTACTGTCTCTCCAGATGAAATTCTGAAGTTATTTTTATTGGAAGCTACTGAATATTTATAGAAAATAGCTGGTCTAATTCTACTGAGACTTTTCAGAAGGCTGTGTTCCTCTCTTCCTTAGTCATGTTCCCTATGGAGTTGAAACACTATCAGCAAGCACTGAGTTCCATCTCAGTGGTACTCGAGCACTGGACACTCCATGATGGCCTGCAGCAACAAAACCACGGCCAGCAGGTCTGCCCCTCTACTCTGCTCTGCTGAGACTCCACCTGGACTACTGCATCCAGCAGTGTAAGAATAATTAGCACCCAGGAGTCCACCTATTTCAAAGTTGGAGGGAACTCCATCCTTCCAGCATACCTCTACAGAGTTACCATTTAGCTTTTTCCTAATTTGTTGAGGATCTATGTGACCACTACCTACAAATTCTGTATTTAAAAAAATCCACAAAACAAAAACAAAAACAAAAAAACACTTAAAGCTCTAAGTTCTTTAGTGTACTATGAATGCTAGTTAATAAATTATAATTTTAATGAAATCACTAGTACTGTTGACTTTTCAGAGAAGGCAAATACTGTGTATCACAGAGAAATATAATGTTTTAATTTCACTGATTACTGTACCTGGGAATGGAGGAAAATTATGAATGAGAATAATATGGAATGCAGTACATGTAAACATGTGTTGTTTCTCTGCAGGTCCTGGTATTTATCAGTTTCCAGTAAAATGTGATTGTTTTTTAAAAAGGAATAATTTCTTAGTAGGAAAAATTTTGAGAGAAGCTCAAGCCTGGAAATCATCATTATTGTTGCAAAATCATGCTATCTGCTTCCAGAAGGTCACACCTGACCATTTTCCTTGAAGCTATATGAGCTGCCTAATAGAAATATTATTCCTGTTAAGAAAATGACATTGAATTAATGTTGACAGCCTGTCCTCCAGGCCACTGTTACCAAATCAAACACCTGACCTGGGCAATTTTAAAGTAAAGCCAAGAATTTACTGTTAGTCTAAGTCTAAGCAGTCTAATCACTGAGTTATAAGTAATGTTGTTACAATTGTATTAGCATTTGAAGTTCGAATGGCCCAGTTATTCAGATAATTCCCATTACTGGCTCAATGAAAACTGAAATACACATACTTTCTAACATTAACGTTTTTCTCCAATGGTTTTACATTTGTAGTACTCCAGAGAGGGAGTACTCGAAGGAACTGCAACAAATCCAAGTCCTGTGTTCTTTGGAAGGAATTTGCTGCTAACTGTGATTCAGGTGGCCTCTTCTCTTTGCAGGAGGAATATGGTGTTTATATGAATGATATCTTCCTTGTCACTCTTGAAGTCACTGTCCCTTAGTCATCTTTTCACAGTTGCTAACACCAACAGCATAATTCCTTTGACATCATTATTTGATAATCCTATGTTCTATCTTAATTTTCTGCCTGTGGTGTGGTTTACGTTTTCTTGCTGTCTTCCTAATTAAAAAAGCCAACGATGCCTCCCTCACTGCCTTCCCCACCCTCAAAAAAATCCCCAAAACCTGAAAAACAAAACAGCTCCCAAGGCTGGATTTCTTTAATAACACTATACTGACCATTTTTGAGTTACTTTTATCCCTAGAGCCTCTGACACTACCCTGTGCTTGCATTTTCTATTTCTGCTATAACTTCATATTTGTCATTGTGGAGATGCTACTTACAATCCCCTGTGTTTCTTTAACAGTTTTTAAGCTGTCAATTTATAAAGGAATATTTTTTTTTATTAGCACAACAAGGAAAACAAACACATGCAGAGAAACTCGCAGTGCTCTGAAAAAATTTCGTTTTAAAATCTCCTGGTTTAAGTTATCTCTTTTATATTACCAAAACTGCTCAACACTAGTAATTATGGCTATATATCTAATATTTGTGACTCTCCATCTAGTGTGTAGATCATAATATTCAAGATGCTATAAATGTTTTTTGAATTTCTTAGCTGAAAAGAAGGTGCATACAGGAGGGTACTGACGATAACAATATAAAAGATTGTACAAGATTCATAGCCACATATGCTTCACTGGCAACCATCTGGAAATAACATATTGAAATAAATCATATTTTCCATTGGTGGAGTAATTATAAATAGATTGCAAAGACTGTTTGAGAAAACTTGATTGAATGAAACAGTTTTAACGAAATGAACAAAATGTTAGTTGCATGCAGGAGATAACATTCACGGCAACATTTTCAAAGTAAAAATAATTTGAATTGACAAAGACTCGTGAACCAGAAAGAATTGCATTACCAGTAATTTAAAAGCATACAATATAGTGTTTTTTTGCAAAAGAAGTACAATTATGTTGGGGGAAATGAAACCATTTGGAAGAGAAGTCCAGAACTGAACAAAGTCCTGGAAGCAAAGGCTTGAAAATGTATGTTGAAGGAGACAAAAAGGATGCACTAATAAAAGGTAAAACTTTGTGATTTAATACATTTTATTATTGAAAGTTTAGAAAACACCTTCTTTATATAGATCTGATATATAGATATATCAGATCAGCAAATTCTGTTTGTAACCTTGCGAAAAGACAAATTCAGAAGTGTATTTAGATCTCCATTTCTTCTGGATGAAGGGTAAAAAAAAAAGAGAGAGAAGAGAAAGAGAAAGACAAAAAGAGAAACAGAAAAAAAGAAAAAGAAAAAAACACAAATATAAAGAAAAAGAAAAAAACACAAATATAAAGAAAAAGAAAAAAACACAAATATAAAGAAAAAGAAAAAAAGAAATAAGAGAAAAAGAAAAAGAAAAAAACACAAATATNAGAAACAGAAAAAAAGAAAAAAAGAAAAAGAAAAAAACACAAATATAAAGAAAAAGAAAAAAAGAAATAAGAGAAAAAGAAAAAGAAAAAGAAAAAGAAAAAGAAAAAGAAAAAGAAAAAGAAAAAGAAAAAGAAAAAGAAAAAAAGAAAAAGAAAAATATTGAGGCTTGCCTTGAGAGCTAAATTATTTTAACCGAGAAAAATTATTCTGAGACTCAACTAAAATAGTGATGAAATATGTACTGGAATAATGAAACACAGGAAGCAAGAAACCATTATTGCTGATGTTTATATACTAACAAAACAATAAGTGCTCTGTAATAAGTACCAATAATGCTTTAAAAAATGCACCCTGAACTATACTAAAAATCTGATTTTTCCATTAAATTCAAAAGACCTTGATGTTTTTAACACCACTCATGATATTTGATGAAAATGCATCATAAAGTATAAAGTATTTTTGTAATATGATTATGAAGTAACCTCATTTCAACTCTATAGAAAAAAACAGAACTATTAATTAATTTGGTAAGAGAGGATGGAAGTCTAAAGTGGAAGCTATGGAGAACTTAATGAGCTTAAACGATTTGGTAATTCCATTGTAATTTAAGCAGAAATTTGCTGAATATCTCCCACCTAAAAAAACCTGATGAGGAAGCAGAAGTCAATATATAACACCATATGTATCAATATATGTCAACTTGGCTATGAGAAAGTGGTGCTTATTATGGCAACTAGCATAGTTTTTCTTTACCTATTTTAAAAATTTTCTTGAAAGATCTGTTATTAATACTCAGTTTGCAATAAAATCATACATGTCAGCTTCCCAAGATTCTGAGAGATTCTGTTGATATTTCAAAATTTTCCTTTGGCTCATTTCTTAAGATCTAATTATGAATTGTATCTACCTAATTAGTTCCCATTTTTATTACTAAATGAAATATCCACTTGAATTCAATTTCTTCCACTTTCAATATATTATCCAGTCCATGATATCACAACTTAACTGCCACTTTTTACTAATCAATAATCTAAAAAGCCAAAATTCAAACTTCAGAAAAATATCCTGTGTTTCATTTCATTTCATTTCATTATTTCATTTCATTTCATTTCATTTCATTTCATTTCATTTCATTTACGTTTGTCAGCAAAAAAGATGGAAACTTCTGGATAATGGTCTTGTGTTTCACAGTACCAACAACTCAATTCACTTAGCTTAAGAAAACTTCCTAGAAATACAGTGTATTACAAATGTTCAAAGTTAGTAGAACTCCGTATTCTAAACATATTACAATATTTATGCCAATAGATATGCACTCTTCCATTTTTCAGTACAGACTGTTTTGTTGGCAAAACTTTCACAGTATTTCAAACACGGCTGATATTTAAAAAATGCTGCTTCTGCTTGAAAGTGCATGCAAAGGCAGCTGTCAGTATCCTTCACAAGATTTAGTTGGAAATAACACTTTCCATAACTGCAGCTGGTTTTAAAAATACTGATAATAAAAGCTTGCTTTACATTTAATGGATTGATTTATTTTTAATGCCTCTGATTTAACAGTCTGCCAGACTCTTAATTTTTCAGGACATAACTAAATTCACTTTTCTCCCTAGTTAGAATTCTTGCCCTTTGCTTGTTTTTTCCCGGGATAGCAATGAAAGAAAATCTTAGAAATAGGATTTATCCTGGCACAATATCTACCATTCCAAGAGTGTATTTCATCCAATATTGAAAAATGGTAAAGTGCCAGAAGTTGAACAGAGATACTCTAAAAAAATCCTGCATGAAGTATGAAATTTTAGTCAAGTTAGGACCATACCTTTAATGTTAAAACATATCTTATTCACACTGAAAAATAAGACACCTGTAACTGAATGCAGTACAAGCAACTAGTCGCTGTCACTCTGCACAAATAACTTGAGCCTATGTCCTGGTTCTAGCCCAGAGAGGCTTAATTTTTGCAGTAACTGGGAGGGGTCATGGCTAGGACCTGGAGATTATTCTATACCACCTCATGCCATTGCTGGGCCAGGGGAAAGGGAGGAGAGGTTCCTTTTGGGGCAAGTTTGTGTGGTGGAGGAGGCAGTGGGGTATTGTGTATTGTTGGAGAATTTTGTGTGAATCGTTACTTTCTTGTATTTTCCTGTTGCTGTCCATTTCCTTATCCCATTGCTGTTTCCAGCAAATTATTCTTATCTCACCTTTTGGGCCTCATTCTCCTCTTCAGCCCTGTAAGGGGAAAGGAGGAGGAGAAAGAGGCAGAGCAAGTGAGTAGTGCATGGGTTGAAGGGTCTCAGCGGGACCACTAAAATCGGGAGCACCATTCCTAAACCACGACAGCTTGCACACCCACTTTATTGTACAATTTAGAAAAGCTATAGAAATAAGCAGACCAGATAAAAGTGGGAGGAGGCACCATTAAACAGTATATTTAACAAACAGGGATCATTTCAATATATTACTTACTGCCTCACCTAACTTTTCCTTTATTTTTTAATACTGGCCATTATTTGTATAACTGCATAAGTAAAAGAATTAATTTTAAAAAAGTGTTTACAGTGAGTTTAAGTTACAGGCTTCAAGAGGTAAAGGACAATCTAGTTACAGGGCTCACTGTTAGAAGTCTCTGCAGAAGATAAGAGGTGAGAACAGCAGAAAAGACGCAAATATTTCAGAGACAAATCAGCTCTGTACCACAAAGCAGAATAAAAATTAGTGATAAATTTTGAGAGTAGGAAGATATTAGTATTTAATAGAGTTCAAGGTAGTAAGCAGTGAAAAATGATGCATCAGGAAAAATAATTTCTATGCTTATCATCACCAAAGCAGAAGACTGCAAGTCTTCTTTTGCAGATGCGGAGAGCAGAGCATACAGAACATGTAGGTGACTGGACTGTCTCAGAGGGGTATGTAACACTGAGAGAAGAATACGTACAACCACCTGGAAAACGTGACATTTCAGGCCATCAAAAAAACCAGCTTTATGTAAAAATGGGGTTTTGTCTGTTTTACTTTTTTTTCTCATTATTTTTTTCCGTGTACATTTTGCAAGATAAATTTTTGCTTTATCACTGAGCATAATGATATGATAGGAATGGGAAGAGTTGCTTTGTAATGACAGGACACATTCTAAAACCTGTTCTATTCTTAAAAAAATTTAGGTGTCCACAGTATGTATTGCATATAGGTACATAGTATCATGATATACAGAAAGATATTTTATGACTAGGGAATGACAGAAAGACATAAAATACCTTATTTGCTTTACTGCTCACATCTTGGAATACCTGCCATACAAAAGAAATAATTTACACAGCCATTGTTATGGGAAACCAAATCAAAGTGTAACAAAATCTAAACATTAAGGTAAGAATGCATTTTTTCTGAAGTAAACAATTTTTAGACATTACAGAAATTCCAGGCAAGTCTTAACAAGCATTAAATCACTGAAGAAAAAACGTAGGTAGAAGATACGAAAGAAGTTATCTAAAAATCTGATTTTTTTTCCAAGCTAGAATGACAGCTATTTAAGGAAAACTTGAGAAATTTGTCTGAATGAGAAAGCAAATGAGACTATTTTAATAGAAACACAAACAGAAGTTGAGAATACACAGAAAAATCAGATCCTTTAACTCAGCAAAGAGCAGCATTGACAGAATGGTAAATAAAAAGCTTCAAACATAATGAAAATTTAGTCTGGGAAATGCAAACGTTTATTGGAATGAGGTAGTTCACATTAATTTAAATCTAGAACATATTTCAAATACATAAAAAGATATTAAAACTCTGTGTAGTTTTCTCTGCTGTTATGCTCACTGTTCCACTGTCTTTTTGGGTCTTAAAGTTGATGGTCTGGGAAAGGAGTATTGTGAACTGTGAAAATCCCAAGTTCATTCACCAGAGGAGTATCATGTCAATAGTATCTTCTTCCTCACTTTAGCATTGCTGGGAGTCACTTTCATATGGTTGATAATATTCTCTATGGCTTGTTCTTTTTTTGTTTGCAAGTTCGTGTTGTATCTGGATTTACAGTGTATGGTGTATCTGCCTATTTGGAGACTTGTGTGGGTTGTGGATTTTTTAAAAATTTCTTTGCAACCTTTAAACTGGTTTTACACAGTTCTGAACGATGCATCTCTTTGATGACTGATAATGTCCATTGGTGAGGTCATGGGGCTTCCAATATTAGTTGGTGCCTGTACATTTGAATTTCCTGCAATCACCCCATGCCTGTAGTTGCCTATACTGTATTGTTATTTAGGGTCACAGATAGTGTTTTTACGCAGTGGAAATACTTGCTATTACTGTCTCTTCATTACAAAAGATATGTAACATGGCTTTACACCACAAAGCTAAACAGAAGTAAGCAAAAGCTGAAACTAGGACTATAATAATCACTTGTCATTAGATCATTGCTATTACAACCTAAGACAGCTCCAAGCCGGTCAAGACCAGTGTGTTTGAAGTCTCTGTTGTTAGCTTAACATAAATCCTGTAAGCCCATTACAACTGCACCTCAATACTCCCTGGGTTACAAGGCTATGCTTGTGCACTTGTCAAAACAGCAAAGGTCACTACCAGTGAAGGAGATAACAGGAACAAAGAGAGAAACACTAGCAGCCTTCTCCCCTCAGGAATTGGCTCTCAGTGCTGGAAGTGTCACCTACTGCTATATTGCATTGCACTCAGAAGTGTGACTACAGCTGAATGTGAAGAAATTAATTTCAGAAAGAAAAAGCGGGGCGGGGGGGTGGGGTCGGGTTTGGGAAAATTCTTTATAACTTATTTCTCTGGCCAGGGAGACCTATAAACCAACACAAAATAGAGAGACTGCACTGTCACAAAACGGGTTTTGCTGCAACACAGAATAAAATTTCCAAAGTTATAGCTAATTTGGCTTTACTAACAGCTTCAGCATTAAATGTTGCAAACCTAAAGTTAGAATTTTTGACACTAGCACATGTGTGCTTTGGCAGCAGAGGGATGGTCTTACACTTCATTCTAATTCTCCAATCTGGCCACTTTTTGCATCTCTTATAGTTGGACCATAACAAAGACTTACTCAAATGAAAAATCTGTCAAAACTTCACAGTAAAAGTGAATAAAATATTAAAAATGTGCATTGGAAAGATTTAGCCAGAAACTATTTAATTCTTAGGAACTGGTTGAATTTGGTAAACTCTTAGATAATTAGGCTAATGGTAAAGAATGCATCATAATCTTATAAAAGATTATTTAGCTTTGATGGGTTTATTTCATCACATAAAAAATAGTAATCTCTTCATATATTTACTCCTCAAGATGTTGATTTTTTTTGTCTGACAATTTTAAAACTGACCCTTCTGTTTAGGGAAAAAAAGAGATTTGCCACAAAAATGCACAGGTTTTGTTCAATTTTGAACACACAATCATATTCTGTGAAACTTTAATGCTAACATTAGCTAAAGATGACTCCTTTTAGTTCTTTCAAGAATCATATATATCCCTAGAAAGACCTGTCAACCTTTATATGTGAGTTTGCTTTCACTCCAACCAATTTTAAGGTGATTGTGACTACTCATTACAGAAATACAGCTGTAAAGTAAAAGCATATTCCCCAAATCTTGTCAGCCATGTTTTGCAGACAAGGGTCTGGGTGCCAGTAAATTCCACAGCATGCAAGATCCTCTAACTCTTCATGTCAGAGCTATGGACAACACTTCAGTGCTCTGCATACCCATAAACACTGTTCAGTATGCATAATCATGAAACAAAGCCACACCGAAATATGGTACTTAGGGTTTTTTTCCATCTTTTTCCTTTGGATATCACTGCTTTTCTGTCTTTTGTTGCTGTCTTAGCTCTGGGTTTATTTTCTGCTTTTTCTTATTCCTCCTGAGCCCTTATTGTCGTTCAACTTACATTTTAAATTGCTTCGTTTGTTAAGATAGTAGAAGCTTATTTATCATTTATTCAAATGACTATATGATATTATCATACTCTAGAACATACATCATCATCCTCAATTGTATAATACTGAAAGTTATTTCAAATATATGTGCAATAATTTTCCTCCTACCCTAGGGACTTGGTTACTCGTAGAGTGCCGTACCTTCAAAGACATACAGTGTGATTGCATATGTTGTGAATCATTTATAAATTCAAAGTATGCAAGAGTTGCAATGTGATACATATGAATGTTATCTCTGCATACACAGGACTCAGGCAATACATAAAAGCAAGAAACACCAAAACAACAAAAGCCTTTAGTGGAATTACGTGGAATTTCTGCCATGGCAACATTCACAATGTTGCCTTGTCAGAGCTGCCAGCAGTTTAATCTGTGGCATTCCTGGACATGGATTTACCCCAAAACTCGAAGATTTGTTGATGACAGGACTGGAGTGCTGGTTAAACGGAGAGTAAACTTAAGTTAAAGACCAAAGCATCAATCATACCCAAAAAAATACAGATATAATCCAGGATCTTTTTTTAAATAACAGCTAAAATTGGAAAGAGGAGCACAGTATGAAGGCTGAACTATGTACAGCACTAGTTCTGACAAAAAAATCCTTCTCATGTGTATTAATGAAGCTTGAGCTGGCATTAGGTAAACAGGATGTCTTTATTTTAGTGGTGCTCTTTACTCAAAAAGTGTTTATTGTTGTTTCATGATTTAATGAAAACATTTTCCAATGAAGATTTGTATCGGCAGGCTCTAAGAGGTATTGAGGATGAACTTGTGCATGGCCATGGCTTGGACTAGATGATCCTTGTGGGTCCCTTCTAACTCAGCATATTATGTGATTCTATGATTCTATGATTCTGTAATTGTTTTACAGAGTGGTATAAGTCAGGTCTTTCTATTTTAAAATAAGTTCTTCTCAATTCCCTTACTTCCACTTTCTAACACATTATTTTTGAAGCTGAGGGAGATGATTCTCCTCCTCTACCCTGCTCTCATGAGATCCCCATCTGAGGAAGTGTGTACAGTTCTGGTGCCGCCAGTGTGAGAAGGTCAATAAGTCCAGAGGAGGGTGAAAAAGATAGCCAGTAGGCTGGAGAACCTCTTACGAGGAGACAGCCTTAGAGAGTTGGGGTTGCTCAGTCTGAAGGAGAGATGGCTGCAGGAAGACCTTAGAGCAGCCTTCCAGTGCCTAAAGGAGGCCTACAAGAAATTGGGAGAGGGACCTTTTACAAGGTCATGTAGGGATGGCACAAGGGGGAATGGGTTTAAACTGAGAGTAGATGTAGATTGGATATTGGGCAGAAATTCCCTACTAAGAGGGTGGTGAGGCACTGGAACAGGTAGCCCAGACAAGCTGTGGGTGCCACATCCATGGAAGTGTTCAATGCCAGATTGGATTTGAGCAACCTGATCTAGTGGAAGGTATCTTTGCCAAGGGCATAGGGGTTGGAACTAGATTATCTTTAAGATCTCTCCCAACCTAAACTGTTCTAGGATCCTATGATTCTAAATGCCTTGCAGCAAGAATACCTGGATATTTTTCTTCAGCAGTCAGGTTGTACTTTTTCTCCCTCTACCTTGAATTCAGTTACAGCTTTTTCTTCTATGGGTGGGTGGAACTCAAAGTATTTTACAAAAATGTAGACCTCTGCTTTGCATATATTTACACACATAGACTCATATGGATATATATATATATATATAAGATGGGTTACTTAAGAGCAAGGACTCATCCTGATGTTATATTGACAAAATGAAGAAAAGCAGGGTGTGTGAAACCAAGCAGAACTGAAAATAAAGATCTCCATTGGAAAGGTGTGTCCACTGGAATGTATACTATCACCACTTGAGCATGTTTCACTCCTCAAGTGATAAGCAAATGGCTATAATTCAATATATTAAGTTCACCAAATCAGGAACAATGCTTTGACAATGAAGATACCCAGTGAGGTGATGCATATACTGCAAAAAGATAGTCCCACATACAGAGAATATTGCCTTTTGACAAAAAGATAATGTGTGTCATATGTACTTTCTGAACAGAAAAACACAGAAGAAACAGAATTTGTTCATAAAGGAATAAGCAACTGCCAAATTGGCTATGAAAAATTTGAATTTCATATAATCTACCAACACCTGGAAATAAATGCTGGTGGGTTTATGGGGTTTATTTTGTTCATTGGGGGGTTGGGATTTTTTTTTGTTTGTGGGTTGTTGTTTTGGGTGGGGGAGGATGTTGTTTCATTGGTTGGTTTGGCTTGGGGTTGTTTGGTTGTTTTTTGTTTTGGTTGGTTGGTTGTTTTTTTTTAAATAGTGTGGTTTATATGTCTTATCAGTCAGAACTTGTATTTGATATGTAAAAGATGTCAGGTAGCTAATCATTTGATATCCACAGTATATGATAAAACAGAATGATTGATGAATTCTAAAGTGGTTTGGGTGCTGAAAAATGCATCCTTTCTTATGATATTCAGAGACATAACTAATTTTTGTATGAAGTATTTGATTACAGCTCCTGCTTTTTGGCAGATTTTTTTTCTTAATGGTACATTTTATAAGTGAAATTAATAACGAGTTGTCATGGATAAACAAGTGCCATCACATAAACTAAATGAACCAAGCTACTAAAATGCCTGGCAAATGAAAGTAAACGGTGAGTGAAAGGAAGAATCATTGCAGGAGTTAAAAACAAATGGTGAAAATCCTTTGGAAAGCAGTATAGCAGTATAGCTCATATTTAGCAACCTGAAATAAATATTTGAGCAAACACACCAGCACTGCGTTATAGGGTCTCTTATTAGGTGTTCAAAAGTAACTTCACAATCAGATAGAAAAGTCAACATTCTGCTTATCTGTTCCAGGAACATCTTCTTTCTTCATGAAAAGAAGAGTTTTAGTAATTTGTTATGCTGTTATCTCAGTAACTGCAGAAGAGAATGCAACTCTTTAAATCTTCCAGTGACAGTGACTCCACCACCTCCCTCAGCAATTTAAGACCATTTTCTCTCATCCTTTCACTTGAGACATGACAGAAGAGACTGACTTCCACCTAGTTACAACCTCCTTTCAGGCAGTTGTAGAGAGCAGTAAGGTCTTCTCTAAGCCTTCTCTTCTCCAGGGTAAACAGACTCACTCCCTCAGCAACTCCTATTAGGATATATAAGAAAGATGAGAAATTTTGAGGTGTACATGAATAAGGCACAGCAATGAATTTGCAGAAGGGGTGGTGGGGAGCTGGAAATATCCAAGTTCCTTATGAGAGGAAGTAGAGGGACAGGCACTGCTCTCTTCCCTCTAGTGAGCAATGACAAAACCCGAGGGAACAGCATGAAGTTGTGTCAGGGGAAATTAGGTTTCGATATTAGGAGAAGGTTCTTCACACACAGGGTGGTTTGGCATTGGAAAGAGTTTCCAGGGAAGTAGTCACAACACCAAGTGTAACTGAGTTCAAATATTTGGATGACACCCTCAGACCCATGGTGGAATTTTTGGGGCTGTCCGGTGCAGAGCTAGAAGCTGGAGTTGATCCTTGTTGGTCCCTTCAAAATCATGATATTCTGTGATCTGTGATACTCCCTACTTCCTTCACCAGTTTCATTGCCCTTCTCTGGAGATGCTCCAGCACCTCAATGTTCTTTTCTGAAGCGAGGGACTCAAAACTGGACAAAAGACTTGAGGCATAGCCTCGCCAGTGCCGAGTACAGAGGGATGATAACTGCCCTGGTCCTGCTGGCCACATGACCCTGGATACAGACTAAGATGCCACTGACCCTCTTGGCCACCCGGTCACACACTGGCTCACATCTAGCTGGCTATCAAGCAGCACTCCCAAGCTCTTTACTGTTGAACATCCCTCAAGCCAACCTTCCCCAGCCTGTATTGCTACATGGGGCTGTTGCAATCCAAGTGCAGGACCTGGCCCTTGGCCTTATTAAATCGCGTGTACATAATGAAGACACAAAAATACTTATTTTATTTATACTAGAACACAGTCAGTTATATTTTATTTTAGGAGAAAATTTAGTCTAGAGGAGGAAAATAACCAAACCACAGGGGCACAGAAGAAAAAAATCAGTTAGTGAACCTTGACTCACAACACTAGCAATGTAATTCTATTGTTAAAGAAAACATGCATGTGAGAGAAAAAATTCATCTAACCTGAAAATCAACTTAGTCTTTCACACTACCTACAGAAATTATAATCATAAATGGCTCAAAATTATTTTCACAATACCCATAATTTTTCATTTACTTTACAGCCATCATTTTTCTCTAAGGTCAGTTGTTCTCATGTTTATAATTTATTTACAACCTCTAACCATGGAAACCAGAATTAGTGCTACTTAGTCATTTTTTCAAGAAGGCAAATAATAATGGCCACTTTCAGTATGAACTAACACTCAAAGATAATTTCTGAAAAAGGAAATGAATGTGCAAGAAGCAACATGATACTTATAAACTATTTATGAAAAGAAATTTAACCCACAAATTAAGAGCTAATGGGTAAAATATTCCTAAGCGTAGTCAGGTGAGTAATGTCATCTATTTCAGTACAACTCATACAAGTAGAGCTATGTGATTTGGCTAAAATGAAACCTTAAGCAACATCCGTTACAGCACTAATGCGTGATAGACGCTTACCACAACAGCAATTAAATACTCTGCAGATCATCTAGTGCTCTGGTTGCCTGCTTTATGAGTAGAAAACAAATGTGTTCATTTTTCTAGTCCATCTATATTTTTTTCTCAATTGCTGATTCAATTGCAAAGGCTTCACTGGTGTGGCTAATTCCAGTGTAAGTGTTTTTCCCACTCTCTTCACCTCTATAATTACTTGCCAGTATAGAAAGATTTTTCTGAGGATCTAACAGCAGTCCCAAATGGTTGCATGTGTGCCATCTTGTCCATGTTTGATGTGAAGTGTTAATTAAAGACAGTTATCTGTAGCACACTCCCAGAAATAAATCAAATAGTATTTTTGCCTCAAAACAGCCAGGTTTATCATTTGTGGCTTTTAAATGAATATCTCAGAGATTTATGTGTGATTTAATTATTTACTGTCATCATAATTTCATTGTATTGTTTGATCAAAAAAAAATCAAACCTGTAGCAAAGATTCTTGCTCTACCTGCTACTGTTTCAAAACATAGGACAAAAATTACCTTGGGCTGTTTTAACTTGTTTTGTTGCCAGTGTCACTCTTCCTACTGCTGTGATTGACTCCCTTTTCTAGAGAACTATTTAGCTAATGGTTCTGTTATGATTTATTTCATTTTGGTTTTATTTGTGTACAGTTCAGAGGCGTTTTGTGCAATGTTATACCTGTTAATTTCAAAAAAATTGGTTGTTAAGGATTTTGAAAACCTAACCTAAATTATGGAAGAAACATTTTTTTAAAAACTGCTAATTTCAAGTTTGTTGATTTAGGAATGTTCAGGTACATGTACCAGATTTATTTAAAGACTGTAATCAAAATGTTCAGACAGCATTATTAATTCACTTTCAAATCACACTTGTACCCAGTCAGTTTTAGGTGCCTTTTTCATTCATGAAAGTCCTTAAAAACTAACTGGCAAAAATAATATTCTGATATGACAATTACTATCTTTGATACACGCACAGCTAAAAACTGCCATTCCTATAAAAAGGGTGTGAAAGCCGCCTGGAACTTCAGGCAGTGTGCACTAAATTTCAGAAATTAAGTTTAGAGTTGCAGCAGGACAATTTAAAATGGTTCAACTAGAGTTTAGCTGATGCATCTACCTGGTCATTCATTCCCTGGAAAAATTGGATATACCCATTGCTGCCAAATGTCATCTAGCTCAAATAATAATCTCCTTCTGTGAGGAGCTAGGACTCACATCCTATACATAGAAAAAAAAAATCTAAACAAAACCAAACAAAACAGAACAAAGTACCAAAAGATAAAGCTGTAGAATCAGCACTCCAGGACATATTTACATACACTGGTAACTGACCTTAAATGTTCACAGTGTTTCTTAAATAGCTTAAGTGCTACAACTTCTAGTGCACTTATGTTTTTTCCCCGTGGCTTTTGTCAAAATTATTGTAATTCAAACCGAAAGCTATATATAATAGCAAATCAGCTTCTTACATTAATTAAAGATTTTAAGTGGTCTTGACTGTGAATTATTTAGGGCAAATACATTGCCTTTATTTTTTCCCCACTTTTTTAATACTCTCTTATAGGTGAACACCTCTGTTGTAGATAACACCTCTATTTGTACATAAAGCAAAACTTAAAAGATGAAGTCCCCTGTAACAAGCATGGATAGGTCTGTTTTTAAGAAAAGCTGGGACCTCTGAGAAATAAACTTTAGTTGTCTGAAGCAATTATTTTCTGACACCTCAGTCTGGGTTTTTTCAATTCCCTCTTAACTCTGCATGTTTTTCAGTGCCTAAGTGTCTGTTGCAAAACCAACTAAAATGAGGCTTTTTTTAGCTACATGAAAATATGAAGTTATCTCATAGGGATACCAACATTTGTTAAAGTTGCCTGTATTAAGACTATGCTGCTTTTTTTTTTAAATTTTAACAGATACTATACTTTATCCAATATCTAATACACATGCATACCTACACATTCTGTGAACTTTGATGTCTGTGTTTCTCTAATTAATATTGAAGTCAAATAGTAATGAAATATTTTACAAATAATTTTCTTTAACTGCAATGAAAGCCTATGGCTTCTTGTTGTGAACTCAAAATATTGCTATCATTCTGCATTTGGTTTATGCTAGCATGACTGGTTTTGATAAGATGGCTGAGGGTATCAAATTGACAGGTATATTCATCCCAAAATGCTGATTGAGACCTCTTGGACACAGAAAGCATTTGAGAAAAACTTGTTCCTGACATACACAATAAAAGGTCTGGAATCAAAGGACATGGCAGGGAGGGAGTCAGAATTTCTTTTTCTACACTTTTGCTTTTGCCTTGTTCATCAGAGGTGCACCACACTTTCACAGATCTAAGTATTTGAGGCCTGAAGGCACAATCACACAAGTATGTGATGCCCAAATATTTCCATTTAATGGGCTTTAACAAATTGTTCAGAAATATCTTAAGTAAGAGGTTATGGAAACTGCTTTGAGTTCAATTTTCCTACCTCAAGGCTCCAGTACTTTTGTTTAATAATGCAATAAGAGCCTTCATGATCAAAGAATGTCTAACTGCAACATACCAAAAGGATGTCAGTCTAATAATACTGAAAGAGTCATCTATGAATTTATATTCTAGGGGAAAAGGAACTTAACATCTGACCCAAAATTTTTGAAAAAAACAAGGGATTCATGGATCATTGGGATTCTAATGTTTTTTGGATTTCGTAAAGCTAAGAAACAGATTTTAAAAATGTTCACTGTTGACTTAATAAGGTTTGGTTATTTATTTCAAGTCAGACTTTCAAGGTGATGTATTTGATCTGTCAAAGGGAGAGGCCTTTTATAGGGCTGTGGCAACCATTTTAGTGGGCATGACTGGTTTCTAAGGCCAAAAAATGCTACAGTCACAGGCACTATTCAGTGGTGTCAAGAAATGGTTCTTGTAAGGGAATGACTACTTATTGCAAAGGTTTGAAATTACCAAGATAAAAACTACCTCTATTTATAAAATGTAATTTCTGTAATTCAACACAAAATCACTTTCCTACTACATATTCCACAAACAAATAAATTAGGAATAAACAACAGGTAGTCATGGACAGGAGGAAGATTTGGGCAAAGTATATGCAGATTCTAGTGGCACTTGAACAAAAGAAAAAACATTGCGTGGAAAAAGAAACTTGTAATATTCAGAACATGAAAAATCTACTGCTATCAACCTTCTGTTACAGAACAATAATTCTGCATAATCCACTATAGATCCATATGAACGTTATGTATTTATCTCATACCTACAAATCTGCAGGGAGAAAATAAATTTTTTTTGAGTTGCTGAGCTACAGCTCTCCATGATCTATAATTGGATTAATAAATATATTCATTCATGAATCGTAAGTCACAAGCTGAAGTCACAGAGCTGAAACCCAAATCCAAAGCCACTCATAAAACCATTCTGATATTACTTCTTACAGACAAAAGATTCAGAAGGTATCATGTGGTTGTAAATTTCTGTTTTGTTCATATAGTTCTTATCATATATTAATTTTACTTTTGCCCTTTTACAAGATGCCACAAACTGAAATATTAACATAATTACGATAAAAAATATAATAATTTTCACCTGAAGTTTTAGACACTGAAGATATTTCTGTTCCATAGGGGGAAAAAAAAATCCCCTCCTTTCTCTTCTCCTTAATTTACTCTACACTTTTATGAAAAATTTCAGGTGTTCTTTGTGTTGAGGGGTGTATTTGGTTTTTGTTGTGGTTCTTTTGGTCATAATGGAATTGTATTACTTAAGATGAGCATAATCTGAGAAGAATAAACATAGAAAGGTTATTGTCACTCTTCACTGTTCATAAACCT
This sequence comes from Grantiella picta, assembly GCA_013397955.1. Taxonomy (NCBI): domain Eukaryota; kingdom Metazoa; phylum Chordata; class Aves; order Passeriformes; family Meliphagidae; genus Grantiella; species Grantiella picta. Next base: position 284,367 of record VZRM01005135.1, on the reverse strand, counting down.
AATGTTGGCCTCTTAAATGAACAATGAAAACTATTCCCAAATGCACAGATCAGAATGTTTTTCTTTTCATTAAGAAAATTGTTCAAAAATACTCTGATGAAATGCACAACTTGTCATCATGTACAATTTCATTATTAAAAAATATCAGCATGGGATTATTATTTTATTATTTTACAGGACCTTTTACTCCAAATGATTTTTAAAATCTACAGTACAAAAAATATTAAACTGCAATGTGTGACTTAAAGAGATAGAAGGGAATATGTCCTAATCTTTTCATTAGATGCTCAGAAAGATATTATTGAATGATTACAGCAGTGAGGAAGTGCAGTGTAAGTATTGTTAACAGAAATAATTTTTAAAGTATTTATGAAGATGTGAACTTAGGTGTCTGACAAACGAACAGACAACTCTAAATTAGATCTGGAATTTTATAGAGAGATCTGATGAGAACATACCTGAACTAACAGCATCAGAATATCTGATGCATGTTTACAGTAAAGGACTGCTAGCATTGAGTTCATTGTTTGCTCTTTTGGGGTTAAGACCAGACTCATGCTGGACGCTGCCAGGCACTACATTATTATTGTTGCTTCTTGCACCTCAGTCAGAGTAGTTCAGCTCATTGTCTGTGACAAAAGGAGGTTAAGGCAGTTTTCTTGAAGACAAACGCAAAAGACAGATACAAGATTTAATTCTTGCTGTTTTCTTACTCTAGGAAAGAGCTTCAGCTAGCCTAGGCAACTGGCCCTTTAGAGGCTTGGGCTGAACTGAAGCAAAATGTGTTTTGGCTGAGACTTAATTCATTGGTATGTGATGGAATTGTGAGATTTTAGGAACTTAGTTGTGCAGAACAATGACAGTGGCTGTGCTGAGACAAACACTGTACACATTTCAGGATTGTGTTTAGTTGTTGCTGGGCTTCATTTGTTTTAAACTGACTGTAGTCTGATTGACTGCCCTCTTGCTAGCAGTGCAATGCACCTCTGCAGCAAAATCCAATTTTCTTCCAAGACAAATCCTGTTCATATATTTTGAGACCATGCCAAGAGAGAAAAATCAAATATCTACTTGAAAAGTGTTCTTTGAACAATAAAGGACATGCATTCTTCCCCCATGTTCTTCTTCCTCCTGCATAAAGAAATTTTTATGTTGCATGCTAGTTTTACATTATATAACTAGAAGGAGTTATAAGTACCAAACCAGAGCTCTCATTACTAAGTTCATCACAGAAACAAAAGGAAAAGACTATTCAAAAAGGAAAGAAACAGATCTGTTGTTCTCATTTTTCAACTTTCTCAGCCCATGAAACATCCCTAAATGCCTGACATGCATTCAGATCAGTGAGAACTGGGCACACAGATTCTTTTGCCAAGGGCTGAAATGGAAATCTGTGCAGTCTGTTATGACAGAATGGGTACAAGTGCCAGACTCACACCAATGTCACAGAGACTATCGTTTATTTTCAGATTAAAACAAAAACTTTGGCTGGAAGTTTGGAAAACAAACAAGCATATGTAAACACAGCCTGACACATGCTAAATCTCATTGAAGAATTATGTTGTAGAACAATTCTCTATTTCCACAGAGGAAAAGGTGTCTGAAGACAGTGGTTTAGGTCCAATGTTTTATAGCGATATAAATACCTACAGCATTTCTGATTCTGAAAAGTAGAATGTTCTTGTTGCATGAACTCTTACTGTTGCTCTAATGCTGCTATTCCCACTCTGTTCAAAGTTTATTTCTCTCTCCACCTTACTTTCCACATTCCAACATCATCCCTCTCTGTTCCATATTCCAAAATCTAGCTGACTTCTCTCTTGTTCTTTCTTTATTTTCTCCTAGGCACCTGCTTTTTACACCCATCCACTGACCTCAAAGGTATGAAACAGTTCGTTCCCTCCACAGTCTTCATTAGGAATTTCCCCCCTCCTCTTATGAGAGAGACAGTGTTGCTATGAGGTCTAGAAATCAACATTAGGAAAAGCAAGTACTGTTACAAACTGCAACATGCTCCTTGTGCCTTCCCATCCCCCTAAACAAAGCTCAAAATTCGCAGGAAACACAGCAATCACACTGTCCTATAACACTCCCAAAATCATAAAACATGCTTACATTTAAGCTGTGCTACTAGCATATAAAATTCTGTTCCTACGGATGTCAGAAAAGTATCTGAATGCCTCATCTGAAATCAGAAAGATTTGTAAATATATATATATGTATATATATATATATACACACACACGTTTACATATACACATATTTACATATTCCAGACATCATAATGGTTTCCTTGTCACAGAGACAGAATAATAATTTAGGACTATATCCTATAAATAAAATTCTTTTTCATATCTGATAAAGACTACAGAATGAAATTTTAATTTAAGACAGCTGATTTCTAAACTACATGAAATAAAACATATAAGTAGTTGGAAAATTTACACTACAGACAATGCATAACCCACAGCCCCGGAGTTGAGCTCTCTGACCTCAGAACCACTTCGGTGCAGCATTGCTGGGTGACCTTGGCTCAGTCTTACTGAGAAGGCTGTTGCTAAGCTTTGGGAGCACATGAATGGGAGCCACATGAAATAGGTAATAACACAGGCAGAAGAGAAATTGTTGCAATGACAATAGTTGGCAGCTCAGGGAACCACTAGGGAAAAACACATATGTGGAAAATATATCCCCTTAAGAAAAAAGCAGGCAACTTGAACACGATGAATCAGCAAGATCAAAGGTCAGACACTTCCAGGATTACAGGAGGTGACACTCCTGGTATGAAAGACCACTTACTGGCCAGCAGAGATCATCCAAGGGTCTCAGAACTGATAAGCACATTAATGCTTAACCTGGCACTGCACCTATTCACTGTACACGTTAGACACATAAAGAGCTGCTGTGTTTTTACACTGTGTACACACACAGCTTGCACAGGGCCTCTTTGCACACAGCAGGCAAAAGTGCATGCCTGGAGAAAAGTGTCTCCATGGGAAGAGTTACAGAACTGGAAGAGAAGGGTTGAAGCCCAGGTTCTTTGGGTTGAAATCTAGACAGTTCCAAAGTAGAATAATACAGCTTTAGGGAAATACATGTTTTGGCAGTCTTCCTGCACGCAGCAATTTTTCTCAGTGAAATTACCAGTCCTTACTGTCTTAAACCAAGATTTATCAGAGAAAGGATATAAAGAAAAAAAAACAATGTAAATACCAGTTAAGTAAATTAAAATATGTCTGCTAAATGATATGAGGACTTTTGCTAGAAAGGAAAAAATAGCCTAATTATCCTGTGTTGATTTAAGCATGATTTAAATTCTTGAATTTTGAACATCCTTTATTGCACTCATGAAAGTGAATCCCTCTAGATGCTGACAAGTCATTAGGCTGCCACATTTTCCTCTCTTGCACTGAATACAAAAAATCACTGAACACTAATACTACTTAACTTAGGTATTACTCATTCAAATTATGCTCAAAAATAATTGAATTTGAATAATAACTATTCTCTTGAAACATAGTAGAGATTTTCTAGCAATATTGTATTATCTTCTTTGTGCTAAGCTCTTTGCTGAAACATAGCCTTGTTTTGAGAAGTGGTAATGGTTTCACCTCTTTCAGCAAGGGAGGGTCCTACAATTTTTTAAATGCCTTATCATTTCTGAAACACTAGAACACACTGCTAATATAAAGAAACAAAAGCAAACCAAGCTGTTTTCTTCTAGTTTCCCAAAAGAATTGCATTCCCCAGGTTGCTGAACTAGAGCATGCCTAGGCCAATAGATGCACCACACCCTACCAAATCTTATCATTCAGAAAGCACTGCCCAAGTTTTTTCACTGGTTACTCACAGGTAAGAAAGCCCTCCGTGCATCTAACAATCCCAATTCTAATTTCTTGATCCTAAAACTGGGGTTTTTTGTGTAGGAATCCTGTACTAATGACTGGAAAAGAACTAATTTAAGACATATCTTTTCAGTGAATTGACAAGTTGTTTAAATGCAGATTTTCCAGTATCTCACTCCACACAGAAGCAATGTTCTTCGTAACAAAACATAGTTGGATATATTTTATTTTCTCTATACATTTGAGTAGGAAGTTAAATTTCAGAAATAAAAGAGAATGCAAGAGGCTTTTTTATTTTCTAAGCCCCTAGCTGGAAAAGAATGGAGTTCCATTATTCAAGAAACATAATTCTGTCAAGCAGAATACACAGAGCCTCAATATTTTACCGTTTCCACACAATGTTTTACTAACCACTGAAATAAAAAGATACAAGAAAGTTTATTGTTTCTGTGATAAAAAAAAGGCTTGAAAGAAATTACTTTCTGGATTTACTAAATGAAAAATTATTTACTTTGGAGTTGTTCAGGAAGAGGAATACTTACTGACTCCAGATCATTTCTGGACACTTCTATATATTTTTCATGTTTTCATTAGATTTGTTAGTGTAAAAGTCATGTTCATTCTGGAAGCATGTTGGTACTGCTTCTTAGTGAAGAAAGCTATACTGCTATTAATATTTGCATAATAAAAGCTCCCGATAACTACTGCAAAACAATTAGGAGGCACTTAAGAGTAACATTTACCTGGTCCTTATCTCCTGTTTTTGAATTTGGCTTTCTACCAGAACTAATGTGTTTGACAAACATGGAATAATTATTTAAATGGGGAGGTTCCCTACATAATGTGCCCTGTGGAAGAAAACTTAATTAATGCCAATTAAAACTCATGACTGAAAGCTAGAATAGTCCGCTTATTTTATTCCACCTTTATCATCAAAGTTTATGGCATAAAATAAACTAACTTAGAGCAGCTGCCTAATGCCTGTTCACCAGTGTAGAACTCCAGAAGGGCCACAAGACCATTTCAGTATGTGTCTATTTATATGTGTGTGTGGCTGCACACATGTATATATCTGTGTAGAACATAGGTATGTATATATACATATACATGCACAAGTCTAAAGTGTTTCGTCAGACTAAGAATTCCTGCAAACTAGATGAGTTAGAAGTACAGAGTTCATAAATTGAAGAGAACTTTATCATGCATATGTTCCTTCTTTTTAAAATCATTGTTAGTTTTAAGAGTTAAAATGTTTAAATAGCAGAAACAAACTGTGGTAACATCGATGGTTATAAACTTACTTCCACTGACCCAAACCAGATTTACACATGGTGAAATGAGCCCAAAAAGAGAGTTTATACACAAAAAATAAGGATTTGAATCTCAACTTGTCCACATTCCAAATGAGACCTAACTCTAAAATTATTGGCTGCTCTTAACATGGGAGTTTTGGTCAAAGAGAGGAGAGGCAGGGGAGGCATTGTCCCCTAGAACAGCCGAAGCCCTCAACGCCACAAAGGCTAATGGCTGCATGGGATGCGCTGAGCGGGCTGGCCGGCGCTGGGGCCGGGTCTGGGGAGCGCGTAGCGCGGCATGGAAATCGGGAGACAGAAACTCGGCAGGAACTACGGTGAGGCAAAGGAACACACTGGACACTATTTCTGTTCTTCCAGGGAGGTTTACTGCTGTCTCTAGGAACTGTTCCAGGGGAGGAGAAGGGGAAAGGAGCACAGGGGAAGGGCAAGGGGGCTGGGAGCCCAGAAATAGTGACCCAGGGCTCATGCTGGCAGGGGTTTATAAGGGAAGGGAAGAGGGGAGGGAGGTAGCTCTGAAGAGCCAGCCTAGGAGAGGTTGAGGGAAGAAAGTCAGGGGTGCACACCAATAGACTTCTGATAAGGCAGGGCACATAATTCAAAACAGCCAATAACATAGAGAGCAGGAGAATAAAGGAAAAACCTCATGGACTCTGCAGAAACATGTTGCTACAGGCAAATTTTCATTTTAATGTAGAACTAAAATTAATCTTTTTATGTACACTGGAAAAAAAAATGAATCTGGATAATCTTCATTTTGAATGGTATGAAATAAACATAGACAGAACATATATTGAAAACTTACATCTCTCACCTATATTCTATTCCATAAATACTTCCAAGTCCTCATCCTCATTCTTATTTATACAAATTCCATTCCAATTATTTTGTCTATTTAAAGCATACATGGAATTGCTTATAAATTAAGCTTGATACATATTTTGAATATCTTCTCCTTATCAGAGCTACATTGTTGTCCTTTCTGGTGATGACAAGTCAAGTTCAGTAAAAACGCACAGAATCTTTTTTAGCACATACTCATATACACCAGTCCTACCACTAATTACACACATGATAAGCATATAATTTCCATATCTCTTAATATTAAGTCTATTTAACTTTTAATTAGATTTTCTAGAGGTGGTGAGACCAAAAACCTATATTCATGTATGTAAGCATGTATGTATATTTCTCCTCCAGAGTTTTAAGGACACTTCAAACAACAGCCAGCAAAAGTATTAGAAAAGTAGTTCACAACTTTAAATAATATTTGTTCCATGGATTCAAATAATTGCATTTCCGCTTGATGTGATAGATATGAAAAGAACTAATCCACTGAGAGACGGGTGCCTTTAGTTAAGGTCTAGCTTTTTTTAATGTCTAATTTTTTGCTTGTCTTGAAAGTAAAGGAATGACTCAGTCATCCTGCCTAGACAATTATCCAAGGTATCTAAATTAGGAAAAAAAAAGAAAAGCACCATCAGCTCCCTTCCTCTATTCTCTAGAAATAGATAAGTACCTCTAACAGTTAATAGAGGTCTGAAATGTGTTTCATTGTTTATATATATTCCAGAATCTTTTCATTATTTATACAGGGAGTAAAATCTTGATTTGGGCTAGCTACAACAAGTCCTAAGATTGAAAGTTTTGGATCAGGACCTAAGACCTAGCTGAAAGAAGGGAAGAACATCCTGAAGACTGAAATTACCTAGTGTATTTTACAGTGCACTACCTTGATTATTTTGAGAAGATGACCAATGAATGAATGACTAGAAATTTCAAAAAACTTTAAAAAAAAAAGTTGAAGAAAGCCTCAACTTTAGACCAAGCATGCAAAGCAATAATATAATAATGGAGCTGTAATGCTCTAATAATATCTCATCTTTTACCATCATACAAATATGAATAATAACAACAACAGGCTATTTGACTTATTTCCTATGTAGGAAATAATTTGTATATTTTAAGTGGTGACTTCTGCAATGGACATTACATTATGTGAAATTTTAGACATTAAAGCCTATAAAGATCTTTGTTTATAACTTTAGAAGAGTATGGCAAATGAAGGCCAGAGTAATTTAAGAATCAAACTCTTACTGAAAATGACTGATAATTTGATTTTTTTTTCTAATTCCTACTCACGCTATATTGTCTTTATTTTGCATAGCAGCATTTTTGAAGTTTCCATGTAAGAGTGTTTGCTTTGTTTTGGAGAAGGCAGACTTGTCTTCAGCCACATACTCCATGCAGTAAACTTGAAGAAACAGTAACCTGTATGGATCTCATCAGCAATACGTGATCTCTTGCTCAGATAGCACCTAAAACTACCACCACATTCACTGACTTGACCAACTTTCTGCTTGATAAAATTCACTGTGGTGCTATTGAAATAGTTTTATTTATGTTTTATAAATGGCATCAAGCAATGCTTTCTTGTTACAGTAGTAACTAGCTCTTAATCAAAAGTCAGCCTTGGTCTCTGTCCATGTTCTGTGAGTCTGCTCTTCCTACAATTGTTAACAGAGTAAGTTTTGATAAACTCATTTTGCAAAAGTGCCATATCGCATATCGCATTTTTGAGTGTGTTAAAGACTTTTTTATGAAATAATTTAGAGATTTTGCCTTCAACTGTTTTGAAAACAAAAAGCTAGAGCTTCTCAAATGCTGTTGTGGTTTTTTTTAATGTGAAATAGCTATCTAGATGATCCATGGTAACTTTCAGGTAAGGAATTATGTTTCTATTCTCTGTGTTTTGGAAAACTCTTAGACATCTGGTTCAGCAAGATGCAACAACACAGAGTCCTGCTGGCTATCATTTGTCATTGCTATTGCTTCTATTAAGTTCAAAATTCACTTTTATTGCTTTTATATACGTTCCTTCTGATGACGGGGCTCTTCTGAACAAATGTAGTCACCAGAAAATTTTATCACGTCTGTTTTCCATTGTATTTATAGCTTGCTCTTTATGTATCAAATGGCTAGTTTTATACACACACACTAAGGTAAAATATAAATATTTTTAAAATTTAAACTAATTAAGAGAAAAGTTTGCTGAAATTTAATGAGCACTCCCTTTTTTGACCTATTGTTTTCTAATAGAATTTGAGTTAGACTTAGTTGGATTTCATTTTACCTTCACTTTACATGTCATTATCAAGCTTCCCACCTCCTACAGCAGCACTAACCTCTGGAGCACTGTGCTTGCCTTTGTTCCCTTCCAATTATTTAGGCAAGAGATGATTAACCAAACCTCTGAAAGTACATCTTAACATCCTGTCTGCTTTGAGCTTACATTACATATATATATCTGAAATCTTTACCAGCTAAATAGATATAACAAATATATTTCTTATGGAAACTTAGTTTTCCGTTATAGCTCCAAAACTCTTGCTTCAAGGTGAATTAAATCAATTCCTGTCAGTTTAAATCAAATTAGAATAGTGCTAGTTCAGCCCTGAATGAGACTATTCAAGCTAACTTCTGCAATGGTTTAAGTAAACAGTTTACTTTCAAGTCTTCATGGAAACTGGTGCAAATATTCTCATTCTCAAATATCCTCACTCAACAAAAAGAGCTTTGAGGAGTTCAGGGATCTATAACTGCAGTCATAAGGAAGATTAAAAATCTCTGCTTTATGTAATCTATAAATAAATATTTTCCTTTTATATGTATTAGGCCTCTTTCCTATTACTGCTTCAACTTATTTCCAGCTCAGATTTTCAGTTCGAAAATTTGATTTTCTGTTTGCCTGTTAACTTTTTATGGATCTTCCTTGAACCCAGGCAAGCACTTTTCAACCTCACCACACTTTGGCAAGGAGGTCTGTATGGCTATCACCTACTTAGTGATAAACCACTTTTTTTTTTTTTTCTATTTTTGTATATTAATATCCTGGCACTTACTTCTTTTGAATGATTGTTCTGTAGCCTCTCTCTATATTACAGTCCTGTTTTAGAAGAAGCTCAGAAGTCACACCTCTTTCACATTGAGGAGTCCTAACTTGCTCTAACAGTTCTTGCATGGAAAGTCTTCCATCATTTTGGAACATCCCTTAGATCATCAGTCTTTTCCAGTTCTGTCATATTTTCCCTAAGATAAAGGCACAGAATAGTACACAGGCCTTAAAGGGTGAGCAAGCCAAGAATCTATAAGGAGGTGGCTTAAAATCACAGCTTGGATATGATCAAATAGTGCTATGCGTGTTGAGCCGGTATATTCCAAAGTCTAGTCTATTCTAATCCAAAGTCTATTCTAAAGCCTATTACAAAAGTTAAATGATGATACTGGTCCTCTTTCTTTTAGTTCATTCCTGTTAATTTTAATAAAGGCAAACTTTACATTTCAGTATGTTATTTTTACCTCCTTTGTCAAATTTTTTCACGTCAGGAAGAGAGGGCAGCATTTTCTTGTGTTGGGCCTCATAAAACTTCTAATCCACCAAGGTTATTGCAGAATAACTCAGCCATTCATTCACACCCCCCCCGCATGGGGATCCCCACCGAGTGGGATGAGGTACAGAATAGGAAGAGCAAAAGGGAAAAAACTAGTGGGTGATATTGTGAAATAAGTGAAAAACTTGTGATATTTCAAAGATAATAACCATCTCCTTCTACAGCACAACAGCCAAATGACCATTCCATCTGTGGCCTTCTGTATGTCCAATTTGCTTAAGTGGTCCCTAAATCAACATTTGCCTCCTTCCAAAAGCTACTGAAAACCAATTATTAGCATATTTTAAGAAATTATTCTGAGTTTTTAAATGCTTTCTCCATCTCCAAAAAGTTTCAGAATTTTTAATTGAGAAAAAAATATAGAAACATTTTCTATACCACGCTACATAAAAATCTTCCTGTAAGAAGATATTATATCAAGAAAACTATCAGCCAAGATTATGCTATATATAGGAACATTTCCATCATTTCCTTTTAAATTATGTCAGGAACAATCTACAGATGTAAACAGTTTTGTCAATCAAGAGCCCACTTGAATAACAAATATGCCCAAATGCTGATAACGCACGACTAAATTCTCAGCTTCAAAATATATTTTAATAGAGTATGTATGCTTTCAAATATTATTCTGTTTACATTTAAGGAAACTTCACATTTTAATCTGCTTGAAAGCAAATAAAGATTCTAGCTGTGGGCACCATTCTGTTCTCCATGTGTTTAGTCACTACATCGATTGTTAGAAATGGGCACAGCATGTCAGCCTTTGTTTGGCTGGTTTTTATTCCTAAGAGCAATTCATTCAGACTTAGGTTGCAGTAATACACTATTGATATTTGTTGTCCAATCCAATTTTTCTTCTTTATTTCCTTTTTAGCCCAACATTTTCATCATGTTTTAAGAGTGCTGTGTATGTTTTTACTCATATGCAATCTTATTAACCTAAGTGCGAAAACTCATCATCATCTTTGAACTTCTCAGCTTCATTTGAGGCTGCAGCTACATCAGTGATACTTCAGATCGAAGTTTCCTCACTTCAAAGCAACCATTCATAAGAATAGGTAACAATCCTCTATGAGGGCACAAAGATTGTTCTTTGGAAGAACATCATTAGCAAATTGTCAGTGGACAAATGAGAAGCTCTGCTAGGACACTGCTGACACTTAATAGAGTTGTGAAAAATAAGGAGGGCAACAAAAAACTGGCACTTGGTAAAAAATGCTAGCAAGAAGCTACATCATTCTTTTAATTGACTAGCTAGATTTCAGGAGCACAACAGCTGTGTCCCTAAGACTAAGACATCACAGGTAAAACATGCAGAATCCAGGTCCAGAGCACTGGATACTGATAATTTTTGGCTTCTGTATACATCAGAAGAAAAAACTGAAAAAAAAACCCCAGGAAAATCAAACAACAAAGACAAACCAAACCAACCAACCAAAAAAAAAACAAAACAAAAAAAAAAAAAACCAGGAAAAAATGCACCCACCAAAACTTTCAAAAACACTTCTTTCCAGACTGAAGCTCTGAAGCTCAGTATTTTGCCCTGATATAAAGAAGAATGTTCAAATTTAGCTTTATTTCAGTCTGTGTTCTGTCATCCTATTCTGCCTACATATACTAAAATCTTTTGTATGGAAACTAACAAATAGAGACAAATATATTGACAGGTGTAGAAATACATAGCTAGGTAGATAAGCAATGTCTGAGATTTGCCAGATCATTTTTTCCCCAAGATTTTGGATGTTGCATGATATATGAGCTAACTTCAAATATTCTTTAAGCTGTCTTCAAAAGAATAGACACTACCTCCACACTCCTGACAACAGCAGAACCAGAAAACGGTTTTTCACATATCAGGAAAAAACTTCATTGAACAAATACCCATGCTCATGTTTGAAACAAAATAGATTCTTAAAGATATGAAACATATTGAACAATGAGAATATACTAATTTGCAGAAAAATATAAGAGGAGTAAAAAGGTAAAATATTTTTAATTGATCACAGCAAATTCAGTGGATATTCAATTCTATTATGGCAGATGAAATATGCTAATTTACTTTTGAAATATACTTAATATATATTATGAACCAAAAAGATTAATCACATCTTTAAAAATGCTAAAACAAATGAGAGCTATTTAAAATAGGAACAAATAGGACCAACACTTAATTTAAAAATGGAAAGAAAGGAAAGTAAGCTTTATGGACTATCAACGGAATAGGAGTTCCTGTAGAAACCCTAAAGTTTTGACAGAAATAAATGTTGACAACACTATTATGTAAAAGATTGAAAAACTGTTTCTTCTTGCTTACAGTTGACTTCTGGTATCAACATATCTTCGATTCTCTGAGTACCTGATTATGTAATTTTGCATTTTACATAAATGCATATAACTTTTTGCCTTAGAAAGGATAAGCAAGTTTAGAGGACAGCAGGATCAGCGGTGGCATCCATGTACTGAGAAAACGGGAACAGCATAATTTGAAATTTTACACTCAGCAGGCTGTTCTATCAAAACATTTGCCAATCATTTTAAGCATGAGTCCTACCTCCACAAATCAAAAGTACACATGATCTTAAAAGTAAAGACGTTTAACTTTTTTATTGTGGATTATCTTAAACTTGGACTTTTCTATGTTGAATTTATTAATACAAGCTTTCTTAAAACTGCCTGAAATTGAGAGTGTAGTGGGCCCATCAGGTAGTCCTGAACACAGGTTTTACCCTGCAATAACTTCAGCAGGAGGTAATGAGTCTGCAGAAGGTCCAGGGCAACCCATGCTGCTTCAGGTGATTACCAGAAAACTCTGAACTTCCACTGCACAAATTCCCACAGGATGTATAAAAACAGAGGTGTGGGACACAGGAAACAATCCAATTCTATGTACTCTGAATGCCTGTCAGTATTTTTTCTTCTACCCAATGCTTATAAAGCCTTGCAGTTATCCACCTTAGTCAGCAAAGGCTCCTGGAAGCAGTGTACAAACAATTTCCTCAAAACCTGTACAATGAATGAGCTTTTAAGACTTTTTTTCTCCTGTTGCATGTCTTCATTTTCTTTTCTCAATTTTATCCTGTTTTGAATGGACATTCCAGCATTTAAACTTTTTTATTTTGCAATGGCATCTAAGGAATAATGCTCCATGACTGGAATGTTAGCACTTCTATTTTTCTTATTTCATGTGAATAAAAATCTCTTTATGTATCTATCTTACTGTTCCTGCATGACTAAATTTTCAGAAAAAAATACAGATTTAAGACACATAGGAAATACTGTTATTATTTATAGTTACAGTTAAAACTGAGGGAATCAAATAATGGAATGTTGCACAGGATGGCCCCCAAAAGTAGGAAAAAAACACTGAATTAATAAAGACACAATTATTTACTTCATATGATATCTCAGGACACCTCAGCAATTTTAAAGACTAAATTATAGTTATGGGAAAAAAATCCATAAGAATACTCGAATGTGTTACGACCTACTTTAAAAAAATTATATGTATATATATATGCTATAAATATATATATATATATAGTCTATAAAAATTAAGCCTCAGGTCTTATTAAAAGAAATAAATTTCTAGTTTCAAAAAATATTTAGTTCATATTCTAAGGTGATATAGATCCACAGATAAGTCAGCTGTCTTTCCATGTGTTTATGACAATTTATGCAAATTTGTCACATTGAAAGAAGAAATTTAATAAAACAAGTATGAAGGTAATCAGAGAGAAAGATGAAAAAAAACCAGATGTGGTAACTAAGAAAGCTTGAAGATAGTGTCCCCTAGTATGCAGTGTCTAAAACACCCCAAGCATCTGGTACAAAAATAAATCTAGCTGCAACTGTTGTGATATTTTTAGAGCCATTGAATATTAAGTATAGACATGAAATTGACTTCTGGAGACTTTAAAAGAAGTTACAATGTATCAATTTCTTAGTGAAACAAATTTTTAAAACATATATTTTCCCGTTTCTCCTAAATTATGAAGGTTTTCTTGACAGTCACTTGTCAATTTTATATTTTGAGAAATGTAAAGAACTCACATTGCAAAGGATTTTCAGTGCCAGAAATCTGTGTAAAAATGGTTCCAAAACACTGATTTTCTACCAGAGACACAACAATACTAAATATACATATATCTAAAATGATTTACCAAAATAAGGAGACTAGGTTTCCTAGGAATAAACATAAAAATTGGTGGAACTGCGGATACAAATTTTTATAGTATTGGGCACAAACACTTTTTGTTGGTATACATCAATGGAACATTGACCTCAGGACCAAAATAATTTTGTGTCAATATTGCAATTGTCTGCCAAATGTGAAACCATGAGTAGGAAGCAGAAAATGCAGATTTTTAGAAAAATAGACTTTTCCAGGTCTATTTTTGATTTTGCATATCTGTTCCCCAGTTTGTACACTGCAAATACCCTTATACGAATGTATGTTGCCGCTTCCTATGAAGTTTCTTCTCTCCTCCTCACTTGTTCCTTGCTTTCTTCCACAGTTCTTATTGTAGGGAAATCTCTCATTTATGTTTAGATACATTTGGAGGCTGTTCTGAACATATCTATATAATTTTTCTCTCCTCTTCACCGTTTTATGTTAAAGGAGTAAGCCCCTGTAATGAACACCAGCATGATGAAAGTTCATGATGAAACAGTTTTCTTGCTGCCCTAAATTTTTTTGCTGGGACAAAAGAAAAAAAATACAAAGTAAAACCAAATTAAAAAACCTTAAAAACAAACAAACAAAAAAACCAAACACTAAAAAACATGGTGAAAAAGATTCTGTGACACTTATTGTTTTCATTGGTAGAAGTCTCTTGGAGGAGATTCAAGGAAAAAACAATATAAAGTCACTATATTTTCCCAGTGGGTTGTTTGTTTTCTTTGTGATTCTCAGGATAATGATTCTGAAGAAATATATTGTTTGATATTTGTATTCCTAAAAGCTACATGTATGACTTCTGAATTCTGAAAAAGAAAAATAAAAATTATATAAATAAATGCAGGGATTACTATTTCAAAATCACAGAAAAGCCGTCCTTATTGAATATTTGTGTAATGGATTGTCATCTAGGGGTTTATTTGAAGCTGCATAAAACAATCAGATGTTGCTTGCTCTTCTCAGCAAGAATAGCAGCAAAAGCAGCAAAGCAGGTAAGTTCATATTTCTTTCAGTGCAAGAAGCTTAGTTACCTGAGATATCCAGTTTTTTTAGAATGGTGAACTTTGCCTCCTATGCTACTAAAGATCTTTAAGTAAAATATCACTTTAAGCACTGCTGCAATAATAGCCAGCAATGAGTGGGAATTTTAAAGCACTCAAGGACTTTGAAGGAAAGTAACAACACTGAAACAAATCCTTCTATGCAGTGTGAAATAATGAATGGAAAAACATATCATTTGATTGTTTGCTTAGCCACTGAATCATACTGGGGTCTTCTCTGTTTGCATTTCCCTCCCAAGACTAGAAAAAACAAGAATTCTTTCATTTAAAGCTGCTTCCTCCTCTAGTGTTTCATTCTTTAATAATTTTGTTCAAAAGCTCACTCAGTGACATCATTCTTTCTACATACGTTATTTCTTCACCAGCCTTTTATGAGTCCTGTGTTTTTGTCAGTCTTTTTACACATCTTTCCATTCACCCAACTGACATATCAGAAAAATTGGATAACACTGATCATCAAGGTAGTTGTTTCCTTTGGTCTGCAGCCTGAAAATTTGCTTGAAGAAATGCTGAGCTATTTGACATGTATTTGAGTATGGACTCAAGGACAAAGAGTTTTCAGGCTTTCATCCAAACTGCATCCTGTTTGCAAGCAAACTGCATTTCATTGTATATCCTGTCATGGTCAATCAGAATTGATAGTCCATCTCTGGTGCGGATATACTCAGCTTCTCAAACTGCCACTTGATCTATTCAGTGAGTTTATATTCTTACACAATATGCACATAATTGCATGCATAATACTATCCAAATGGCACACAGATGACATTGAAATACCTCACACTGAAATCTGTTGTGTTTCAAAACACTGATAAGGACGTCATTTTCCTGAAATCTACTCCAGTTCATATATTACTCTATGTAACTATCTTGACTTTGAGTACCCTCAAAATATAGTGATTTCCACTGCCAGTAAAATCCCATGATGTATACAGAAATATATTGTGAAATTTTATTTCTTCATTTGTTACATTATTAAAGGATTCAGGCAGAATAATGCGTCCTTTTCTAAAAAAAGCCCAATGAAATATTTAAATCCTTTTTCAGTGTTTAGGCTGCCATTTGTAATCAATAAAAATTATTACCTTGGGGTGAATTTTAACTTTGGGATTACTGAAAAATTGCTTATTAATCTACTATTTTTATGAAAAAAGGTTGACAAACAGGAAAAACATCTGGAAGAAACAAATATATCTGTCAAAGATGTTTCCTAAATTTCTGGAAAAATCTTTATTGAAATACATTGTTCCATCTCTTTTGATTCATCATGAATTAATTTATTTTCTTATCAAACTTAACCATTTTTAACTTAACCACAAGAAAAATTCTAAGCCAAATCCAAATAAAAAACACACCCTTACCCCAAAAAAGCAACAAAATTATTTCCTCTTATTTCATTGGTAGGAAAACATTATTCAGCCTTCCCACTATACTGCAAGAGTTATCTCATATTCCTCTGCAGACTTATCCTTTAAAGATGAAAAAAAAATCTGTTCCTTCTTCACACCTCATGTTTTAAAGTGTTAAAATTAGTGTCACACTTCTCTGGTGGAGTCCCTGAAGCTTGTCTGCCTCTCACTTCCAAACCAGACAGTATTTCAGTTAAGTAACTAACTCTTAACAGAGTCGGATCCCCTCTGTCTTTTACAGTAAATTACCTTTCAGTTTGAAAGGCCTTGCAACCATAAAATAGTATTGACTCAAATTAAATGGCTTTCTATATTACCCATTCTTCTGGCTTTTTTAGTTATTACTTATTTTATATATGTGATTTATTTTTTGATGGATGAAGCATTTTACATCTATCCTCTCCAAGTTTGGGGTTAGTTTTTGGTTTTTAGCAAATTCTCCAGATTCATTAAAATCATTTCAGTCAAATCAGTTGGTATTCTGTTCCATGGTGTTTTCCATTCATTTTTCTTTAGTACAAGGCTAAGTTTTGTAAGCATAGTGTCTATTCCATCAAGTCTTTCCTTTCCCATTCTTTAGGATTTGAAATATTTAAGATAGGGCATAGCAAAAGACTATGTTAAGATGATGTCAATGTCTTATAAATCATCCAGTATGAGCTATCAAAAAGAGTATTAAGTCACTAAACCTATTGCTTTTCATGAGTTAATTCCCTTACATGGTATTTCAAGGAAGGCCTACCTTCAATCATCATTATAAACATTCAGTATATCCTGAAGTTAAAGTAGTCCTTTGTTACAGTCACTGCAATAGTAGGAACTGCCTGTCCTCTACCTCTATAAGTCATCCAGAATGCACTCATTTTCAGGAGGTGAATTCATATTCCATTTTTAATGCATTTCTTCAATCCACAATGAGTAATCTAGCCAATGGATGTGCTTTGAGAATGCCATGGAGGAAAAATAATTGGGGAAAGACTTGATAGGATTTAGATTTGAGATCCAAAGTTCCTGACCACACGATATCTAATGTACTTGTGAGCATATTTAGGAGATGATCATCAAAGCATGAAGAAGATTTAGTGTGTAACTTTGCTTCTTAAGAGGTCTGCATTCTGCAGTGATCAGTTGATGTACACATGCTCAGGTACCTACTGCCCAGGACCCAAAGGCTGTTTACAGTTCCGTGTTTGATACCCAATGAACATTATGGGTTCCTCTGATCATTCTGTGACCACATCCATTAAACCAAGTCTTGCACAAGCCATACCTGAAATCCAGACTTCCATATGTGTCTTTTGAAGTGAGTAGTCAGTATTCTCCTAAAGGAAGTGAAACATATTTGCAAGTTGCAGTCCTTTCTATTTAGCTTTGATTCTAAGACTCTAACAAATATTTTGCCTATTACTTGCGACTAAATTAATTCAATGTGTTTTGAAGATTTTTCTCAGCTGCTCAAAAAAAAATTGAATATGATTCAGCAGCATGCCCCGGCCACCAGGAGGGCCAACCAAGGCTGAAAAAGGAAGGTGATTTTCCCGCTCTGGTGCAGCCTCATCTTGAATATTGTGTTGAGTTTTGAGCACTGCAATATAAGGAGGATATAAAGCTACTAGAGAGTATTCAAAGGAGGGCCACAAGGATGGTGAAGAGCCTTAAGGGAAAGCCATATGAGGAGCAGCTGAGGTCGCTTGGTCTGTTCAGCCTGGGGAAGTGGAGACCTCATTGCAGTCTGCAACTTCCTGATGAGGGGAAGAGGAGGGACAGGCACGGATATCATCCCCAAGGTGACCAGTGACAGGACCCGAGGGAATGGCCTGAAGTTGTGTCACGGGAGGTTTAGGTTGGATATCAGGGAAAGGTTCTTCACCCAGAGGGTGTTTGGGCACTGGAACAGACTCCATGGGGAAGTGGTCACAGCACCAAGCCTGACAGAGTTTGCGAAGAGTTTGTACAATGCTCTCAGGCACATGGTGTGACTCTTGGGGATGATCTTGTGCAGAGCAAGGAGATGGACTCAATGAGTCTTGTGGGTCCCTTCCAAATGAGCTTATTCTGTGATTTTTGGGCTTACTATTATTAAAGACAGCAGTTCTTTAGAAGGGATGCAGCCTTGCTCTGTTAAAAAAAAAATAAATCAAGAGTCATCTTCATTTATTCAAATTCAAAATAGCAATTTCAATGAAATTAAAGATCACCCTAAGTGTTCTTAGGTGAAGATCAGTGACAGCCTGAAATATTTCTCATTTTAGATGGCAATATTCTTTGGTGTGTAAATCAAAATTTTCCAGTTTGAAATAAGAAAAATAAGAAGAAGAATAAGAAAATCTCATCACTAGAATACTAGTAAAACTGTCAAACATCACAGACAACTACTGTACAGAGAAAAGAGAAATCTATACATCTTAGTCAGGATGGGAAACAAATTACCTTCCCAACCCTCTGTACAGATTATTTTCTTTGCATCTTGAAAATGACGGAAAATATGTATGAGACTGCAAAGGATAGTAAATTATACGTGATGCAGTCCTTAGGCATATGTGGTACTTCAATAAAAGTAGTTACTCCCATATATTATGATAAACTAAGAGCTTACTACACCACAAATAAAAGGAAGGAAAGGGATGCTGATGAAATTTGATAAACTATCACATTTTCTTTTTCTTGGAATCTCACCTTAAGTTTTGACTACACATACAAGAACACCGCACTTTAAACACAAGGTCCACTGTTTGAAATAGCCAAATAAAATGAACTCTGAGGATCTAATAAAATTTTTAGAAAGAGAATGCAAGAAAACTTATCATCAAAACAATAATATTAAATATATAAGAAACACTATAAAGTTGTGCTTGACATTCTGCAAGAGAGATTAAAAAGAAAAGCTGTAAACCTGAAAGTCTGCTGACAATGACACAGGACCTTCCCACTTTATTGCTGCTTCTTAAAGCTCACAAAGCACACAGAGTTGTAACATAAAACACCTTTGAACGTCAATCCACACATAGATAGTTCCCCTCTTGCTCACCTCCAGCAATTTTTATTTAGAGATAGGATCTCAGTCTTTATGATGTTACACTTCAAAACAGTATGTAATTTAGCATCTTTAAATTTTCAGAAAAACAAATACTAGAGAGCTCACAGGAACTTGTGAAAAAGCAATGCAAAACTTCTGCATAAAGTGATTCAGCTACTGGGATCAGTATTTAAAAAAAAAAAACAGTAAATCCACTCTCAGGATCTCTGTAAAACATTCACTGTACACAAGTACTAACTACCACTTCATTTTACTCAATCCTGTCTTTGACTTCTCTTCAGCAGTTAAATATTTTTCTGAATTTTTATGAAAACATAACACTTAAAACAATTCATTCCTTCTCCCTAATGCCAGAAAAAAAAAAAATAGTTATCTACCACATATTCTCTTCACTGAAGATAACTAAAGCTTGAATAGCAGTCCTCTCGTGGAGAATGCTATTGCTCTTGGAACCAACCTGCTGATGTCACATAAATCAGTTACAACTCCTCTCTTAGTAATGTACCCTTGATTCTGATTGACTCAGATATTAGAAGGTGACTGAATGTAATTTGCTAGATAATTTCCTTACAGTGACATTTTTTGTACACTGTCAGCAACTGCAGCTGACCTGTACTATTTCTAGGCAATTTAAGTTCCACATATTAATTGTTATCCTGTACTTTGTATGTAAGGAAAAATAAAAAGTAACATTATTAAAACTAATATCTTTTTCCATCTCTTCCTTTGGCCCAAATGCCCACATTATTTAGAAAGCATGTGGATCACAGGATGAAGAAGATATTATTAAGCAGCCACGACTAAATGTACATCTTCTTAATTGCTTTCAAAACTCTCAGGATGCTCAGGTTTCACCAGTAAATGAATGTTTTCTAAATTATTGTTTTCACAATTGCTGTCAATTTCAATGGAAGAAGCAATGGTTTGTGTTTACTTGCAGGTGATGATGTCCACCTGTTTGGGCATTTTTTGCTGTCCACTATATCAGATGATCAGAATTAAATATTGCCAAAATAGCTGAGACAATGTAAATTTAATTATTGAAATCATCTGTAAATGCAGAGGATTTAGCACAGGTTATTTACGTAACAGAGCATTAGGCACCCCAAGTGTGAAACAGCTCTATGCAATATGGTCTCCAATGTCACCATAGATTGTGGCAGCCCACTGGGCTGAGGCTGATATTAAAATCTCAGCTACCNAGACCGTGACTGGTGCTGGTGGGCTCCGAGGGAGCCACCCCACCCCGCACGCCACAATAGATCACTGGGGAAAACTAAGCACTTATACAAACTGCAGCTTTTAGTAGATTTTTACTTTTTACTGTATAAAATCATTCACATTTTTCTTATTACAGATGCTATGAAAAGGGTGCGTAATGTTTATACACACTATTTCTAAAGATCCAACATAATTGGAACTGCACAAGGATTTTATTTCCTGAAATCTTCCTAAAATCTACTTAAGATAACCAAATTAATACACAAAGAAAATTTGGAATCTTTTAAAATGTGTTTCTGGCAGTCACAACATTTAGATTTTGCCTTCCTTAATGTTTATTCACGTCACTATGACATGAAAGAAATCTAGCACTGAATAACACTGCAGTGGGTTACTCAGTAGGCTGCTACAGCAAAAGGAGAATTTCTCCATTGCTTTTTGCTTGCATCCAAGTAACCTTTGTCTTGGTTTACTGTTTTGTATTTATTCCACAAAGGTACCATAAAGGGAAAAACCTCTAAAAGCAAAGCCAAAACATACACTCTAGTCCAAAGTTATGTATAAAATTTTTGCAGGTTGTCACCTGAGTCCCCTAAACTGTTGTAGGGAGAACTGGGGATATTTTCATCAAGTATGTCCTGGTAAAAAGTGAAAGAATAAAAAACACACATAGATGAGAATGAAAGGAAAAGAAACAAAACAATTTGATTAATTCACAACATCATGTGACTATAGAAAACAGAAGCTTTTATTCATGGAAATGTTCATTTTAGCTCTTATTGCTTCTGCCCTTCCTAACAGAATTAAGGACATTCATTTGAAATAATGCTTATTGAGCTATTTGTTTAAAAATGAATGCACTTTGAAAATAATATCTCTATGTTCCACATAAGTTTCTTTTGAATAAAAATTATTTTTAATAGGAAGAATGAGAAAGGTCAAAAGGTTTATCTGAAATCATGGACACTTCTGCTCTTTCAGAGAGGACTGGCTAACCAAAGAAAACACAGTGAACAACATATCTGATTATTTATCTTACTCCGTAGTTTTGAATGAACATGTTAATTGAAGAATTGTTTTTTAGAAAAGTTAGTTTTCCTTCTGTCTAGTGTGTCTCAGTTTAAATTAACTAAACTCACACTATTTGAAAAATTTATTATTAAAATTGAAACTAAATATGCAGCATTTCATGAACCTAAGTAAATGGTGTGGTTTTTTCCCAAGATATTGCATTAAAAATTATTTTGAGATGACAAAATAAATATGACCATTCAAAAAGTTACACTTTTCTTGATAGCTGTACCAAGAGGACTTTTTTTTTTAACTTTTATTGACAATTTCATACTTTAACAGCATCATTTCCTCCCAAAAAAACATGAGATCATCGTTGTAACAACAGAAGTATTCCTTCAACAGCAAAAAAAATTCTAGTGAAGCTGCACATCAACTTCTTCCCTTTCAGAGGACTGGGTTCTTGTTAAACTATAAGGCACCAGAAAATTGCAGCAAACTTCCTCAGTCTGCGTAGTGTCATTTTTAACAGAATCCTACTCCAGCTTTTACCAGCCGAGCTCTGGATAGTTACGATCCTTTCTCTGCTGTCTTCCACTGTGCTCTGACTAGAAACCTTCTTATCACTGAAGTCAGAGAAAATCTATGAAGACCCAATGTGGTTTTTTTGAAAGTAGTTGTTGCCACCATCAATGCAAGATTCCATCTAGTCCTTCTAGTTCCAGCATTTGAGAAACACACTGCCCAGTTATTTTGTATTTTAGGGGTCTAGTTAAAGCAAAGGAAAAGAAAAAAGGCCTTTAGCCAATTAATTTTCTATCAAAAAACTTCCCAAATCAGGAAGCCAAGGAAAACTGGGTCTTTTGGAGAGACCAGCTATACAAGAACCACATACGAGAAAGGAAGATCACTGCAAAAATAATCAGAGAAAAATCAGTCCCTTTCCTTCTTATCATAAAAAATGTTAAAGTTTTTGCAGTACTGGAAGAGTCATGGCAGCACCAGGAGAATATATCCTACATAAGCCAGTGATAATGAGAGGAATTGGATTATTTGTAGTATCAAGTGTCCCACAAACTTATGGGGAATGTTTATTAATAAACCTCCATTACTTTTCCAGGTCCAAGACTTGAGAGAAGATTTGGAAAAGACTATGCATCCTTGCTACACTTACCACTTTTTCAGCTTCAGAAATTTATTTACTGACCTTAGATTTCAGGTTCTTTCTATATATTGCTGAAGTTTGCTTTAAGTTTTTGGTATCATTATTTTTTCCTCATTATTTCTTGTGGTATATTGAGCTCAAATCCATTTAGTACATAAAAATATGTATTTCAGTATTTACCAATAGTTAGAGGGTTTTTTTAATTACTTTTTCACTGGAATCTAATGCGTAAAATTATACAAAACACAAAGAAAGTGACAATATACTTACTTTAAAAAAACACCCTGTGTTTTTTTTCCACAGATTTCTTCTTTAACTTTTTCCTTTCTGCTGTCAAACTTTGTGAAGATAGTTTCACAGACCATACCACTGTCACAGATGTTGTCTCTATGCAATGAAGTATTCTTTATACAACTTCATAAACAACTGATGTCTATGGTTTTTGACTTGATGACAAAAATCTTCAGTCCAACAATAGGGAAATGTAATCCTTAAAATTCACAACTGATTTCCTTAAATCAGTAATTTCCTTATAAACTACCTGCATCAAAATATATTTGAGAAAACGTGTTATCAATGTGTGAAATTAAAATGCTTTACACTTCTAAATTCTCAACAGAGAACAGATTTAATATGTGAAGCAAATCTTGTTTGTTTTCAGAAATATTGACTCATTGGCTCTCTAGGTGTTCTGCTCAGGTACCCATAAAGCCACATATCAGACAAAAATAAAGATCAGGCAGATCTGGCAGTGATCAATCATCAGAAACATAATTTCCAAAGTAGAGGATTGATTTATTTATTTGTCTATTTATTTTAATTTTCAGGAGGGGAGGACTAGAGTGATCACTAATGAAAGTGACTATGATCAATACATAGCTCAACTAGTTAGCATAATTGTAAAAAAGAATAATGTTTGAAAGTTGAAGAAACATCAGCAAAAAAAACTTTTCCAAAGTAATTTAAACTCTTTATGGTAAGAAATTCAAGGTGGAAAAATATAAGCCAAAAAGAATTTTTGAAAGTAATTTAAATGGATTATAAGAAATTATAGAAAGGAATATAAGAAATTATAGAAATTATAAAAATTGTAGGTATAGAATTATAAGAAATTCAAGGTGGAAGAATATAATTAGTGACTATAAATTTCATACAAAGTTTTGTAAACATCTTAGAGCATATGGATTATGGCTAACTTTCAATAAATTGCAGTAATGGTAGTATTCTGTCTGGTGTCTGAACAGTGGGCATCATAGTTCCCTTCATCTCATTACCTCAATGGCATGTTACCTAAAACTGTATCAAAGGCATGGTGGTGCCTTCTACACAAGGAGCAGGAAGCATGACATTCCAAGAGATAAAGAAAGAACAGAGATGGACAAATCGTGGGCAGTTTCATTTCCAAGAGTCCTGTGTAACATCAAGCCAGATAGGTTACTATGCCCCACCAGTTCTTGACAATTATAGTGAAAGCTGATTTACCTGGCCAAAGTATACCAGGAAATTACCTTAATTTTTTTCAGATTATAGCCTCCTGAGTTTGTTAGCCCTGAATTTTCTTAAATTTGGGTTCAGAAGTTGAAAGTATCTCACAACAGCCAAGTTCCATTATATTTAAGTCAAAGTACTTTTCACATAATTTAAATTAAAAAACATAAATCAGTATTAGTGTATTAAGAAAACTGACACAGAGTCATTATAAAGATTTCTGAAGCACACAAAATATTCTCAGAACGCTCCAGAGGGCCAAATGGCTCCAAGTGAATAAACTACTCTGCTAACTCTAATTTGGTGTTGGGAAGGCCAACCTGACTATGCGGATTTCCCATGTGAAATATTTTAAAGCTAAAAATGTCACTTTGAAGATGTTTTAATACTTGTCTGATGCTTTTTTCAATTTCTGATGATTTCCAGCAGGAGAAGCACGGATTTTTGGTTAAGAAGAATTGAATCATATTCATCAGAAAGAGCCTACAATTTGCCTTGAAGTCTGTTCTCAGGTTGTCTTTTGGTCTGCATTTGAAATTCAAATTACTGCCAAAATAACCTCATGTTCTCACTTAGCAAAATCTTTTGTGCTAACAAAATACTTCCTCTGATTTACTGTAGGTCCCTAAGGTAAGTGTTTCACATGATACCATAGTATAACCATAAATATCAAGATGCCAAGTATAAATGTAGGGGGGTAATTAGATTATAATTAGATCGTGACCGCTTATTTCATTTGGATTTTAGTATTTGAATGAAAATCTGTCATGTAATGTAAATTTTCCACATTCTTTGGCATCAAAAACTTTGGGCTAACAAGTTTGTTAAGAGTCTTTGGTCCAAGGGGTCTAAAGGTCCAAAACAAGAGTCACAGGAAAGAATGACAGAGAGAAGACAAATATCCCTGACCACAAAGAAGTCTTGCAATGCAAGCTGTACTAGC
This sequence comes from Grantiella picta, assembly GCA_013397955.1. Classification (NCBI taxonomy): domain Eukaryota; kingdom Metazoa; phylum Chordata; class Aves; order Passeriformes; family Meliphagidae; genus Grantiella; species Grantiella picta. The sequence goes on along the minus strand of VZRM01005135.1, from coordinate 259,246 downwards.
AGAGTTATTTTTGGAGCACAGAAGAGTCCTCTGTGATGCACAATTACTACTTTTGGGGCCAAATCCCCCTATAGCCCATTTTATAGCAGTGATGAAAAAGGACTGAAGCAAGGAGCTGCACAATCATCTGTATCTTAACCACATAATTGTCCAGATAGCCTATAACATCCCTCAAAATGTTAGTAGATGGTGTCTGAGATCTTTAACATGCCGCCCAGCAAAATAACTTTTCCATTTATCACATATCCTCAAAATATGAATGTGCCTCTCCTGACCTCTGTGTTCTTTGCTTTCCAACTGCTTTTCATTTTTTGTGAATTCTATGGAAGCACATGACATTATTCTTTAGATACAGTGAACAAGGGAGCCAAGCACCTCCTAGTGACCCCTAGTCTACTTCTAATGATCTCCATAGACACAGCCATGAACATTCTGTTATCCGTGAGACAGGTCAGAGTTAACTGGCTCACTAGGCAGCATTTAAAGACCAAAATATGTTTAGCAAAAGGCCATGCTTCACTGTAACAGAATTGTTACCCACCCCCCCAAAAAAAAGTACATTGGGATTATATATAAAAATAAAGATCTTCACCTTCTTCAGTCTCCCAGCTAGCCTCTACTTCTCTTTCAGATTAAGTTGGAATCTTTCTCTAGCAACTTAAGAAATATCTTTCCTGAACTGATTCTGTTGGATAAAATGGTTCTTGCCTTGCCTCTTTCCATCTTTTGTAAGAGAAAGAAAGGTCAGAGAACAAATCTGATACTTTTCCTGTTTCTAGCAAGAATGTAGTTTTCTTCCTGGTGTGAACACTTTTGTTCTTGAGCCCCAACCTGGTCATTGTGAGGCATCTTGGACTTCCAAGAGAATTACATTTTACCTTTCTAATCCACTGCTGTTATTGCATAAACTGTCACGCTCCTGATTTTGATATGCTTACCCATTGCATTACTAACCCTACTTATCAGTACAGGTGCATTGATAAAACATTCTATTTGACTTCCTGGACTATTTTGCTTTGCTCATCAAACGAAGATAAATCAGGAAACTGTATACACTGAAACCAGGAATAGGATAGTAGCTATTACTTCGTGGCACAACTCTTCCCTTAGTAGATTTCTTTGTTGCAGAAAATTAAAGCAAAAAACCCCACACCTAAACCTCAAAATCTGTTTGATAGAAGTGTAAAATACACTAAAAACATACATATAAGTGTGTTTCAACCTTTTCCTTTGCTAGAAAGAACTAGTATATGGTATTAAGTTAACATATTACATATTTAAAAACAAAATAAATAAAATAAAAAGAATGCAGCTCAACACCAAGGAATATATAAGCACTGGCCTGGCACTAATTTAAAAAAAAAATTCCTAATGATTATTATTGGCTATTAAGTCAGTAACTACTGAAGAGGCATTTAATGCTAAACCCCAAGTTCTTAAATGTACAAGAAACACATTTTCAGGAATTTTATGTTAGACCAAAAAAAAACTTTTTCCCACTCTTTGCTTTCTGAACATTCTGCTTCCAACATTTTGTTTTTCACATTCAGTTTCACAATGACAAGGTGTTAAAGGAAGCATTACAGCCATAAGAAAAAAGAAATAGAAGTACAGAAAATGTCTAACAGCAGAACTTTGAGCAAATATCAAGTTCAATTAACAGGAAAAATAAAAGGAAAGTAGTAATTCCTTAATAGGAATTACTTAATAGGTAGCACTGCTGCAGCACTGTAGCAAAACATTGCATGCTAACAGTCAAGTATTAGGCTGCCAGCCATACATACTCCTTCATAATATAATTTCTCCCCTATCTCCAAATGCAAGTGTAAAGAAAGTGAAAAATATCAAAGGAATTATAGGTCTGTTACTGTAATTTATAATATATTTCATTTATCAACAGTGAAAGTTTTTGAAGCAAAGAAACCAAAAAATATTATTTTTTTCAGTGTTAGGGTACATGGCATATCGAGAATTTGCCATCAGAGGTATGAATCAGAGGTATGAAAATTCTTGTAACATTTTTGAAAAAAATGTTAAACTACCAATGTAATTGGAAGATTACTATAAGAACATTTAATTCTGTCTGCCAATTTTACCCAAGTTATTCTTTGAAATATCTGCTTGTGGTCATTATTAGAGATACGGGACTAGAATAGGCTTCTAGTCTGTTCAAGCATGGGACTAGCTAAGTTCTTTTGACTCGTTGACTTTAAGAAGGAATAGGTTTCAAAAGAACTAATTGAAAAACCCTTTTAGCCACTCGGTCAAGTTAATTTTTACAAAACTGTGTGGACTATTACTCTTTCACTTTAATCTATAATGACATTGGTTTACTTACATCTTCAAAGCCTGTGTTTTCTCTTTATTTTTTTTCACCCTTTTCAAGGGCTTACTTCTTTTAAGAGATATGAAGTTATATGAAGTTCTGTCAATGTATCAAAAACAGTAAATCTATGCAGAAAAAATGTTTTTGAGCATTAGTTCTCTCCAGCCTACATTGTTTATAAGGAAAGACAGCTCCTATATTGCTTGTTATTAATATCCAAGAGAGCTGAACAGCAGAGAAGGAAACTTTCCACTCACAGAAACCTTTTATCTTGACTCAGCTGAAAGTTAATATACTATAGTCTCTGTTAATAGATGATCAAAGACATAACCTAGTGTGAGGATTAAAGAGATCTCTGCTGTGACCATCTCCATATATTCTGCACAGCGAGGTATGAATGCAAGCAAAAATAAGTCCAAAAAGCCAATATTGATTTTAAAAATGAAACCATCTTTTCATCTAAAATAGGTGAATGTGACAAAATGCCACCATGCACTTGAAAAACAACAATGAAAAGATAACAGCAGGAAATTAATTAGTTTACAGAAAATGTGAGATTTATTGTATCAGGTTTTCATTTAGGAAGCCATTCCTGGTCAGCAAAACACTTTAATGTATGTTTAACCAGAAACATATTCGTAAGTTCCATGAACTTTGATGTGGTGTAACACATTCTTAAATTTTAATATTAAAGCAGTGATTAGTGCCTAATGTTGTTCTTGCTAAACTCAATAGCATTTGCCATGAACTTCAAAAGAAGAATTACATAGTTTGATTCATTCTCATAATTTCCCTTATAAATCTAATGTGTGCCTACTGTTTATGTTTAGTCTTTTTCTGTTGTTGTTTTTGTTATTTGAGTAGGAAAATAAAGTACTATGGTAATATTTTGCTGTCTTGGTTTACTTTTGGACATTAGGTTTCAAAAAATAAGGCCTGACTAGTATATGATATTGAGTATGAAATGCTGGCTTGATCCATATTTTTAAATTATAGCCTGGAAGATTTTTCATTCTAATAATAATTTCCTCCTTTATGTGCTTTATAAACATTTCTGACCACTTTATTCATAAAATGGGAGGGAGGGAGTGGGTCTGAATAAACGAGACTATCAAATGCTTATGTTTTATGCGCATGTCAAGGGCAGAAACTCGAATCTGTATATTTTTGGGGAATTGCACTGTGGAAATAAATATTGTAGAGAAATGCTGCTGTATATGGAAAGCAAGGAAGTCAGATTGGAATTCCAAGGGGATGATGCTATGGAGAAGTTAACATGAGATTGTTATAATGTGGAGGGCTTTATAAGTAGCAGTGACTCTGTGAGCATTCTTATGTCATGGAAAATGAGACAATGAGGCAATTAATTCCTCACTGTAAATGTCACATGCCACCTTTCACTATGGCAGAGGATATGAAAATAGACAGTTATTCTGAAGGAACTACTGCACTAGATATATATATAAATCTTAATCTCTTTTTCAATGACTTGGTCACAAAACCATCTTCTAAGTATTGGCTTTCAAAAATTTCTATTCTGAAGAGTTTAAGTCCCCTAGTCATATTCAGCTGACTAATAAAAATGCTATAGAACATGTATATCTTAAATTTTTATTTATGTATATTCCGTATATATGCATGTGCGTATATATATATATAAAATATAAATTTTTGGTAGGCTATGGGTTATGTTATAACATTATGAAGCATGAGATTAATCAAGTAGGAAAATCACCAACTGAAGAGGTACTTCTATTCATTAATACATGTGCAATGGGCAATTCAACTTCAATATACAGTAATGATAGATGTAATCCACTAAGCAAACAAGCATAACTAATAATAGTTGAATATACCTAAGAACATTGCTACAAAATAGACAATCATATCTATCTAGGACACCTTTGTTTTTAAAAGCTACAGGAGGTCACATATTGTAATAATATCAACTTTTTAATTAATCACACTTTGTTCCTTGAAATTCTCGGTGATGTGGCAAGGTTCCAGAAAAGTGTAAAAGTTGCTAGAATTTTCCTAGTGAAAGCTGTGTGAACAATTTTCATGCATATATTTGAATTCCTTTCTTCAAAAGACAGTAGAGTTGCTAGACACTGCCAAGGCAAAGTTGTGCACAGAACATGTTTATCTTTTGCACACCAGGCCTAAAACAGAGGACCAGATGATTTTTCTGTTTTGATTGGAGATACGTGGATTAAAAAATGAAGTTTACATGAGACATGTTGGTAAAATTATAATTGACCTGGCTTCTGTTGCATATATATTGACTGAGACTTCCTAGTTTGCTCTTCTAACAGAATTCACATAATTTGGAGACTCCAATATATGGTATAATAAATTCATTATATTATAAGGCATATTAGATCTGGTATATACTATTTTATCATTCCAAGGAAAACTTTTATTTTTACCCACTTACTCTGTTTGACTTGTTTTATAGTAAAGATGCATAGGCAGATGTCTGTTTCAGATTTAAATGGGGCAGCTTAAAAAGAAGGGAGTCCAACTATTACTGTTGACCTGGAGAAAGCCCAAATTCAGTTAAATTTTATATTGAAATGAAGGGAGACGATTCACATAATTGGTTACTGCGGGTAAGCTGCTGAGAAAGAAGTCTCCATTTTAAGTTATTACAGTTATTACTAAAATTATTGTCTGGCACCGTATCTTGAATTTCAATGATTACACATTGACATTTTTAAATCCTCTTTTATGTAAAGAGTAATGAAACAGGGCAGGTTCTGTTCCATACAAACATATATATGCGTATGTTGCCTGATTTTTCTCAGGAAACTCATATTCATAAATCCCTACTAGTTGCAGCTCTGGACAATATTTTCCTGGATCATAAACATTAACAATGAATGTCCTGAAACAGTTTCTTCACGTAACCTCCTAAGGTAACATATTGATAACTTTTTCAGGAGAGCTAGTACCTGCATCTGTTATATTTTGCTAGTAGAAATCAACAAAGCACTAGGAAGCTTATCTAATAAAAGATCTTACTTTAAGCCAAGTTAAAATGGCTATGGTTCTTAATCTTCTACTGCAATACTTCAATGCAGTTTAACGTTTTGAGTAAAAGTTACAGACTAAAAGATGCCTTTTGGTAAAGAATCTTTGAAAAAAATAGCTGATTAACCAAATATTCTGAGGGCTTTCCCTTTCCTGTGCCATGACCCACAACAAAGCTCATGTAAGTGAGATTTACTATCGAAGTCCTAAACCAGTCAAACTCAAGGCAAGGGAAAGAATCTACCACATTCCTTTTAAAACAGTATTGTCCTAAATATATACTTCCAGTTTTTTAAATAGCTCTGAATGCTTCATTCCCATGAGAACAGAATGCAAATTATAATTGTAGCTCTTCATTTAAGATTCTTTTCTCTAAAAAATCACCTGAAATTACCCTTATTTCCTATTATGAAACCTCCATTTTGTGAAAATTGAAAAAAAATTTCTGCCTAACATTAATGATATAAAGAAATGACTGGATATTTAATATTATGTACTGCTTTTCCATATTTCTAGGTGCTCGCAGTGTTTACAGAGTTTTCCACACATTTTAGATCTACTTCTCTGTTGGTTTTGGACTTAGGTAAATTAGAAGAAAACCACGGTCTCTTTGAATGTTTGCATTTTATAATCTACTCTCCACTCTGAAAGTGACAGAAAAAATGGAAAGACCCATGCTGAAATTATCAGAATTTAATGAAGATTCTTTCTGTGTTGTCTTGTGCAGAATTTCTTTGATCCCCTTGTTTTCCTGTTCCTTTGCCCTAAAATGTGATTCTGACTAAGTGTGACTCTTTCCTCTCTGTGTGTACGAGAACAAAGAAATGTCAGTGTGTGGCTGCACAACAGAGGTACTTTAAAATGAAAAAAAATCCCCATATTGTGTCATGGTAAGGAACTAATTATTTGAATTTAAGCAGAACAAAAATATTGCATGACTATGTGCCGATACTGAAATCTTAAAATTATGGGAACTATGGACAACTAACTATAAATCAAAAAAATTGCCTAGATGAGAGCTTGAGATTTAAACCTACACCTACTCAAAGAAGAGCTGGGAAACCCTAGATGATTACCAGGATCTTTTAACTGAACTAGTTCTTCAGTTAAACTACTCTTTAACTGAAAGTTCTAATTATATCATTTCAACAACAACCATAAATTATTTAGTTCTGTGCTTAGGAGTATTTTCCTAATGTCCAGGCTGAATCTCTTTACAGGAATGTAAAATTATAATTTCATATTCTTCCCATTCTGAATGAAATAGAAAAACAGATTTTTGTTTTCTCTTTGAAGACTGCTATCACATCTCTTCATAGTCTTCTAGACTAATATATCTGCAGAAAATTACAGAGTAATTTTGCAGTTATTTCAGACATAACTTGGGGAATCTGCCTTTTCCAAGCATGATGCAAAAATCTTACCGAATCTCTGAATTTAAATCCAAGCATTACCATAAAAGATACACATTTGGAAAAGTCCCTGTATTGTTCTTGAAATTAAGGAAATGCATAAATATTTTTATTGCATAAACTGTATGATGATAAACATGGAGGAAAGAGAGACTGAATAAATAATAGAAATTTATTCTTGAAATTAAATTAATGATTGGTATTAACAGGGTAAAAGGAAGTTCATCTTTTTTGCCATCAGCACACTGATGAAGATTACTGTACCTTTGTATGTATTCTCACTGCCTATGGAATATGTATTTACTTCTTTAACACTACATGTAGTGTTGAACATCAGTGCAAGGTTGGGGACAAGAGGACAAGTAGTATGACCAGTTATACAAGAATAGCTCAGGGGCTACATGAATATGTATTTTATTTTCTAGAAAATTGAAGTGATTTGGATCCTCTCTTTCTGTTCTTTTTTTAAAATTTTGTTTTACTTCATGTTGACTTTCCGCTGGTACTGGACTTGCCTTAGAGCAAATAACTTTCATAGACCTATATATCTCAATCCTAATCTTGCAGTACAACTTCCTAATTACTATGCATCATATTAAACACATGCATTTACCTCCATTTGTAATAACCATACATGTGAGTATCAGTCTCACTGAAAAGCCTCTGCTGAACTATTTGACAGGTTTTCTGTTTTCTTTTCTTACTATGAGAACAATGATTTGTGGTCGGCTAGTCAAATGTCACCTCATTCAGCCCAGTGTTATTCAGGAGGCCCCTGAAATGAGCTACCTCAAATTAACAAGTCCATTCTTGTTATTTCTTTCATTTTCCTTTTTTTCTTCTTTTTTTTTTTTATAAAACTTTTAAAAATCACGTACCAAAAGTTTTTACAAAGTTCTTAAAGCAAAATATTAGAATAGCCAACTTAAAATGCTACAAAATAGTCTTCTGCTATATTAGCCAAATTTTGAGCTTAACTTGAAAAACTTGGACTTAAAATGCCTTAAAACACTATTTACTACTTAAACTCTGCTGCCATATTGCTTTTGCAAAATTATGTTGCTAAATAATAGGCATGGATCTAGTTCTAAAAAATACTCTGCTAATACTCATGTATGAGATCTTGTAATATTACAAACCAATAATTTTGCAGATATTAAGAAAAAAAGAAGAAATTGTTCTGGCACATAATAAGTATTGACAAATATTGCCTCCCTGAAATGGTGATCACAAAATTACTATTCACTGACACAGTTTTAGCTGATGTTCAAAAGTCCATACTAAAAGCTGGACTTCATCTTTTTAAATCTCAAAACCAGGCACATTAAATATATAGTAAATGAAAAACATACTAAATAAAAATTTCTGGTTTAGAGGATATATTAAGTTGCTACGAGTTAAATGAATTTTAATAACTTGGAGGTAGTTTATCTTGTGACTTGCAAGTAATATTGAGTAATTTGACTCTTGTCTAGATTATCAGGGTATATCTGACTACCTCAAAATAATTTGAAAGTCCCCTACATGTCTGTAGATGATGATCATTTAGAAAACAGTCTCCTGTACTTTCATAATTCTCATTAAAGGAATTTCACGGAAGTACCCATGTAATGATAAAATCAATTCTTGTTTTCTAGACACCTATCAAATAAATATATTTCCTTGTAATATGATGTTAAATTTAGTGATGTAAATGAAGTTAGAATGGACCATTGTTTTGCATTATCAACATAATTTCAAGATTATTGAGAGCACAGGGTGGAGTTACACTGACATGTGACAGATGAGGTGGAAAGACAAGTGTGAGAGCCGTTGAACAACGTGAATTTTTGTAATATATCATCATTATGAAAACACCTGTGCTGAAGGACATTGTGCTGATACACAGAAAATATATTTTCTGTGGTTGATGGAATTTTCGTTTTTCCATGCAATGGTTAGAAAGGAGGACACTACTGTCTGCTACACTGAGTATTTGTACACTACGTTAAAAATTTCTACACTGATAAAATATTGCAGATTTTTCTAACAGAAATTAGGCTGGAGGAAATCTTCTCTGTCTTTCAAGTTATTGAACTGAAAAAGAGCCACTTCAGCAACTATTTTTGAATTACTCTGCAGTTCTAATCTTCTGCCTGTCTGAGAGACAAAAGGACTGAGGGTATCCAAAAAAAGTTATTAATGAAGTACATGGGACAAAATGCATCCTCAGAAAATTTTCAGATGATACAAAGCTGCTAAGGTTGATGCACCACATGGTTATGCTGCCATTTGAAAAGACTGCAACAGCCTGGAGAGATGAGCTACCAGTAACCCCAGAAAGGTTAACAAAGGGACATTTGAAGCCTTGCACCAGGTCCATTGTCCTGCTTGGGTTCAATAAAGAATTTTTGTGGACTTAAGCAAACATTGTTTGCAATTGGACATTTTGAACCCACTGTGTTGAAGTCTGTCAAGTTTTTTACTTTCTCCAAAGTACCCTTTACAAAAAGATCACAAACTAGGAAACAGGGAAGAAAACTAGAGACAGCAATATAAATAAACATGAACATTCTCAAAGCTTTTTATAGTGAGTGTTTGAAACTATTCCATTTTTGGGTACTGTACTGACCAAGAAATGATATAGCTTCTTTGATTTTCAGATATTTGTAGCATAGTATTTGCAGAAGCACTGTGGTGAAGATTGTCTATTGTTCCCACACTGTCATGCCTGGATATGATTATGTGTTAAAATATTGTCCTTTAGACTAAAAATGTTGAGCTGTTGCTTCATAGATGGCATTTTCTTTATCAGTTAGCAGTAAAAATTACATACACCTTACTTTGGACATGCTCAGCAAATAATTTCCAAAAATAATTTCTTTTACAGGGTGTGAAATTGATATAGAACATCCTTTCTTGGATATCGGAATTCTCTTTATAGACCTGGAACAAAGTAGTCCCAGCTATAGTACAGAAAGAACAATGGGCCAATTGCTGTTCTATTTTTTACACCTACTATATTTAAATAGCCTTGATTGATGGACTGATCAGGAAAACAAGAGTTACAGCTGTAAGGACAACAGAACAAAAATCTGCAAACAATTTTATATTTCACCACTGATAGTGCTTAGTTATTAAAGATGACTATGAGACTGAGGAGAACTAAAAGACTGCCTAGCTTATTACTACATATATATGTTGAAAGGAGGAGGGTAATTGTACATGAGCTCAAAAATATAACAAAGATCAACATGGACACAGGTGGCTGTAAATAACCAAAATAGTCTAGTACTTAATTTTACAGTGACAGACTTTTTACTGTTTCATCCATTGCATAGAGTGACAATAATTCTGTGAACAAGTATGTCACAATTTTGTTTCTTTTTCTCCAAGATATAGTCCTACCATAACAATAGGTACTTTCATTTTTTTTTTAATTTAATTTCTTATGAAGACAATTGCTTTTCATGGGCTTTTTATGATGTCCATTGTCAAAGAATCCAGTATTTCTCAAATTTGCAGCTGACTTGTGAGACACCTATCTAAAGTTATCCCACACTCAAAGCGCAGATATATTGACGTTGTTTCTCAAATAGAATCAGGGTCCTAATGTGTGACACCCAGGATGTATTTTTTTAAAATTCTGAGTTCTTCTGTTGTTCATAGCACAGTTTTCATTTTTGCATCATAGGGAAGGGGAAGGGTATGCTTTGTGAATATTTCAGATGTGCTCAGTGTCACATAAGCACTTTCATCAGAGGCAGCAAAGAATTCCAGTTTCCTGCCAGGAATCAGTAGGAAAATGAGAAGCTGACCCAGTTCAACTTGTTAAATGGTTTCACAGACCAGAATACACAACTATACCTGGCAAGTCAGCGAGGTGTATTTGACTCCTTTGAAACTGAGCCTAGGAACCAGCTCTTTCCCAACCTAGTGCACTAATGGCTACACATTTGACAAAGGCTGGAATCCGGACTGCAGGAGCCTGCACCCTGATTGAACAGAGATATTACTATTTAACTCTGAGTCAAAAGTTTGTCCTTCAGTGCGTGGCAGTAGTCTAGATAGCTAGATAGCTGCGGAGTTACCATGAATTTCTGAGGATTCTTCTGACACATAGAGCTCCATTGATTCATTATAAATTCCTATATTGGGGCATTTTCTTTCCAATTTGACTGTTTTGGAAACTTGTTCTCTTTCCTTCACTTGTCCTACTAGCATAAGACATTGTGCCCCATGACTTGTAAATGCCAGCAGATTAATTCTGTAATTTTGAGTAAGTTCTGAAATCACCGTTCTGCTAAATTATTATCTATTGCTTTAGACAAACACACAAACAAATAACATCATACTCAAAATTCTGGTCAGGACGGATTTTATTTTTAAAAAAGCAAGAATTGTTATGCTAACTGTATTTTGTGTAATCTCTTTTGCCCAAAGCATGCTGATTGATAGTTCCCTGATTGTGATTTTTACAATTTAAACACCTCATTCACTCTAAATAGGTTTATAGGCATAAGTTAAATTACATTTTTTCCTGTGGCAGAGATCCAGCATATTTTACAACTGATTCACAATAAAAGCTCTGAACACATCTCATCCACATGCCACATTTCACACCGTGTTTACCTCATTAGTGCCAGTGGAGAAAACCCAAGAGCCAAGGAATTTTTAATATACTATATTTCAATAACTTTACACAAACAGATTTTTGACTAGTATAACATGTAGAATTAATGCATGTTGATAGCCAAAATATATCATTAATGCTTTCCTAACAGTTCCATCCTTATTATCCTAATGAGCTAACTTCTAGGGTACTGAATTTCCTTGCCATCACACAAGCAACTCTAGCATCACAGATTTATATGACCCTGTAGCATGACAAGCTGATTCTGCTGATAGGAAGGGGGAAGAAAGATTAATCATGTACCAAAATATGTTGACAGAACCATTCCCACTTGGTATGAAGGTTATTTGAAAAATAGAACTTGTATATCTTGGCTGAGTCAACCCTCTTGTTTTCAGTTTGCAATTGTAAAAGTCAAGCGCAGTTCTGCTAAACACATGCTCTGCTTCTACTGACTTCAATGTGCAGCATTTTTTCTGGATTAAAAAACAATGTAACAGAATTAGGTATTAAATCCAACATGAAGTTTCCTGCTTTGGTTTTTCTTTCTCTCTTCCTTTTTTTTCTTTATCTTTTTTCTACTTTGGGCTTTCAGCAAGGATTAAAATCTTCTTAAATCTAATATTTATTATATATGTGTGTGCGTATACATATACATATATATGTATGTACATATACATACATATATACATATATAAGTACACATACATATATACATATTTGTGTACATATATGTATATGTACACACACACATATATATACAGTCTATATAAATATATATACAGACTTCCTAAATATGCATATATATCGATGCATATTTAGGATGTCTGTGTGTGTGTATATATATATATATACACAGTGTATATATATATATACTGTGTATATATAAATATTCACAGACATCCTTAATATGCATAGATAAGTCCTTGCTAAATAATACACTGAAATTGTACTAGCTGAGGAGACCAAGCAAGAATATAAGCCACTTCTGGTTTAGACAATTAATTAAACAGACATTAAGGCAAAGTAAAAAATAATTTTCATTGTAAAAGACTGTATTATCCAAAATCATGTCTGCTGTGAGATTCTCAAACAAATTTTTCTTTACAGCTTTTTCAACCTTATCAGCTGACTGAAATAAGCGTATGTGTCCAGCTAATTGACAATAACGCCCATGGACACTGGACAAAATTGTTAAGAACACAAATAAATATGGATTTTGTTTTTCCTGCTTGACATAATTGATTAGTGCAGATATACTGAATAGGTGTCTCATAGGAAAATACTTTTAGGATATTGCCTTTTACAGATGATCAAGTTTCCTTAGGTCTGTACTCTATTTTTTGAAAAATTAAATAATTTGAAAAAAAATAAAGATTGACCTTGCCAATGAAAAAAAAATATGGTTCCTTTTTAATTGAAACTGCAAAGTATTGTTAAATATGTTTTTTGTTTGGTTTTTGTTTGGTTTTTTATTTTTTTTTAGATAACTTGCTTATAATACATGGAGTCACATTATGGTACACAATTAAACTACTTTTGGGTGGCTTCTGGTTTAGATGCTACGTCAGTAAAAAATGGAAATGGAAAAAAAACTATACAATTCTCCCCAGAAAAGTCAATGTCAACCATGGATAAGTTAAAAAGATTGTACATTCCTCTGAGAAAAACGAATTAACTGAGCGGAGAAAAGTATTTAGGATTGTTCTACATGAAATCATAACTGAATAATCACATCTGATCAACAAGACTGGAAACACAACTCAGAGCTTATGAAGTCACCAGAAAAAAAACACTTATTTGAACTGTTTTTATGATAGCAGTGACTCAGAATTCCTGCGTCTCTTTCAATATTTTCCACTTCCTATTTTGTAGTTTCAATATTTTCCAAACACCATTACTTTTTTTCATTCTTCCCATAAGATTCACAAAGAAATTAGAAGCATTTGAATATGACTCCATTTTGTTAAGCAAGACTTTGTATTGCCTCTTCAAAGGATAATTTTTCAAATAAGGGATGCTGACTACAGAGAATGTTTAGTTTCATCAGATGTATGTTTCATATAAAAATTCAATAATGGAGGGCAGGGGCAAAAGTTCTCCCACGAGCAAACAAGGCATTTTCAGAAAAGTTAATTCCATCTTCTTTAGAAATACTTATTGTACCCACTGTGAAACTTCACAGATCACTGGGTTGAGTCAAGCTATAAAGTCCTGAATTATGTTCACATGAAGCATTGTGAAAAATAAATGCAGAAAGACTTCTGCTTGATACCTGTCTCAGTAAAATATGTAACAGGCATATAATTTGTAGCTCATGTACTGAGTTTCTGCTATCACTAATTCAAGCCTAAATGAATTTAAATAACATTTTGTGGTGTTCTCTGAAATAGTCAAAGTCACTGGCTACAGAATGGCATGATTATTTAAGTAATATTGAAATACCAAAATATGTAGCAGTTTATTATATTAGGACCAATTTAAGAACTCAAAAAATAATAATTCTTCTGTTATAGATTTTGATTTTTTTTTTCAAAGCAGTAATTTTCATATTATACAAAATATTGAAATAACTATGACTCTGTAGAGAAGTCACACATCACTTTTATTTCAATTTTTATTAAAATGTATAGAATTAATTTCTCGTGTCACTTAAACATCAATTACTTCTAAGGACATATAAAGTATTATCATCTTTTTTCATTGTTTCTCATAAGAACAGCAGCCAAAGAACAGTCACTCAGAGAATTATAAAAAGAAAGCAGTTTAGATAAAAAAATAATTGATCTTTAAAATTAAACAGATTGTTTGTGTGTGCTGTTCAGGGAACTGCTAAACTGTATTTTCAAAATATATCCTGTCTGCAAAGCTCTAAAGATAGTATGTCATATGGATCTGAGGACTTCATACAATTAATTGCACAGAACTGAGGAAATTTTAGGGGAGAGTCAAAAATGTCATCTATATTCTTATGAAGTGGTCTTTGCTGTATTGACTGTAGCATTTAATTAAATAAAACTGCTGCAAAAAATGTGACTATATATTTTGTAACAAAGGTTGCAACTCATTAGAATAAATCAACCCTGAGAAGTTTTATTCTTTTCTCTTTTTGTTCAGATTTTTCTCTCCCTCTAGCTTATCTTGCTAATATATTATGCTTTTTTACTTCAAATGTACGGTATTTCGGCAATCCTTGAAAATGTAATGTGCCAAAGAAAATACTGTTGAGAATTTTTCCAATATCTTATCCCAAACAGCACAGATGTTGAAAGAAACCTGGAAAACTTCATAAAATTTGTTCTATTTTTTTTCTCTTAGTACTCCCCCTTATGAAATCTTTCTTCCTTCTAAGTAAAAATTATGCCAGTGTTTTCCTTTTGTAGAATTCATTTAAGCCCATACATGTAACTTACTGCCTTCCTCCTTCCTGATATATTTCTCTAGATACTGAAGTTAATTCAAAAAGAAATTGTCCTTGCTTCAGAAGCTTCATTATTACTAACTCAGATGCTGTAAAGGTAAAACAGCATTAAAAATTAAGAAAACGTTTACCATGCCATTGCATCTCGGGGGTTTTCTTGGGTTTGGTTGTTTTTGTTTTTTTTTTCCACACATGGGAGGAGACTTCTACGGAAGTCCTGAAAGATGTTATATTTCAGTTTCCTAAAGGTCACACCCAAGTGCAGTCACAGAAGTAGCTCCTATCAATGTCATTTCACTGAAGATCTGATATTTGGAATTTTTTTAACTACCCATCTGTTTAACATTCCTTGTAGAAACTAATAATGAGTAATGAAAAAAGCAGTTGCAAAAGCTGTCTGTATTTGGACTTAAATGGTAGCATGATGTTATATATGTTACACTCTACTTTAATACCTCAGGTCCATGAGTATCCACTCTCAGTTCTGGAGAAAAGAGGAAAAACTTATCTAGATTGGGAAATTATTACAGTCTTCTAGGAGGAGTGCAGCCTGCACATGGTGAAATGTTTTGATCTTTGTGACTATTCCCACTGCAGGAACTCTTAGGGATATAGATGAACTGGAAGAAAACACAACTCACAGAGAGGGAAGGCTAATAAAGAAAGGTAATGGACAAAGTAAAATAAAATCATATTTCAGAACAGTATTTCTAACCTTGCAATATCTGAAAATCTTAGACATGTAAGAGGTTGACACTGATTGAGCCCTTAGTAAATAAAACGCTAGTAATTCCACTGGTAGAAGAAAATGGCATTACCATCACCATGGAAGGCTTTAAACAATGTCTAAGTCTGTAAAGTCACCAGCTGCAGTAATTTTCTTTCAAAAGTTTTATGAGATGCCTGTATGGAAATATTTTTAAAAACCTGCTGAAAATAGTTGTTTAAAAACTCAGTGTTAATGGTCAACTTCGTATATTAGAAGATATGAAAGTACATGAAGGAAGGGCAGGGTGAAATAAAACAAAGAAATATGAATGTAAATGGTGAAATTTTATCTGTATCTTTATGAGAAAATTTGATTCTTACATGAATATAGAACCAAGAATTAGAGAAGGATTTTGTTATAATCAATAAAACTTTAGAATTGTTTGTCTATCAACACCTTATTAAAGTCAAGGATCCTCATGTGGGTTTTGTTGATATCATTACTCTTTGAAGAGTTATGAGTTAGTTGACAATGCAATCTCACTCTACCAAAGCTCTGCTGCCTTTTCTGTGAGACTGATGAATGAAATATTCATATGCTATAATTGTCTTGTTAGGTAAAGTCGAAGAGCATTTCAATAAATCACATAATAAACAAATTATCCTGGAATATTTGTGAGCCTTCCATAGAATAGATGTTTTCACAGGAAGAAGAATAGCAGTAAATTTCCACTCTGACAATTGATCCACATTATTTTTGCTATCTTATTGGTGCAGGTTATAGTTGAAACTTAATTCTATGTGAGCATCATTTTAGCATGTAGTATATCATTATTAAAATAAATCAAGTGTTAAAGAAATAAAAGGAATATATAGCTGTATTAAGTAATGAGTTTATAACTGTGTATTAAGCTATACATTAAAACTAGAGTGTATTACTACTCCAAACTTAGCACTTTGTATATTGAATAAAGTAAAAAAACCAAACATATAAATTATAGAAAGAACTCAACCATAATTGGCCTGCTCATTTTTTGAAAGCTGTACAGGCTTGACAGATTTGTTCTCCAGTCCCAACTGCCAACTGTATGGAAAAGTTTTAGCTGTTGGCTTTGCCTCGGGAAAAATAATTTAACAGTAAAGCCTGCCTGAAAATTCATACTTTTCAGTTACCACAGACTATATATTTTCATCATCATCTAGAGAGGATCAAAACAAGATTCAGACATTTAATGGTTAAAATTTATTTTAAAATGTTTTTTCAAGCAGTAAATGACCAGGAAGTTCTTAAAGTCTTTGCTAGAGCTCCTGGATTGATTGCAGTACGATTCTTGTTGAAGGGAAATAAACATTGGCATCCAGCTACCCAGACTTAGTATGATTCTTAAGTACAACACTCTACAATGAGTTTCTGGAAAGTTCTAATTAATTGTAATGAAACAATCAACTCTGTAATTTCCTTACATTTTTTATCTTTTTTTTTAAATTAAAACCAAGGATTACCTTTTGATTGAGGAACATTTTATTCTTGAAGTATTCCATCTTCACTGGTGTTTGTCCAAATGACTTTGACATTTAAGGAAAACATAAATTGTTACCACCACATAGGAAGAGGTACTCAATAATTTCCTAAAAAATGCCATCCTTTTAAAATTTTTTGCATTTTCCTGAAATATGTGCACCATTTACTGTCCTGTATTAACTCTAAGTCATATGAGTATGCCTACTGGGTTGTACAATTTTTTTCAGAAAGGGCAATTTTAGATTATAAAAGCATTCAAGATTATTATCCCTGAAAACAGTTAAAAAATGAAAAAAATAATTAAAAGCCAAGCCATGTGTCTGTGGTTTTATTTGTCCATATTTGTAGCAGATTTTCTATAAGTCCTGTTTCCTCTGCCAAAAGCCTCAAGGCCACTATGATGTATTTAAAAATGTTTTTCCATGATACATATCAACCACCTCAAATTCCTGTGATAAATATATGGGGTCTCACTGGCACTTACTTCACTTTACATTCACCCTACCATAATTTCTCCCCCTTCATGTCTTACCTATCACTATGTGCTTAGATCCAAGTCCACTCACATACAGACAGTCTTCCTTTTTCAATCCATACAAGTATCATGGAGCCAGTGTGACCAGCTGAAACCACTAGAAAACAAATAACACATGCAACAAATGATCATTAATTGCTGATCAGCTGGTTACTTTTTCATTTGATAGAAAGTTATCTCCAAACTGTAGGGGGTTTTGGGTTTTCTTAATAAAGTCCCTATTAAGTTATTTTACTGTTAATAAATTTGCTATATTTTAATATGGAGTTTTTTTAAATTGGAGAAAATGGAATTTTTCCATTAAAGTGATATGGTTGGTTTGCTTTCTAAAGACCTAATTCCCACACAGCTTTTCAGTTATCACTGCTGACAAACACCTCGCTGCTTTGGCCCAGGAAGCTCAGGGTGTGTTTTCCCACTGTGTTATCATAGACCAACAATCATGGAGCTCCCAAAGATTCTGGTGAAGGCAGGGTTCTCAAGACAGCTGTACCCTTTCCTCTCCTAGGCTATCATACAACTCACAGGGGATGCAAGAATTTTGAAAGTTTGCTAATTATATTGCTCCATACTGGTGAAACTCACCCAATTTTTGCTGAAATCTCCTTAAGACCTCTGAGTGTCTTCTTGGTATCTTTTTAACGTGCTTGATGTTGGAATGAAAAAAATTAACAATACAATTTTGAAGATAGCAATGGGCTTGAGCTGCCTTCAACCCAAACATTCCTTCCTGGCTATTGGGGATCCCAGCACTGTGGCAACGAGCATGTTAGACAGACATGGGAATCATAGTGGTCTTATAACTGAATCATGTATTGCAGTTGCTGTATTTTTCAAAGTGTAACTAATATATATTTGTATTGTATTGTGTTTCCAATGTATTTTGCTAAAATAGAAATCTCTTGTAAAATCATCTGTCTTCAGGTAAGTAAATATGATATGAAATATTGCAACTTCCACACACAAAATATCTAAAATAAGGTGTGTTGCAGTGGCCTTGGCTCAGGTGAGCTTGGAGGCAGATATACCTGAGGAAGGGCCCTGGGTCTGAAGAGACCTCTAGCTTAGGTTGACGAAGTGATGCTCGCCCAAGACACCTCATAGCCAGCCTCCTTAATATGCATCAGAAAACAAGAGTATTGGTTTTTTGATTTCTCCTTCTCTTTATCCTATATGGAATTAATAGCTAGAATGTTCTACTCTGTTCCTTCTACCCGAGTTTTACTATTGGTTTTCAAAGTTCAGTGCCCTCCCTCCTGGTATCCCCATTCCCTGGCTTCCCTGCCAGTCCTGCATCCCTCGCGTCCTGTTGGTTCTCCCATGTAAACTCCTCCCATCCTGCACCCCCTTCTTAATCCCATGTTTGGCATTGTTCGGGGCTCTACGCGTCCCGGATCCAGTTTGCTTCATCCTCTTCGACCCTTCCCGACCCCACGCACCCTCACCGCTCCGCTGCTCCTCTATAAACCACTGGATCCTGACCGGAGAGACTACATTTCTTTAATCGACTTGTCTCCTGCCTGTCTCCATCTCGGAGACACTCCACTCCCGCGTCCACGGCATTCACGCGGTGCCCAGTCCGGACACGCATGTGAGACTCGCGGCGGCAGCCTTCTTTCGTGTGGTTTCGGGGCTCGCCGTCTTTCCCAGAGCAAGAAACCACAAAGGTGGCCAGAGCACATTGGACTCTGATAGAGGCATATATCTACAGGCTTCTTTCAGTAGAAAATGCACCTGCTGGCTACACCCATTTGAAAACTACACTAGGATATTCCAACACATATATGTCATTCCTTCAGTTGTTTTATTAATCAGATGCCCAGGGCTGATCACATTGTACTATGATCATGTTATAAATAGCACCACTTGATTTACCTTTAAAAAAAGTGGTTAGACTAGTATGTGTGTTTAGTGCCTTTACATGGCTTGTTCCCATTAAATGGGATTTTTCTTCTAAAAGTATATTAGGAAAGTATGTAACTGAGGGAGCAAACTGAAAGCTACATCATAAAGGTACAAACAGAGCATCAGAATGAGAAGTCTTTCAAACTGAGAAGTAATTCCATACTCTTGTTTATTGTAAAGGAATATAAAAAAACACACTAAGTGAAAGGGGGCACTGATATTAAGGGATACTTACTGACACACATGCACATACTGTGAGACAAAGATCACCCTGTTAATTTACTTAAGGATATAATATTTTATTTTCATATATTCATATTTTCATTTTTCTGTCTTTGTACTTTAATTAAAGCAGAACATCAGCAATAATTTAATATTTATGCTTGGATTATTTATATACAGCAGAGGGTGCCAGACAGTATGCAACAACATTTCCTCTGCTAATAATTTCTACAAGTAATAATTTAAAGTGATGGAGAATGGAGTTTAATGTAAAATATTTCTAGGTTGCATCTATGTTTTCTAAGGAAAACAAGCGGAAAATCAAGTCCTCTTTTATACATTTTAAATTGCTACATTCAACAGCAGAGTACAGTGCTAATAACACCAAGGTTGTGGGTTCGATCTCCATTTGGGATAACAGCTGAACTCAATGATCCTTTTGGTTCCCTTCCAAATCAGAATATTCTATGATTCTGTGATCTGTTTTTCCAGATGTGTTAAATAAAGCTTTACTCCTTTTTCCATTCTATCCTGTGCACTAAGTACAGGCGTTAGGAGGAACACTTAATAATCTTCCAATAGTCTTTTTTTCTGTGGCTAAAATACTGGATTCAAGGAGATCTGCCCTGTAGTCCCAAGACCCTGATTATCTTGCCATTTTTCCAGAGGATTTTTAACTCATTGTGAGGTCTCTGGACTTTTTCAAGTAATTTTCTTGGAGATAATGGTATATTGAATGCTTGGAAATATCAATGAGACCTGCTAAATGCAAGTTAAATATTATTACTACCCTTGTATCTTTACTGTTAGTATTATATGACTATGAATTTCTCTATTAAAAGCAAGACTAATCCACCAATAAAAGACAACTTAATTACAGAGTTCAAATCGTGCATGGTGAAAAAACGTAATTAGTTAATGTGTCTCAAGCTGGATTGATAAATCTGTTGGACTATCACAAACCTTAGCCTTAGTTTTATAGTACTTACTGTGTATTTGATACATTGGATAACAGCAAAAGTAAGGCCTGCACTTAATTCACATATGATGCTAAACAGATTGGAGAGCAAGGTTCTTTTCAAAAGTTTCTCAATAAATTTATGAAATTACCATTAAGAAGAAAATTATATTCAATAAAAAATGCATCCTAATCATATCCTCCAGTCAAAGGAAAAAGAAAAAAGGTCATGGATTTTAAATCTTTATATGCATCAATATATGAGTTTAATTTCCACATGAGGCTTTGGCAAAAGTATGGTGAAAACCTTCAGCCATAATAAACAGGTGATGTAAGGAAAATCCAGAAGAGAAAAAGGAAAAAACAAAGACAGTACATCTGATCAGAGTGGTGCATCACAAAATATATCTTAAAAAACAATGTCTCTTGAAGCACTGTAAACAAACTTCGACCTTTGAAATTGTTCATGTAACATAACATATCTTCATTCAGAATTCTCCGTAAGAAAATTTTTAAATGTTACTCCAAAAAATTTGGTTCCTAAACGGCAGTGGTGTGGACTCACGAGCAGCCCTCCCCCTGCTGCTGGAAAGGACTGCTCAGGAGCCTGAACATGCAGGGAGGGCTCTCAGTGGCCACGAGCTGTGAGACTGTCCAGACAGGGTCTTTGTTGATGGTGACAGGTCGAGAGAGGCAGCTCTTCCATTCCAGGTTCCAAGCGATTTATTGGGATAATAATAAGGGGGGGAACTGGGGAGCGGGGGAGGGGAGAGGAGAGCTGGGAGATGGTGTGGCCCCCATGGAGGCTGGAATCCAAGAGAGCTGGTTCTGGGTCCCGCCGGGCTCTTATCCATGGGGTTGGGAGGCGGTCCTCACATCAGCCAGTCAGGAAGGGTCAGGGGGGCGAGATTAGGGGAAGGAATGTGCGTTACAACACTAAACCCCAAAGAATTTTCATAAATGGGTAAAAGAAATTATCTCCCTGTTCCAATATTCATTCATTGTCAATCATACAGCTAGTGGAATGTTTGAAATGCAAATCAAGCTTTCTGTTCCCACACATTTTAACTAAATTATTAAAATGTTGGACTTCTTTTACTCTGTTCAATATTTAGCATTATTGACCAATATTTTACTGAGAAAAATGCCAGTCTAAAACTGACACAGCTCCAAAGTGATCTCAGGACCTATTCACTGTAAAGTTTAGTTGAGCATTATTTAATCTAACTGACTGCCTCCCAGATTCCCAGATTCAAAAAGTTTATACTTCTGATGGCTGGTTTTATTTTTAACTCAAACACTTTTTTCATTGCATATTGATTCATTGTGTATACTTACACATAACTAAGTACATTCTTTCATGTGTGAGTGACCTCCAAATATTACGTAAATTATGCCAAATATAATTCAACTATTTGTAATTGGAACTTATTTTGAACTGGCTTTTCTTTCTTTTTTTGCCTCAAAAGTTTATACTTGTGCATTATTCATATTGCTAATGCAAATTAATTGAAGATCCCTGCTATTCCACAAAATATCATAGATACGTGTGTGTGCACATACATGTAATTTAAATGGTTAACATAATCATAAACAGAGCCGGTTCTGTGTTATTTATTATATTGGAAATGATGATATTCCAATAGTGAATTGGAAGTTGGTGAAAATTAACATTTTCACTCTCACTTTTTGAATTTACGTATGTCTGCCACGGTGGTAAAAGTACATTAAAAAACACAGAGGCATACTGAAGGTGTGCATATTTTGCTGCATAATTGGCAGGCACAATATCACGTTAGCTGGATGCTATTTGTCAGTGCAGATTGTGCTGTGCTACAAAGATCAGGGCAAAAGGCAGGGCAAAACTGCTCTGCCTCTAACATGTTCTTTTGATTGCCATGCAGTCAGGCAGTCATTACTTGTCTCAAACCTGTTATCCAAAGTTCATTCACACACATGCAGCCTTTCTCCCAAATGTTAGGAAAACATGCTGTCACAACCAGCTCTGGGTCTTCTATTGATTCACGCTCTTTCTCTAAGAATTCACCTTTGAGAAAACTTTTTTCTCCTTTTCCTACATTTTAGACAAGTAGCATGCTTAAAGGTAGAGAGGTAGTTCTCACAGCACATACTGAAATGTGTACATGTGTGGAGGTTGCACCTCCATAAGTTGCCAGCCAAAGGGCCGGCCGTGGGGGCAGGGACAGCCTGTGCTGTCGCACTCATGGTGACAAGAAGATCAGCCCATGAGTCCCTACGGCAAATTATGCAACAGCACAGAAGATCATTGGCCCAGAGTCCTCCCCCGCCTCTTCTCCTTATATAGATTGCTTTCCAGATTGTTCTCCTTTGTTCTCCCCTTGAGTTGTTCCCCGTTGGTTCATTTAAATTTTGTATCCTCCCCTGTTACGTATCGTTGGTTGGTACCCCTGTCCCTCTTCCCTACGGCTTTCCCGGTTGGCCTGCGTGCCAGACCACTCCCTCTCTCCTACCCCATATAATCCCACTCCCCTGGCTGATTCGAGATAGCTGCTGCTGGGAGCTGCTGGCTGAAATCACTCAACCTAGGAAGAAGCAGCTCCACCGCCGCACCCAGCATGCAGCTTCCGGATCTCCGGACCCCGCGCCCGTCCCTGCCTTCCCTCCCCGGCTCTCCTTCCCCGGACCTTCCCCAGATGGACCTACAATAAACCTCTGGAGAACCACAGACTGCGTGCTGAGCGTCCTTCACCGCCCGTGCCTCCTTGCGTGCTGTCTGTCACCACCGCCGGGGCGAACATCCCCCGGCCAAGGGACAGTGAGTGCTCTCTACATACATGCTTGTAGCAAAGTGTAAAACAAAAGGATTTTCAAGCCAGAGAGCTCTGTAGAAAGTTGTTTCTTCTTTAGGTGATGAATACTCCTGGCCACCATTATAATACTGACAAGAGCTGCATGTATGCACCAACGAGTCTCAAATGAACTGAATGAGGCAAGGAAATAAAACCAAAAAAAATCTATACTGCTTTTTGTTTCTCATGATTTTAAAAATAATTGGTAGGCATTATTCTAGACTTGTCGGGTTTCCTAGAGCTATCCGAGACCAGAAAAACAGCTTCATAAACAGGTCTGTTCCTTCAATGACATCTTCAAGAAAAACAAGTGACAAGAGGCTGAAAGTTTTATCTAAAAAATTCAAGCAGTTATGTTTCAAAATGTCAGCATGTTGGCTATGCCAGCTGCATACCAGTGCAAGAGAAGCTTGAGAACAGAAGTAAGGAGAGAAACACAACGTCCTGGTTCACTGGCAAGCACGCAAAGAGGGTACCTAAGTGTGAGAGTGCTATTTTAACCCTTAAGTACAATTCCTTTCTGACGTGTCAGGATACATTAAAACTCTTGATGCATCCCTTTAGGGAGGATTTAGGGAAGACTTTCTTTTTAGAATGGAAAGAAAGACATTAAATTACACAAATGTATTAGAAATTTAAGTGACAAAATAATGCAAATAACCCAGGGTGTGAAGTTACATAATCTGTTCTTACATATCAGACTGAAGGTAACACAGGTTTTTGCAATGCTTTTGATGAAAACACATTATTCATTCTTTGCTAAATTCTATTAATAGAAAGACCTGAAAAACGATGAAGACATTTATTGAAATTAGGAGAGCTGTGGTGTGAAAATAAATTCCTACAGTGAAAGAACTAGTACAAACTAAACTCATAATTACCCTTCACACAATAGAGTGAATTGAACACCATGTTCTGGCAGTAATGATGGATTTGTTGCTGCTTTAGTGAGCATTTTATCTGAGAGAATTTGCCTTCCTAAGTAACCAGGCAGAAGTGCTGCTCAGCCTTTCAGTTCCTTCCAGACTGATATTGTTTAGCAAACAACTGGATTAACATGCACATCCAGGCTTATTGACTGAAGTAATTTTGAAAATCAAGGTGAACAGAGGAAAATGCCATTTAAAAAAACCAAAAAAATCCTACTTATTATTCTTATGTAGGTAAGCACTGCAGTAGACGCAAGTTCCAACTAAAACTTCAGACACAATATCAGCTACGTACCAGAATTTATTCCAGTTACTGTAGCAGCAGAGCCAAAGATTTTGGGTTTGAGTCATCTCTATAAAAAGAAAAAAAATTAACAGTAATCTTTGGACTTGAATGCTTTGTTGCCAGATTTTTTTCCTCTGTCTTGTACAACCCACTCACAACTATAAGCTGTGAAAAAGCTGGTTGAAAGGAACAGAAATGCCTGTCCAGTCATACACTGGGCTGAGACCAGCAGTTTCTGAGGAAGGGATACTGGCAGTTATGTTTGAAAAGTCTTGTTTAAAAATTATGTCTGGAGACTTCAGCGTTATCCATCATAAAGAGTATATTTACAGGTAATTCTCCTGGCATTAGAAAAAGTTTACCAACGAACTGTTTTATAAAGCTTTTTTGTACTTTATCAGAATCTAAAATCCCATGCATAGGATAGGGAGACAAAATGCTTTTCTACAATATTTTGTCAACTTCAAGCTTTAAACTGAGCTGTCCCAATATCTTCTCTGTCATTTGCTGATGCTAGGAAAGAGGTAAAGCTAATCATTTAGAATAAAAGTTAACATTACTCCTAGGATTTTGTAGGGATTTCTTCTGTTTTGGATACAAGTCAGATTAAAGACTGCCTCCCTCCACCCAACTATTTATTTGAGAAGCATAAATAATAATTATTTCCTGTGGAAAAGGTCTCTAACCATTCATTTTTTCATTTTATTTCATTTCGGCACATAACAACATGATTTCTGCACTCAAATCAACACAGAATATTTGAATTCAGATAACAAAAAAAAAAAAAAAAAAAGAAGTGGCTTTTTTAATGGCTTTTATTTTAAACCTAGTGACATGGTATATGGTACTAGGTTTGATCTGTGCCACTGTACCAAGCAGTCCAGAAAAATCATTTAGCATGACAGCTGAAGAAAACTACTTAATTAATTCTAAATCTATGGTTAAAATATGAACAATTTGAGACAGTCAGTTACAACTTCCACTGAAAAATTTTGGCCAGGCAGAATAATAACTAGTATTTCTAAACTCAGATATGCCTGCATACTGATCTTCTTAAAATCTGCATGCAAGATTTTCTTATTTTTGAAATGTATCTTTTTGACTGTATTCATGAGCCTATAAAAAGTTTTCATTTTCATGAAGTAGTAACCCTATTAGACAGAAGTAATGACAGAAGAACCGGGTTTTTTTCGAAGTTTCCTTCTACAGCAGCAAAAAGTCAGATTAATTCAATGAATATGCAAGTAATTAATTATTAGAAATGTCTGCAAGGAAACAAAAATCTTTTGCTTTTGAGAGTCAAATCTTTGCATAACACTTTAGAATATGGCATAAAAATAGTCTAATATCTATTGGAGTTAAAAATGAAGGTATAGTAAATAACAAGAGACACAAAGACATTGTGTAATAAATACCATTATCAATTTAAAGAAAATATGTAAACTTTTTTTCAACTACTTTATGGAATTTGTATTGTTTCCTATTTTAAATAACAATGAGTGATATGTAAGTATTCAATATAACATTGAATACTTACGGCATAAATGTCACTTTTTGTTCATAAAGCAGAAATAATAGAGCGTGAATCAAAAAATACTAGCTTCTGCTGTATTGTTTTATTTCTCAGTTGACAACAGGACATCAAAACTAATATGTCCTCAATAGACTCAGAACTTCTAAACAGTGCTGAAAATTAAATTAGTTATCACTGACTGCACACAACACATTGGTTTTATCTAGTTTTAATGAATGATTAAGCTATTTGGTATAATCACATGGCTCATTTAAATTATGCAGCTTCCATATATTCTAGAAAGTAGATGGAAAAATGTTTCTTCAGATTAAATAGTCACATTAGATAAACACATATGCCAGATACAGTAATAATCCTCCAAAACATGAATATTTAAGTTGTTGAGTAGCAATGTACTTATCTTTGGTATGAGATCTGAATTTAGCCTCCAGATAATGACAGAAAAATCTATTGGACTAGAATGATTGTCAAGAAATTCACATTGTTCAGGTTCTGAGAAATATGAAAGTTAAAAATCTGTAAGTTAAATTTAAGAATTCTTTCTTTTTATAATTTTAGATGGTATTTACAGTTAGGAAAAAAAGTGTTGCTAATGTATTCCTTTTAAGAGTGCACAGTTGTCAAACTATCAGTATCCCTCACAGTGAGATAACTGTGAGCAGCAAAAATCCAGCTGACTTACACTAAACTATTCTGTGTTAACAAATACTGAAATTTTACTGCATCTCCTGGGTGGAAGATCATTACATTTCACTGTTATCTTCCAACATTTAATCTCCTTTACTCAGGAATATGTGATGAATCAATTGTTCAGATTTAGGCTCTGTTATTCAAGCATAAAGCATAACTGGATGTGATAACCCTGATGTGTTTACCATTCGTTCATTCATATTTGTCGACTAAGCCAGTGGAAGATCTGTTTTCTGTTTGGGTCTGTTTTTACACAATTGTGTTCATCAGCTTCACAGTTGATCTGGCTGAGGAACAAAGAGGTCAAACATCTTGTCAAAGCTTGCAGCATCTATGGCTCAGGATTATAATTTGCACTGTGTAACTGGTTCCTCTGTGTTTTGCACTAAACATTAGGCAATGGGCACACAGATATTTTGAGAGGCCTGAATGTGCTTCTGGATTCTAACAAGAATATGCTTATGGATTCTAACAAGAGACTTTGGTACTAATTACTTCACTACTATTTTACATTACATTACTTTGTGTAAGGTCTAATTCCCCTTCTGAGTTGTATTTTGTGTGTACAGCTACAGCTCACAATGACCAAAAAATCATCTCAGAACTTAAATATCTTCCCAAGAAAATAAAAATTAAATAACTACCCTAGGAAAATAATATTTTAAGAAAAGATATTAAAATCCTACATAAACTATCCTTATGGGAATGATCAGAACAACTTATTTTATCAGAAAATTATCATTTGATGCTTGAGAAGCTCCTCAAATGTTCAAAGTATAAACATTCATACTATTGCTCAATAAAAATTTATGGTTTAAAAACATATGATTGTTAAAAATCTGTCCATAAAAAATATTCATTTATGTAGGGACTTTATAAGAGAGCAAAATATAAATGTACAATGTATTTCTACCATCAACTGAGTAGTCCATAAGTAATAGGAAGCATTAAGTGTTAGTGTTAAGGTCATATCTCTCTCTATGTATGAAAAAATAGATTTGCCAATAAATCCTGTTGTTTATTTCATACAAGGAAGGTTTTCAATACCATAGGATTCCTATACATTTCTATATTATGAAATTTCTAAAGCTGAAACTCTTATAACACATATGTAAAAACTCCTGCAAAGATCTTTTCTTGCTCAGGAGGGCTTTTTTTTCTGCCATTCCACTGAGTTTACAATTCAACTACGTACTGTGTGCAAAGCTGTTCTGTACTGACTCAAATATGGAAAAAAAATGCTTTAGGCATAGCTTTCATCAGTAGCAGAAATGTCCATTACCTCCTTTAAGTGATAGACCAAGTGATAGACATGATTCATTTAACTATTCTGGAATGGCCTTATTGTTCTAGGAAGACACTTTTTACAACACATTGAGATCTGTTTGCCACTCAGGCCAGCATTCAGTTTTTGCAAATATTGTTAATTTTTGAAACTGTAGCAAGTCCACTCCTGAACTTCCTTTTGACCTACCCTGCTAAGACTAAGTTCCACTCTGCTTCTCTTTTACAAATGTATCACACTAGAGTCCTTACTTCCACAGCCACATATTATTTTTATCAGACTTCACTCAGTCTGTAGTGTGAAACTGCTTCTTTTGCATTCCTGCTTAGTCAATACAACTTCCTTTGCACTGCAATAATATGTGTAGTGAACAGCAGAAATTGCTTTCCTATTCTCAATATATCTTTTACTTGACTACAAAGCATCCAAGAAGCCAGTTCAGTCTTTGGTTGAAGCTGTTCACAAATCTATTTCTGAGTTTTCAAGATTCAAACTTTGATAAAATAAAATCATGCAAATGATTGCATAATTGCACACGTAAAAACTGTTGAAAGAAGTTTCCTACAAGTGTAAAACCCTCCCTAAAATTGTGCAGGCTCTATAAAACTGTTTATACCTTGAACTGACATAGCCTGATGTGTCTTTCACGCACAAACACAATAAGAAGACCATCAAAAATAGCATAGTTAGATGATTATTCATGATTTTGGTTAACTACTTTTACTCATGCTACCTGTATGAAATCTAGGCTCTAGCCCCTTTATTCTGCAAAGTCTGAGTAACTAATAAACCTACATACGTAAGTGAAAGTCATGTAAAATCTGCCACCATCAACAAAATATTTATTTTTCCACCAAATTTTTTCAGTATTGTAGTTGGAAAAATGGAATCTTTCTTACACATTTGTGATCAAGTCAGATCCTTGTTTAAATTACATGAGGGAGGTTTGGTTGTTTTGGTTTTTTATTTACTTTATCACTTACAATGTATAATTCTCTCTTTTCTTAGGAACTGTATTAGTCTGAAATAGAACTTAAAGTTCATATAGTTCTTTTTGTTACTAACAACATTTGATAAAATAGTACACAAGAAAAAGAAAGTAGCATAGTTGTCAGAGAATGGCATGGAAATATACACGTCAAAAGCTAGGTTCATTTGAGCTCATCTTCCAAGTTATTTCCCCTGTTGGAATTACACACAGAGAAGAGGGATCTGCGGTTTCATAAATGACTGATGAAATGCCAGTAAGACCAATCACATGCTGCACTAATATTGCAGTGTTAATCAATTTGCTAGCTTGAGGTATTTTGGAGTGTCAAATTAGCAAGCATTCTATATGTGACATACAAACCAAGTGTATGTTAAAGCTGCAGAAAAAGAAAGCAGTACTTCTGAAAACTATTTTGCAATTTGCTTTAGGATTCTCATGAAAACTATTTAATATAATAGCCTAAATGGCTATTACAAATAGTTGAATTCTCTACAGTTTTGTATAGGAACATATTATTATCTATCAGAAATCCATTGTGCAATCATTTTCTTTGAATGTTGTCACATTAAAAAATGTGGCTCTAAATACAGAGATTGTATAAGTCATCCCCATTCATCCTTTGCATTATTTGAGTTTTGAAAGGGAAAAAAGTGGATATTTATGTAAGCATGAACGTCTCCCTACTCATCCCAGGAACAATAATATCCTTACCGATATTCAGCTATCTCTGTTCTTGTTTTCTGATGCTTCAATAAATTCCTTATTCTGTAGGGGAAAAAATGAGGTGGTAAGCAACTTAAGCCCCAAAATTGTTGAAGGAAGTATCCTTACTTTTTGTTCTTTAAATTCGGTTTGTCTTTTCATGATCACTTTCTGAAAGCACCCAGTCATCCAGAGTTCACGAGGTATACATTTGGCTTGATTGCTTGAGTATTTGCTGAAAGTAAATTTTAAACTGAACATCTGATTATCAAATTTATAGTTTGCTTTCATGCTGGGTTGGTTAGCTACCATGAATCATATGATATCTGGATTTTGATTGCCTGGCATACATTGCTAACACCTATTATAATCAAACACAGTTGGAAATTCAAAGTGAAATGCTTAAGTTAGTCAAATACATGTTCTACTGCACCAAAGTTAGCGCACAAACTGATTGTAATATTCATAATTCACAATTAAAATGACACACTAAGAATTATTTGCTAAAGGAATTACTGAATCACTCTGAATAATGAATAAATTTGAGAAATGAATCACTCTCAAAGAGAGAAAGGCAAAATTCATCAAATTATTTGTTCTGAATCACTGATGATTTTCAATATTAAAACATCATGATAATGATATAGCTAAATGAAATCAAATGTAAAGAATTGGCTACATGCTATGAAGATAATAGTCAATACCCTAAAGTGCAAGAGCAGAAGGCAGAGACTGACAGCAGAACTAAAGAAAATCATAAACATTCCTTGCCCTGAGCTACAATTTAGAACTTTTAGTAATTATCCCCTGTACTTATTTTTAGTGGGAGATGGATGACATTTTCTAGTCTTGTATACTTCCCAAATTTTTTAACTGATATGTACTTGGTTAGAAATACATGCATTATGCACTTTTATTTGATACACTACAACAAGTGTGTAAAGACTCCTTTCCCATCATTGTCTCTAGTAGAGTACAGACTAAAAACATGGTAATACTGTTATTAACTACTTGTTATCTCTTGTAATACACTATGTAGCAGCCCTCCAGTACCTAAAGGGAGACTACAAGGGAGCTGGAGAGGGACTGTTTAAAATGACATGTGGTGACAGGACAAGGGGGAATGGCTTTAAGCTGAAAGAGAGTAGATTTCAATTAGATACTTGGAAGAAATTCTTTACTGTGAGGGTGGTGAGGCACCGGAATAGATTGCCCAGAGAATCTGAGGATGCCCTGATCCTGGAAGTGTCCAAGACCAGGCTGGATGCTGCTTCAAGCAATTTGATCTACAGGAAAGTGTCTCTGTCCTTGGAAAGAGAGTGATAACAAGATGATTGTCAATGTCCATTCCAACCCAAACAATTCAAATAGGTTTAAAAAGTACCTAGTGGAAGATAAGAGATCAGTAATGAGTATCATCCTTAATAAACTCTATTCTCCAACAGGTCCTAAATTAGACCCATTCACTCCACTGCCTAATGCTTGTCCACAAATCCCTACTGAACTAAAAAACTATAGATCTGCAATTGCTATGTTCAATAGAACTAGCTAAATTTTTGTGAGGCAACGTCTAAACAACTGGCAACTGGCCAAAATCCATCAAGACCTGTGGCTCTCTGAAGTTTATGGATAGAGGCAGAAGGGAGAAAAAAATAAACTAGAATGTGAATCAACTAATTTTTAGCTGAAAATGTGATGGTTAACCAGAAACATAATGATTTAAAGCAACCCATGCTCATTGAACTGAGTCTACACAGATGATAACTTCATAATCAATAAAAATGATGTACAGCATCTTGTAGAGTTATTCCATCAACAATTCCAGGATATCATCTTTGTTATATGTATGAAAGTATGGGAGTATGAAAGATATGGGAAAACTTTCCTAGGATATCAGGTTTTATGGAGCAGCACCAACACATTTGCAAGTATTTGGTATTTAAAAGGTATTCCTTCAAACATGTCAAGGAGCACATTCAGCACAACACTGATGTTTCTCTCTGTGGGAGGATGGCAGGACGTGGTGGCCTCTAAATACGAGGTCTCCCCAGCACATATCTCCACCAAGTCTGGGCTGGGCGGCCCCCGGGGTGTGCTTAGCGTGGCATGGGACTCCGGCCACAGAAATTCTAACAGGAAATGTAGTGAGACAAAAGAACGAACTGGACACCATCTCCGGGTCTGCCAGGGAGGTTTATTAGAGGTCTTCAGGTGGGGTTGCAGGGAAGGAAAAGGGGGAGGAAAGCAGGGGATGGGAGTAAGAGCTGGCAGGCTTGAAGGTGGAGACCCCATACTCCTGCTGGCATCAGCTTATAAGGGAAGGGAAGGGGGAGGGATTGGCTTTCTCAGAGCCTATCCCGGGAGGTCTGAAGGGAAGACAGGCGGGGGAACACACCAATAGATTTCGGGTAAAGCAGGGTGCATATTTCAAAAACAGCCAATAACATACAGAGCAGGGGAACAAAGAAAAATCACATGGAGATCACATTGCTACACAACACACTGAGATTAGCTGTCTGATTCTCATTAATGTTAATGCAAGCTGCATGGCTGCATCCCAGTGGACTTAGTTAAATTGTTGCCCTTTCCAGTCCACATCCACATACCACATGCCTGTGCAGTGCATTCTGACTATTAGACCAGTTCGTCACAGATGATATAATAGCAGGAGTTTGCACAGCATAAAGTGACTGGATTGTGGTGGAGATCACATGCAGTGAAACTTTTAAAGTCCTTGAGAAACATGAGGCAATGATAATGCAATGTAAGAGAGACACCCCTAATAAATGTAAAGTGTTTTACTTTAAAGAAAAGTATTATTTGAGGCAGTGATTATAAATGGCACCTTGGCCACAGTGTAGAGCAATAGGCTCGGTTTATGATGACCTGGCCTAGTGCTGTGCCACTTTGGATAAATTGTTTCGCTTTCTCTGTTCTGGCTTCAGCAGTAGTGAAACAGAAATAGTTGAACTCTCCTCTTCGTCGTATTGTTCATCAGAAAACTCTATAAAATAAGTATTATTTATACCTAGTTAAACTGAATATTCATGTTCACTTATGTAATAGCCTAAGATCAAAAAATCAGATATATTTAATGTCAACTGTACAGAATAATTCCTCAGCTATATACAGAAATCAAGCTTCTCTCAAATCAAATTCATATACAGTGCACACAGAATTAGGTTTGAAAAGACAGTCAAAACAAACAGTGGGAGACAGGTATATTTTTGATTAGTGAACAGAACATTGCCCAAGAATTTCTGAGTTACGCTATAAATCTGCTACAGAAAAACTTCATCCATATTGAATAGCATTTTGACCTATCAGATTTCAATATTCCACCTTTGTTAAACTACTTCAACTTCTAATTTTTACAGATTTTTAACTGCTTCTGAAACTGCATGGATAGTCATAGCTATTACTTACATGGTAAATTTACAATAATGAGGCAACTTATTCACAGCAAGTCATATGATTGCCAAATGCTTTCTTTCTTTTTTTTTTTTTTCAAAAACCGGATGGATTCAGAAATGTAATATTGTATGTGATGTGGTGCTACTAATTCTTTGAAGGACAGAACTAGATTTGTGTGATTTAGAATATAGTCAGTCATCAGAGTATACAGCATTTAAAAGCAAGCTGGAAAAAAAAAATGTAAGCTTTGAGCATTGGTGTTGCAGTGGCCTTGGCACGATTGAGTGCCCCGGCCCGCTGTTTGGAGACATTCCTAAGATAGAGTCTTGGGAATGAAAGAACTTCTTGGTTATGGTGACAACAAGAGACACTCTCAAACAGCCTTGCAACATGAGTTATGAATATGTACCTGTGC
>VZRM01005135.1:206233-225399 GCA_013397955.1 Grantiella picta | reverse complement strand
AGTCTGGCCTCTCAAGTGCCGCCGATCCACAAGGAGCTTCGCTCCCCCCCTTCCTCCGTCTACCCCGCTCTTGGCGAGCAGCGCTGCCTGAGCCGCAGATAACAGTACCGCAGTTCCAAACTGAGTTCTGGAATCCAGAGATTTCACACATTGGATAGTCTTGAAGAATCCATGACCCAAAATTTAGTTCTTAGGGTCTAGATGCAACTTATGAGTCAAGTTATCTGGTCAGACAGGACTTACCAACATCTTTCTCATGAGTATGGAACTGTCTAGCCTAGCCCTTAGTGACACACTTGAGATATGTTTGCCTCATGTCCATAACAGGCATTGTATGATATTTTTCCCTCTCCTTACTTGCTGTCCAGAATTCACTGATAAACCTAAGCAGCTATGAACCGGGATTTTTTTAGGAACAGAACTTATTCCTATTCAGCTGTAAAGAAAGCTTCTCTTTCTCATATATCCCTGACTTCCCTACACATGCACTTCTTCATTAGTTCGATGGCAAGAGTTATGGTCCAACTTGTGGTTCATGTCCACCCAATTTATTTTCCTGAATGGGTTCACAGCCTCCTTCAGAACATTACCTTTAGACTGGGTTTGTAGGCAAAGCAGCTGTAGTGTATTTCCTTTATCTTGTCTTCCACTTGCTTCTACTTGTATTCATTGTATCTTTTGTTCATTCCCAAAACACTCATTAGCTGAAGCCTTCCATGTTCATGTGAGTAAAGTGATAGCTAATTTTCTCATCAAGCTTGGGCATAATTCAAACTAAAACTACTCAGCCCAGCAATGTCATTTCAGGACAGAAATGATTCTTGCTTCTTGCAAAAAGAGAGCATTAGACTCCTAGAGAACCATAAATTTGAAAAGTAGCACTGGTGTAAACCTTATATGCAGTTACCTACATTTCACTTTCTATTTTTATTTTATTTTTATCTCATATTAGTTATAAGAGTAAGGTCTCATTAGGATACTTAGGATATGTCTAACCTTTCCTCTTTCTACTTGAAAACTCATTGAAAGGAAATGTAATTTATTGTAATACACTTGATATTTAGTATCAAGTTTGGTGCATCATGTCAATCCTTTAATTGCATGTGGAATATGCTTTATGAAATAAATGAAACACCTTGAAAAGGTGCTATATTCACAGTAATCTACCCATCACAGCCTCCTTAATACAGTAAAATGTGTTAAAATAAATTTTGCAAATTTTTAAATATATATGTAGACCTCCTACTGTCCCACTAACCCAAAAAAATAGTGAAGATTATTTGAACTAAAAGCCTCAGATATTAAATCACATGCCAATGAAACATGTACTTACATTTTTAGACCTAAAATGTGAATTCTCAAAAGGATATTCTCAAAAAGATAAAGAGTATCAAAATACCTCTTTTATTGCATGTGAATGAAAAAGCCAGTTCTATAAGAGAGTATATTGGGAAATAGCAAAGTATTTTGGCCCTGAGCCTGAATATATCGTGCTCTGATGTCTGTTTAGCATTTTCCCACCTCAATCTCCACCCATTTGAAAGATCTCGTTACATTTTGAAGAAGCATCTTCATTTAAGGTCAAGAAAAAATCTCTAATATGTTAATCAAAGCGAATACTTATGGTCATATCTCAATTCTGACATTTAAAAGAAACTTCATGCAAATGAGATATGTGACTGAATTACTAGAGAAGACTATCAAATTCTGAATACAGTAACAGAATGAAACTCATTATATAGACTAAAGTCCTTCATGTGTATCTTGTAAAGTGAAAATTAGTCTTAGATATGTAAACTTTGAAGCTTAGGAACCCTTGGGTGTATGCTTCTTAGTGCATACTGATGCCTATGCTAAATGAAAATTAAACATATACTATTAAACAAAATTTCCTGTTGCATTTTCTGTGCTTGTAGACTCAGAACTGAAGGGCTGACAAGCTGAACAAATTTCTTTGATAACCCTGAAGATTGCCTTTTAAAACAAAAACCAGTGCATTATTTTATGATGGGTTCCTTTATAATATTGGCTTTCCTACCTTCCTCTAATTTTATTTTATTAAAAAGTAATATATTCTTTAATTCACAGGCCACCTCTTTCAATAAATACTTAATCAAATATTAAAGCTAACTTTCTTATTACAGAAATGAACATGTACTGAAAATGTAAAGTTATCTGTAGTCTTCAAAAAAGGGCAGCACGAGTGAAGAGGAGTAGTGCTATATACGGATTAAATAACTTTCCGCTGTTGAGGAGTAAGCACAGTGCAGGTAGCTTGGAGCTCAGCTGCAGCAAGGACTGCAGATTGAGTTGTGGGTGGTGGGAGTTGCAGGCAGGAGGCCATGAGCTGATACCAACCCTGTGCATAACAAAGGGCCTGGGGACCCAGCCAGGGCACCAGACACTGAGAGACACAGCAGGAGCCAGGACCCCCGACTTCCACCCCCTTAGACTGTCAGGGTATAAAAGCTCAGGTATTCCTTTGCTTGAGGTCCGTCTTCAGAGGCACCCAGATCAGGCTGTTGTTTTTTTGTATAACCATTATGAATTTTTACAATCAAAATGTTTGAGACTCTGCTCTGGGAAATCTGGGGTCAAATCCATCAGGAAACCTGGTCTGACTGTTGAGTGTGGGGGGTGTGGGGAGTTTTTAGACCCCAAAATTTGGTTGACAAGTTTCTTAAAAGGCTTTACTTGTACTCTGAGTTAGACACTCAGATAAAACACAGACAAGATATTCTCAAGAGGTCAAAATAACAAAAAACTTTACTGACAACTTCAGAAAATCAGAGAACTTTGGCAAAAGTTTAGACCAGCATTCAATAAACATAAAACAGTTCACAAAGCATTAACTTAAGCCCATTTGGCTTAGCAAGCTCCAAGCCTATCCAATTTTAAGTTACTCAGAACTCTGAGAAGAGGGAATTAGAAGAAGGAGAGAAAGAAATAAAAGATATAGATAAGAACAAATTCTGGACTTATACTAAAAAAGCAGCAGTGACACTACACTTACTCTTTGATAAGACTGACCAAATTTCTGCTGTTAAAAGTTGGCAAAGCCTTGCATCTTCAGCAACATTATTAACAATAATATTCCCATATCCTTTTTCTGTTGTCTAGTCTTGCCAAAGGCCTCCTGGTGAATTCTTGTCTCTCACAGGTGTCAGTGGTGACACACAACATGCAACAGTGGCAGATATATTCAGTAGCAGATATATTTCCCATGTCTGGAATCCAAACCAATTTCAGATAGAAAAGAAAATAATATAAACCAAATAGATTCATATTCTTGTTCAGGCATCTAATGGAAGACTTTCATAAATTAAAAATCCTTAATACTCCTAATTTCTCAGGCCAATATGCTCAAGCATCTACTTTTCTTTCGAACACACAGCCTTCTCTTTGGTGTTGCATACGGGCCAAAGAGCTACACTGAAGATTTCTACATAAAGCAGTTAATTCAACTAAGAAGTAAGTTCAAGTTTTCTTCCAATTGTTACCTCTAATTATATAATTTTTAACTTGTTATGAAGGTCCTATCAACAGGTAATAATAAATTGCTCTTAAATTCAATGTCAATTGTTTTTAACTATGGCCATATTATCAGTAGTCAAATTTTTACACTAGGTGTTTGGCAATATTTCGTCTTGTTTACAAAAAATAGAAAATGCAAATTCAAACAATATTAGTGTCAGTTGCTTAATAGCAGTTACTATCAAAATATTTTTTCTATTTCCTTGAGGTATTATAGCTTTTAAATAGAAGCCTTTTACTCCTTCAGGAGTACAAAATATTATTTCTTAAAAATACAGTAGTGATACTTGGAATTAGAGCTAGCACACAAAGAGAAGTTGAAAGAAGCTGTGAACCTATAGGATTATCAGAGTGTTCTGACTTAAATGCTAACTGCTTCTTCAATATACACTCACAGGTATTCTACACAATTGGAGATTATGAATGTGTATCCACTGGATTTCAGCCTAATCAAGGCATATGCATTTATTAGTTATTGCACCAAAGGAATTTACTTGTGTTAAGATATACATAAAAAAAGGACTCTGTTGTAAAAACAAACAAAAAAACCCCCAAACTATTTACCAGTAGATTTTTACCACCTAAATCTCAAGAGAAAATATATTAACATGAGTAAGATGAGAGGAAGTTAACACAGGTTTCTGTAAAGACACTGCACTGAACACATAAGAAATAGGAAAGTCATCAAAAATAGAACCTCAGTATCATTAATAATAGATCTTTCTAGTAAAGCAAGCAAAAATATTTTTTAGTATATTGAAAGACCTAAAGCAGTCTATTTTTTCCACTATTAAAGATTTCAAGAGAAAACAAACATTATTATAGTCTTTATTTTAAAATAAGAAAGATTTGTAGAAGGCAAAAAAAAGTCCATCACTAAAAAAATAAAAGAAATTTCCAGGAGTCACTAATCTTCTTTCTCTGGACGAATTTGATTTGATCATCTGTAAATTTACAATACAAAAATACTTCCTATAAATTTATAAATTCATTAAAAGATTACTAGCAAATTCCAAGAGTGATTATCTATTTTCCCATTCTTTTCAGACAAAAAAGCAACAGACAAAGCCATTACAGATATGATGGAGAAAGTTAATTTAGAAGACAGGATCACTGGCAGACACAGAGACTTCAAGGCATTATTGCACAGATGGCTGTACATTGCACCAGTATAGACATGTTCTCACCAACTCTACAAATTGATAAGTATGTTCATCATACATAGATGATAGAAAAGTGGGCCAATACTCCCATTTCACTCAATATCTAGAATGACATGAAATCCTGGGTCGACTTAGGTATCTGAAGTATTCCATCACTAGTACCCCTTTCCTTTTAACTGCCAAAAGCCTCACATAACCTTAGTCATCATGATTAAGTTGTAAAAGCTTTTTTGGTAGATCATTATTCTGTGATTCTGTGAAAAGTCTATATCTACAAAACTGATAATGATATTTCTTGTAATAGTGGCAGAAATATGTAACATTTTTATCTGAACGTACTAGTTTTGGCTGGGAAAGGGCAAGTTTTATTCACAGTAGCTAGAATGGGACTGTGTTTTGGATTTGTGCTGAAAAAGCACAAATGTGTGACTTACGTTGATAAGGCAGGGATGTTTAACTATTGCTGAGCTGTGTATACACAGAATAAAGGCCTTTTCTGCTTCTCACACCACCCTACCAATAAGGAGGCTGGGGATGCACAAGAAATTGAGATTGGACATAGCTGGGACTGCTGTCCCCCACTAACCAAAGGGATGTTCCAGACCACATGATATCATGTTCAGTAATAAAAGCAGAAGGAAAAAAGAAGTGATGGGGAGGACACAACATTACATGTCTCACAACATTTAGAGATGTGGCATTTTTCTTCTCAAGTTATCATTTTCCTGGAGATGACTAAATATCTGCCTGAAAACAGTGAATGAATTCCTTATTTTGCTATGTTTGCATACATGGTTTTTGCTTTACCTATTAAACTGTCTTTTTCTCACCCCACGGGTTTTTTGCATCTTTGCCCTTTCAATGCTCTCCCCCATTCCCTGGCAGAGTAGCTATGTCACACTTCGTTGCCATCTGCAGTTAAACTGGAAAACCAGAAAAATTCTAAATTTGTGAGTTATATATGCTTACTTGTTTTTATACAAATGGCAAAAAACAAGACATATTGGCAATAGTCAGAAATATTATTTGCTTTCAAAATAGCAAGAGGAAGATTGGATTTGGTTCTATCAAATGGAAAAATCCTCATTTGATGTTACTTTAAAAAAGTAATGTAAGCCTGTAAGAAAGCAAGCAATAATGAGTCAGATCACAAGTAATTAAACTGTACTATCCAAACACACAACTAGCTGAGGAAATGACATATTGGGATATTTTATAGCTTCAATTATTGCTAGATATGGAATCCATATATTTTAATATGTTAACAAGAGTTTCATGTAAACAATTAATGAATCAAACATTATTTTATTCACTAGATCCATACAAGAAGCAAGGTGAAGTAAACGGCTTTCCAAAACGACCTGGATCCAGTTGCACAGGTTTTTAGTGTCTAGCAAAGTGATTGTTTAAAGAAGTGTGAACTACCTTGGGATGCAACTGTTACCCAAGAAGGTAAGATTTGATAGAAAAAGTTTGAAACTTTCATGTTTGAAACTTTCTTATTTTCATATTTCTTTTCTCTCTGCAAAATATAAGGATACTTCATCTGGGCAGCCCATCTAATATATATACAATTTAACACCGATGATGAACAACCTTGCTACCTTAGGAACTGAATAGACTTAATTGCTACAAGGGACATAAAATACTCACCTCAAACTTACTCCAAGATAATCTGAAGAATTTAGAAAAGCACCAAATGGCTTGGGCTGAATGGGACCCCAAGGAATATCTAGTTCCAACCCTCCTGCCATGGTCAGGAGCAACTTCCACTAGACCAGGTTGCTCAAAGCCTCATCCAGCTTGGCCTTGAACACATCCAGGGTTGGATATCCACAACTTCTCTGGGCAACGTGTTCCAGTGCCTCACCTCCCTCACAATAAAGAATTTCTTCATAGTATCTAATCTAAACTTACTCTCTTTCAGTTTAAACCCATGTCCTGTGTCTACATACCCTTGTAAATACTCTCTCACTGACTTTCTTGCTTGCATTTTTTAAGTACTGGAAGGCTGCAATTAGTTCTTCCTGAAGATTTTGATTTGAAGAAGTTCTTCAAGATAAACAATCCCAATTCTCTTTGCCTTCCTTCGTATCAGAGGTGCTCCATCCCTCTAATCATATTCATGGCTCTCTCCTCTGGACTTGTTCCAGCAGGTCAGTGTCCTTCCTGTGCTGCATACCCCAGAGCTGGATGCAGCACTCCAGGTGAGATCAGAAAACAGAGGCAAATCATTTCTCTCGCCCTGTTGGCCACACCACTTTTGATGGAGCCCAGGACACATTTGGCTTTCTGGGCTACAAGCACACATTGCCTGCTCACATCCACAGCCTTCTTATCCACCAGGACCCCCAAGTCCTTGTCAGCAGGGCTGCTTTCCATCTGTTCATCCCCCAGCCCATGTTGTCCCAACCCAGGTGCAGCACCTTGCAACTTGGCCTTTTAAACATCATGAGATTCCCATGGGCCCACTTCTTGAGCTTGTCCAGATGACATCTGTTCCAGATGACATGAACTCCTGTTCTTCAGGAGTGTCAACCACACCACTGCAAACACAAAGACTAGCAGTTTCTGTCTAGAAGATTTTTTTCAGTACTAGGTAGCAGCTGTCCTTCATGATTAAAAAAAAGAAAAGCAAATATGACAGACTTTATTAGATTTAATTAGTTGTGCACCATTGCTACTGTCATGTCATAATACAATTTTTGACAATTTATATTATGACATGTCAGCTAGATCAAATGTACTGCACACAAAAACAAAGACAAAAAGGCATCACAATTTTAAAAAAAAAAATTAAGATAATTCATTCTACAAAGCAAAAAAGGATAAGACAAATTATTTCTGCACAGGATCAAAAAAAAAGTACAGAATTTTAAATCTTGAAAATTTTTATGAAAACAGAATTTTTCATTAGGAAAAATACCTAACTTTCTGACAAAAAAAATCCAAACTGCTCCATTGAGAACCACTTTAGGATTTACTCTACAATCAACAGAGTACATGGTGTTTCACATGCAAGGTAACACGCATTAATTAGCTGATGTAATATTACGACTAACAGATGGGATGCATAAAACAGTGCCAACAACATTTCAGCAGTTCTTATTTAATACATTCACCTTTAGGAAAGTTATGAAGATTCAAGGATAATGTCATTACCTTTTCCATTTCAAATGCCCTGCTTTGATACTGATGCTCAACTGAAGAACGATGTTATTCAGGACATTGCCTTCATTTGTTCAGTCTAGTTGGTAAATTATTCCCGCAGTATAAAAATACTGGTTACTGAGAGTGAAAAAAAAAAACCTACATTTTAATATAATTCTCTAATTTATCTTCCTAAGAACATTACTTTCCTCTTCATTTCAAATATAAATGTTGGTATAGACTTCAAATGCAGAAGGGAGTCTTAAGTGTGAATCTGTAACAGATTGTGCTTAGTCTACTGCCCCTTTAAAAAGTTTCTGATATTTTTGAAATAAAAGATGCCATGATTTTACCGGCAGCTATTGCTGCATTACAGATGGTCAAGGACATATGTGGTTAAGACAGAATGTAGTGAATTAACAGAAATGGACTAAAAGCTGTAAATAACTACTTTTCTCCAAAGCTTTAGATAACAAATAAGCTCCATGGATGATTTCCAAACATGCTTATTGCATTAAAATATTTAGTAGAGTATTTAATGCAAACGTTTGGAATTTAGAAAAGTAGAACTCTGAAAAAAAGCCTGTAAAATCCTTGCAAAGTCTGATCTTACCTATTGACTACTGGGAAAATCAAATATATAAAATAAAACCTGGGGATGGAGATCAGACTTCTCCTTCCCAACAGCCACCCACAGACTAAATGCCTCTTTTTCCTGGGCTGAGCTGCATGTTCCAGCCCCATTTGGCAAACTGGCAAAAAGGGATCAATGGAGTGCTCCTATCCTTGCTTTTTGCAAACTGGAAAAGTATGAGAGCATCACCAACCTCTCACACCCAAACTACATAACAGGCTGCTTGAATCGCCACTACATTGCAAGCAGTCTTGCCATCAACATAATAAGCACACTGTATATGCAAATCATTGTACGCTAATTGAAGAATTATTCATTTCCTTGCTACAATGCTAATATTGATCCTTTAAATTGCACAAAGTTTAAACGATACAAACAAAACTAGTGTCTACCCCTTCCTCTGATAATCTCTTTTCCCCCTCCACTGCCCCACTGGATTTTTTTAGGTAAATGACCAGTCTAAGGGAAAAGAGTATAAAACTAGTCATCAGCATCCTGGTTCCAAAAGATTATGTTATGAAAGATGGATCTTTATTTTTCCCACATAGAGTGTTTTATGCATCCCTTTGTTTTGGAAACCTAATCAGGTTTAGGTTTGAGCTGGGCATTTATAACAACTGAGGATTTACAAAACAACTAAGACACCTACACATCCAGAAGTCTAGTTTCAAAGAAGAGTGAGTACATTTTCAGCATATTCAGCAATTGTCCAGTATTTCCTATCTCTTAAATACCATTTTAGACAAATTTGCTCCTGTTTAACCCACACACAAATAGGCTCCTGATCAAGGTATAAGTGTTAGATTTTGTAGAAATGTGCTTACCTCATCCTTCAACTGAATCACAAGTTATAATCAATTGTAAAGATTGTCTCAGAATTATTTTTTAATCGGTATCAATTTGTACTGTATGCATTTCCCTGGATCACTAAAATTAATTCACAACTATGATTCTACAGAATCTCAGCAGTTTTACTCTTATGCTCCTCTTCAACATGACAAAACAATGCTGACCAATAGTTTTATTTGCTTTATAATTTTTTAAATGAAGATATAACAGAACTGCAGGGATATAATAAACTAGTTCTATTAAGTTGGTCCTGCACACTGACTTCTGTTAAAAAATGTAAGGAAATGAATATTTGAAATTATCACTACAGTTTATAATTATTCATGAAATGTTTTATAAAACAGCTTTTTG
This sequence comes from Grantiella picta, assembly GCA_013397955.1. Classification (NCBI taxonomy): domain Eukaryota; kingdom Metazoa; phylum Chordata; class Aves; order Passeriformes; family Meliphagidae; genus Grantiella; species Grantiella picta. The sequence goes on along the minus strand of VZRM01005135.1, from coordinate 215,718 downwards.
AGGAATTCACCTTGTTTTTCAAATATGGGCAATTTATTTCTACATAAGAATTATATGAGTGGAAGAATCAGTATTCCACTTGGCTGAACAGCCTCTTGAAATACCATTTAGAAACTCTAGTTTAGGTAGAATTACATAATTTATGTTGAGTTAAATAACTGCTTTATGTATTGATTTGGGCTTTACCCCTTTAATACATAACCCATTAATGAGGATAAAATAGCAGAGCATTTAAAAGAGAAAAGGAGGAGGTACTTGTCCTTCTTAATGGTAAAAATTTGGTTTTTTTAAACTATAAACTGTATTGTGCAATATTAGTTTTGATTAATGATTTAGATCATCTTGAGCAAAATTAAAAAGACAGATGATTAAGATTTATTTAAGGCATATTTTAAGCCTTTTTCTTAATGAAAAAGTATATATAATTTGCTTAGAATGGAAGCCAATACAAATCAATAGATATCATATATTTAATGAAAGTCCCAGTTCAATTTTCAGTTATGACCTGATTTCTTATTCTGAAGTCCTGAAGTCACAGATCATTACAGATAATCAAAATGCGCAGGACTTTTCCCACTTCTGCCTAACATTTACTTCTAATTGTGCAGGTTAGAATTTCAAAAACTAATTCTATATGAGAGCAGAATTTGTCAAGTTTTTCACAGTTTCATTGATTTCTATGTGAAAAATAGGTCTGCTTTTTATACATTGACTGGGGGAAGAGAGCTTCAGATGGACAAAACTACTGGAGTTTGCACTATACAGGTATAAACAACAAAATTTGTGTCCCTTGTGCTTTTACCAGCGAATCTTCATTATCTAAAAATTTTACTCACATTCAAAATGATTGCTTCACAGAATTTATTTTCATACCAGTTTCTTGCACATTTTTCTGGATTATGGTTCCTAACTTCCTTTTTATTTTGTGTATTTGATTCCTTCCACATGGTATTATACCTAAAAAAATAGACAAATTTTTCAGACACAAAAAATACAAAAGTATTTTCCTTTTAGAATTGAAAGAATTACACACAGGGAAATTAATTACATATCTAAAGACACATGGAAATATATTCCAGATACATGGAAAACATTTCCTAGGTTTCCTGAGTATCCTGTTACTGAGATAAAATGGTTACTAGAAATACAAAATATTCTAGGAGAAATTGTCAGTTGCCTCAAGACCTAAACTTCAATTCAAAGAAAATATGAGCTTTAGAACCATATGTTTTGACCACATCATTCATGAAGCTCAGCTCCATTAGGATATAACCCTTTTAAACTGAATTTGAAGTTTATAAGAGGCACTGTTTCCCAGACATGTATAAAGTCCGTAAGAATTTCCATTTTTAAAATGTGGTAAATTCCCCAATATTTGCTTCAGCAAACATGTCAATGTGCCATATGAAACCTACTCCAGCATCAAGATCCCAGAATCAGACCTTTCTCCCTCAGTGCAGGAAGGAGAGCCCAATTCAAGGGACAGTCAGTGAATGCTGGCCCTACACAAGCACAGAAGCTTCCAGGGCATATCCCTCAGAAAGGAAAGTCCCAAGGGAGTTCATTTCTTTCTAAATTTGTCCTCTTCTTCCCCACAAAACGCCCTCATATCTCTCCTTGCTTCCCAATGAATCTGGATTTATTTATTCATTTGTTTTGGTTTTTTTTCCCAAATTATTTAGTTCCGTTAGGATGGATGGACAATAGCTGCCTGACAGTGCTGGTGGCACTGTGAGGGTGATGTTGGGGGCTGAGGGGGTGAGAGGAGCAGGTCTGGCTGCAGCACAGGGGCCACTTGTTCACCCAAAGTGCAGAACATCACAGCCATGTAATCTCACCCAAGTACCATCACAGCAACAACCCACAGGGCGCTGGGCCAGACACCACACTTTGCTGCTGCTCAAGGAGCTTAATTAAAATCTGATTCGTTGTGAGTACTTTGCAATACAAGGCTGCCTTCTGCATTGTGCTCTCTGTAGACTCCTGGCATTTGTACTACTGCACAGCTAAACCCATAAGAAACAGGAAAATCTAATTCTGAGAGTCCCAAATGTCTTTTTGTACAAGAGCATGGGATTAGTTTCTCAATCATGCTGGTTGAGAAGCAGTAGTTCCCATTCCTAATGGCTGTGTAAGTACACACCTGCTCTTAGAAGGAACAATTTAAGAATTTGGTTCTGCAAGGTGAACTAAGAGCAGTGAGAAAAAGCTTTTTGCCTCAGAGATGCCCAAGACTTGGGATCGTCCAGGCAGAGTAGCTGGACAGGACATGAGGAGCAGCAGAAGGGCTGCTGTCCAGAGTGGGCAGCCATGAGGCAGCTGTGCTGTCCCCTCAGGCACAGACATGGTCCCACAGCTGGAGGCAGGCAGGCAGGGGACACAGCTGGCCCCAGAGGGATCTGCAAGAACTGGGAAGGATGGGAATAAGCCATGATCAGTGCAGGAGATCAACCTGCCCAAGGACAGGGCCAGGGGCAGACAGGCCTGAGACATGGCTGGGGCTGGGATGAGGGCCCTGTCTGGGCCAAGCTGGCATCCTGTGCCACGGAGCAGGGCCCCAGCCATGCCAGGAAGGGCCATTGCTGCACTGAGAACCCCAAAAAAAGGAAAAGGTCTTGCACATATGCCTCTGATGGTCCTAATGGAGGGTTTGAAGAAGATTCCAGGTCAAAGCATTCTAGAAGCAATTTATTCAGCTCTCAGGATTTCTCTCCTTCAGATATATGCCTTTTGGACATAGATAATATTGTCAGTCAGACAACCCAGCTTCTTTTCTTTTTTGTCTCTCAAAGGCCACTTTCTGAAGTAGAGACTTGCCTTACTTACAAAAAAAAATCAGTTATTTTGAGAGAAATTTTCAGCAAAGGTACATAAATATATTTCCTTCAAAATAGATTCTTAACTAATACATCAATTATAGTTACTTAAATGCAGTTTAACAAGGTGTGTTGGTGGATCTGCTTTTGTGCCTGCTCTGTGATCTCAGGAGCTCTCGATAAGCTTTAACCCAATGAGCTGAGGGGTGAAGTGTCTCTTGCTCGTATCAGAAGCTGTTGGATGGTAAAGATGGGAGCAGTTCAGGCTGTTCATGAACATAAGGTGCATGACTAGTGGGGAGCAAAGGATAAGTAGCTATCCTCATTAGCCTTGGGAAATCATTTTCCTGAATCATTGCCCAAGTGAAACAGTACCATTGTTATGAGACTCTCTGGAAAAAATTAATACTAGTAGACTGAAATGGTGCCATCGTTATTGACTTTTGAGCAATTTTGGTAATTATTGACTTGAGATAGAGCCAGGACGAAGCTGATGACTAAAGGCAATCATCTTGCAACCTAATAAACAGCAGTCCTAAGTGAGGCCCTTTAAGCTCTCCTAAACTGCAGTGGGCTATGCCAACGTCTTTCTCCAAGTGGGGCAATTCTCACAGCTTGAAAACTCTCTAGTTGGCAATGCTTGGAAGACCATTATTGAAGATGAGGCCTAGGCTGATGTCCACCCCCCCACCCACACTCTACTCAAGGTGCAACCCCTGCCTGCTGAGAAACACTAAGGGATTTGATGTGAATATTTCATTGAACCCAAGGGGAATTTTTGGAAGGTATCTTTACACACACAGATACAGATGCATATATCTCTTCCTCTGTGTGTGTGCATGAATTGTTTATGGTGTGAATGTTGTTACAACGAATATGTAATGAAGTCACTGTCACAACTGTGGAAAATCTTATTGAATCCATTTGGTATTGATGGCAGACCAGTGTATCTTACAACAGTATGAAAAAAGGGAAGGCTTAAACTCCAGTTCTCTATTACCCCACAATTCTCTTTTGAAAATAAATGTTGAGCCTGCATTACAGATTACTTGTAAGAATTAGAAAAAAACTATCATTACTGAGAGAGCTGTATAAAGGGCTGGCTCGGGATCTGTTGACTCTGAAGATATATGTTGCAGAGGTTTCCTGATTCATAGCTTTCATGGAGACTCCTAAAGCAAGCAGAATTTACATCTGCTGTGAACTTAAACTGTTATCCTTACATTTTCCTGTACTGCAAAAAAAAATTAACACTGCAAACAAAATTAATTGTTTTCTCAAAGGAAAAAATAGGAGTTTTCAAAGCAGGATTTGAGGAAGCAAGACGAGTTTCCTGTTAACTACTCAGGCAGCTCTTTAAATACCATTTTCATTAGGGAATATTTTAAAATAACAAAACTGATTCCACTGACACACAGAGGATTATCAAGTCTTATATATCTATTTAAAATGATAAGTGGTTAATTGTATTTCTTTTTGACAAGGCAAACCTTTAAACATATGCATCCAAAGAAATTTATAATGAGTTTGAAAAATGAGTTACTCCAACTGGAAACATTACTGGTAGCTATTCAAATACAATTTTTACTTATATTGTAATTTCCATTATTAAATCAGTGATCCAGATTTACAAACATTCTTTTCTGTGTTTGTCATATACATAATTCATATCTTCACTTGCTTCTGTCCTTAAGCTATGCCATGCTTCTCTCTTTATTACGGCCTGAATCACATGGTCTGACAATCTTTAGTCTAAGCCATCCCAACCACCTGCAGAAAACAAATAGCCAATGAAACTTCTCCTTATATTAAGCTTTAAACTTTGATCATGATTCAACAGCTCAACCAAAAAAAAAAAAAAGAAAACCAAGCCCAAAAGCTTTGTGCGCCAGACTAGGAAATATGATTCTATCTATAAAAAATTAATGTCTTTCCTAAATTCTTCGCCTTCATCTTCCTAACTTCATATGTGTGTGTTGATAGACTACTTAAGATTGTCTGATTAATACTCTGATCTCTACTGTTTTACTTCTACATGTAAAAGTACTGGTAACCAAAAGGATTTTTGTAACACAATAAAAAACTTACAGAAATTAATATATTATGAGAAATTATATCTGCAAATACTGCAAATCCTGTAGTAAAATTGCTTGTCACATGTAAAATATTTTTATCTTCACACCTGAACTACTGTGTCATATCTTTGGAATCCTGTGTCCAGTTCTGGATTCCCAAGTAGAAGAGAGAGATGAAGTTACCAGAGAGTCTCCAGCAAAAGTCCACTAACATAAGTAAGAGACTGGAGCATCTCTCAAAATCATAGATAAATATTATACTTTATTTTTCTCACCCTTTGACAACTCTGTAGCTAAGAGTCTCTTATTATTGCCTTTAACTCTGGACACTAGTTTGAAAAATCAATTATAATTCACAATAGATTAAAAACTAATATTAAACTATTGCGACAAGAGAGAAATTATTAAAAATAATATGTAACATTGTGTATACTTTTAACAGTATATGGAGGATGGCATGATGGTATCAGTGCATTTTTGGCCCTAAACATTTTAGAAAACCTTGTGAGAACATGTATTTCGTATATGAAATTCATGTAGAATTTATATTAGCAAAATATGCTATTATACACTTTTTTATTTTCGTATTGTTTCAGAATCAAACAATTGGCATGGTGAAATATGGATCATGTTAAATAATAATCAGAACTGCAGAAGCAATTGCATATTTTACCTATTAAAGGTGCATAATTTTTACTGCATATTTGAAATTTAGATATTTTTTAAATTCCAATTCTGTGGCAATTATTTTTCATGCACAGTATATGTTTGAGTACTAATAACTCTCCCTGAAAATATTCCTTGTCATATTATAGTCTTTATCCCACTGGCTAATTGTATAGTTTCATCAATGTGGAAAAGTTTACAAAAACAGACAACTCCTTATCCAACTATTTATTCCAACTGCTTTTAAAGATAATTCATTTGCATATATTTAAGAAAAAAAATAAGATACAGAAACAAAGATAGTTAACATTCTTCATCAAAATAATGAAAAACCTTATGAGGCCTGAAGAGTCTGTGTTTCATTTACTTTTTAAAATCTTTTTCAGCAAAATGTAGACTGAGAGGGGCTATGACTGCTTTTTTAAATACATCATTGGGTAACCACTTAGGAGGAAAAAGAGCTATAGAAGACAAAGCATATTGTTGGCATGAAAAGAAATGTGTAAGCACTAACTAAGAATAAATTTATGCTAGAAATAAGGGAAAAAAATCTCTAGTCATCAAGGAAGTGATTCTCTGGAACATTCCAAGAAAAATACCTGGTGACCCAGCAGAACAATCCTTATCCTCAGTCTTCAGTTTTTATATATTTAAAACATTGTGGGCTGTGGTCTCACAGCCCTCCTTAACAGCTGTGACTTCTTGCTACATTAGCTAAATGTCACTTTAAAGAGTACAGAGGAATACAAAGGGAAAAGAATTCATGCTGTAAAAAAGGAAAATATACTTTTAGAATAACACTAAAGCTGAAAACTTCATTTTGATGGATTTCCAAACACAGTTTTTCAAGGTTTTTAAGTATTTTGCCAGTTTGTCAAAGCTAATGCTGTCCATGAGGATTTGCCCTGCAGTTTTATAGCTACGAACCTTTCTTATTTACAACTTTATTAAACAGGTCACCTGGTAGTAGCATAAATAGGTATGAAACAGAAGTGATATTTAGTCATTCCTAATAAGAATGCCGACTAGGAGATATGTGTTCCAAGGGGCCAAGATATGAATTATGTTGTAGAATACAGAGCAAGGAAACCACAAGCTATCAATTAAATTCTCACCATTTCAGTGGAAAGAATTGTGGATTATCAAGAAGATTAATTATTCTGAAATGCTAATTTTGAAATCTCTGGTAGATTATTAGATGTTGCCAGTGATACAGATATATTTACTGGGAGAAGGAATATGTTTGTGGGTAAGAGAGAGGTTTGTCCTCCACACTATACCAGCTTCTGAAAGGGCTGCATAGGTATTTAAGCCTATGCATCAGTAGCTGACACACCAGTCTCCTCCTTATAAACAGCATTTCTTTTTTTTATTATCACCACTATTTATCTTTGGTTGGTTACTTGCATATTTCTATATAAGAGGACACACGGGCTCCAAGAGGATACTGAGATAAAAAAAAATTGAGATTGCCTGAGTTAAGGCAGCTACATTGTACAAGCACTGCAACATCTCAGTTAGTCCCTCCATGGGGGAAGGAACATTGAGAGGTAAGGAATGGAGTTATGCAGCCATTTGATGCAAAGCTGCAACCTCTCTCAACTCTTCACGTAATCCAGGAAGGAAAAAGATTGTAAAAAAGCACTTTTTTGTTCCACCCACATATTTTTCTCTTAAGAAATATGGAAAGAAAGTTAACATCACAGTTAGTTTATTCTGATGTACAATATACGCTCATTTCCTTCCCTGGGGTCGTTGTCAAAGAATGCAGTTTCCCCACCACCACGATCTACTTATATTTTCAGATCTAGAAATAAGCAATAAGTACTGGAGTTACAATTCTTAACTTAATTGGCATTCTTTCAAGTGCAATTATATCTAAAAGATGGGCCTTTATTCTTTCCACACTGCTACTTAAAATGCCTGATTTTTTTAATATACTGACCATATTCACTCATTTTAAATATCACCCTGACAGCTGTATACAACAAAAATCACTGGGCTTGAGAGGTTCATTCAATTAAAGGTTTTAACATTTAGAGTAATAAAAAGTAGATATTTTTCCCATAAAAACCTAAATTGTTTGGTTCTTTCTCCTAATTAGCATGAAGACAAGGAAAATAAAGAACTGAAAATATACTTCATCTTTTATCTAGCCCACTTTTGAAAAAACATATATTCTTTATGTTCAGCTAACTTTAATTTACCCAAGCAAGATTACTTACTTCAGAGAACATGGGTCCTGCAGAGGTCACTTTTGTTTTTTTCCAGTTGAGGGAAAGATGGTTACTTCTCATGGTCTGGCAGTTGCTGACAGTCTCTGTACCTTGATCAGATTAAACATAAATACATTATCTCTGTACTTCTTGAGACATATTTGCATCAGACATTGTTTTCTTTAAAAGGAAAAAGAAGGAATCTGGCAGCCCTAAATTTAGATTTTTTTTTCCCCTTCCCTAGAGGATATATTTAACACAAACAGGAATTTAAACTGAAAGGCAATAGTTTTAATGCCTTACTTTATTTTTAAAAAATAAAATTAAGACTCTAAATTTAAAAAAACCCCAACTTCTTTACAGACCTAAAACACAATTTAATTTTTTTTAAATCTTCTTATTTGATTTTATTTTTGAAGATACAAACAAAGTAAATATTTCTGAATTTTTAAAATAAAATAGTTTTCTTAAACAGCTCGAAATAATTTGCATGACTAATGCTCAGCTATGTCGATAGAAAGCCAAAAATCAGTAATTCTGCAAAGTGTAAACTGAAACATTTGCCTCGTAAGTATATTAGTTCCCCACAATATTAGAATTCCTCATCCCATCACAGCATATTACAAGCCTCCATAAAATTACAATAAAGAGTTTCATAAGGAAGAAAATAATAAAACCAAGATGAGTGACCTCCTTAAGCAGCATGGTGATACCTCTCTGCCTTTTCAGGGCAGAGGCAAACATATGCACCAACAGATGAGAAGAAAACTGAAAGTTCTTCTGACATGACTGATGTATGTCTGTGCAGGTGGTACGGTAAGTGTGATTTGACATTTCCATGTATTCAGAAACTGAAAGAAAATTTCTCCGTTTTGCACAAAGTTGTTGCAGTTTTGTATTACAACATTCTTTTCATATTCTCTTTTCAAAGATGCTTTATTCTGGCATTTTTTGTGACACATTGCCCAGCACAAAATTATTGTGATGGATGTGTTGCTTTTAAGCGTGGAGGTAAACGATAATTTTAATGGACAGTTGACATGAAATAAGGGATCGTCAACAGAGGTTTGGTTTGGAGCAGATTATTCTACATGATCCAGCAAGTACTAAGAAATTAAAATAAGTCAAGTGAAGTGAAGCAACCTGAGGGAGGAAAAAGGAAATATTTGAAGGTGCAGGAGCATATTATAATGAAAAGGAAAAGTTTCTTAATTTAAAAAAGGTGATTTATTAAGTGTTCAAATCTAACCATCCTTATAACATACTCAATGTGCCCTCCAAATAATCTGCACTATATGAGCATGAGGTGTGGAATGACATGTTTTATTCCACGCACCACCATTCCGTTTCTTCTTAAATTAAATTGTTTAGGAATGTAATGAAACTGTCCTAATTAAGTACCATAATTTAAACTAAACTGAAAATACCACTTTGCAGTTCCAAAATGCACACTGTACTTGTTATGAAATTCCTAAACTCTTTCTTCTTGTAATCTGATTTAGTTCTCTTTCTGTGTTGCTTAGAGGAATTTATCCCACAGCACCCTAGGCTGTTTCAAAAAATCTACTGTTTCAGAGATTTTGATGGAAAAGTGGGAAAACTTCTGAGATAGTAAGAATCATGAAACCTATCTGTACATCTGCCTAAGTGATGGGGTCCCGGACCCCAAGCTCAGTTCGAGATTGGGTTAGCTGCTCAGTCAGAGCCCCACC
>VZRM01005135.1:103164-206222 GCA_013397955.1 Grantiella picta | reverse complement strand
GTAATGTGGGGGAGGAGACAAGCAGGGACAATAGCCTCACTCCAAGGTTCTCTGGGAGCACCCCCTTTAGTTAGGGCTGTTTTACTCCCAAGACTCGTCCCGCGGGGCACTGCCACTGTGCAGTGGGCTAGGGACGCTCAGCTGAGCCAGGGCCACAGCAACACCTAAGATCTGGCAATACGTGGTTTTTCTGTGATTAAATATGCTTATTCTCAGGAAATTTGTATCTTAAAAAGCCATAGTCTTTCTTGAAAGCACTGATTACACTGGATTCTCTATTTTAATCACAGTTAGCCATGTAATAGATATGTAGAAATTTTTCCTCATAATGATTCCAAATGTAATGCCATATAAGCCTATTAGCAAATTGTCCTTGTTCTTACAGGAGGGGCCATGGCTAGGGGCAGAAGATTACTCTATACCACCTCACATCCTTGTCAGGAGCGCTCAGCAGCAATCCCTTCCAGGTCCCTTCCAGCTAGGTATAGCATCGTGGATGGAGCAGTTGGGTATTGTTGTTTCCATGTGAATCATTTGCCTCTTTCTTTAACCTCTGTCATTAGCACTGTTGCTGTTACTCTTTCTTTTCTTAACTCATTGTGATGCAAGCAGTGCATGGTTTCAGTGGGAACACTAAATCGGAGAATACCATTCCTAAACCATAACATAAATCTTTATTATCCAAGAATGAAAGGGTCAAGAGGACAGGCTGGTTGACTTCTAAATATCTCAATACATACAGCTAAGTTTTTCTTGAAGAGTTTCCCAGAAAGTATCAAAAAGACCTTGTTTTAGAAAGTTAACTAGTCTAACACAATTTCACTCTAGTAATTGTCTTTCATTCTTCAATTTTCTTGTTGACATGCCAGCAAGAACAGATTTCACATCCTAGATGACATGATTCAAGTAGTCTGACACAATGCCTTCAAGGATTTAAGTTGTCTTTGACTTCATGATCTCAGAAAGAACACTTCTAATTGTCAATAGGCAACAGAGAAAACAGAAAAGACTTTATTTATGTACAGTAGAAAAGTAAGATGCAAAGTGTAATATTTTTATTTTCATTTAAAAACAAACAAGCTGAACACATCAACTGAATAAATCAATTGTGATAACAAAAATGGATCAATAATTATAATGTGGAAAAGCATGCTGAGAGCCAAAATAACCAGATAACTTTGTCAGTCTGGGGCTTTTTTTTTTTCAGGTTTTATAATATTTGACATGTTTCAGAAATGCTCAGGTTTTGGAATCACGCAATCATAAGAGTCTGTAATTTTTAACTTCTTTATTTACTGTAAAATAAAACTCTGAAATTCTCATGATCATGAAAACAAGTTTGAAAAAAGGGACCATGAGGGATAAAAAATAGGATTTCTTTGAAAACAGAGGGCAAATAAAAAGGTCTAAACTTTTCTATCATTTTGAGGACCATGGAAAATAAAATACTTTCGAGAAAGTAGGGACTTGTCTTACTGTGCTGAGCACCAACTCAGTGATGTTTAGGAAATTTCCCTGTCTGAGAACCCAGAACCCATGCTGTGAGTCACACTTGCACCATCGAGCTGGGACCAAGGACCCTTCACAGCTACACACCCCCCACTCACACAGTCCCTCCAGGTTCCCTTACTGGCTCAACCCTAGGTTTCCACAGCAGAGTCTCAGACATCCAAAAACTTCACATAATTTAATCACAGTGCAAATAACCAGACAATAAAATAACAGCTCGAGCTCTTGCCTCCAGGGAGGGACCCAGGACAAAGGAACTCCTGGGGTTTTTACTATCACAGCCTTAGGGGCAGAAGTCTGGGCTCCTAAGCTCCTGCCGTGTCCCCCAGTGTCCAGTTGCTTGGCTGGGCTACAGCTCCCTGTGCCCTTTGTTATGCAAAGGGTCGGCAGTTCACAGCCCCTCGGCTCAGGCTGGGGTTCCTGGCCCTGCAGAGCTCAACCTGCAGCTCACACTGCGGCTGCTCACCAGGCTACCTACATGGAATGGATTCTTCAACAATGGGAATACTAGTAATCTCTTACAGGCAGATAGGTTTGAGGTTCTTATGAGCTTTTAGGAAAGGAGTCTGTCTAATACATGTTGATCTTCAAACTATCTCCCACCTCATCTCAGAGATTCCTGGTCCAGTATTTAGCTTGCTTTTTTTTTTTTTTGTTCAGTGGTGAAGTTCAGCAGATCCAGGCAAAAGTCAGAAGATGAGGCTCTGCACAGTTTTTCAGCAATCCTTCTCTATTTCATGACACTCTTGAATGCAACTGCATGTAGTGAGATGCTTTAGAATACTGAAGATATGTAAAAGTTTACTGCACTGAAATTAGCAGCAAAAAAAGTAATGGTTTGCTGCACTAGGGTAAGAAGTGATTTTTCCGTGCTTTGCAATTTTTAAGAAAAAGGATACTTCACTTAATAGGTGATCATTCCAAATATTACGTTTTACCGCATAGTGATGATGTTGATGGTGATAAAATGTGATTTTGTTTTGTATTATTTAGAAAGTACTGCATTTTGCCATGGAATAGCACATTCACTTCTAATTAAAAAATGTGATCAGCTTGGAAAACTGAGCACTTTTAGTCTAATGGTGTATTTGAGAACAAGAGAAGGGATCACTGAATGTTTTTATTGTCAAAGTATTCAACCTGTCATATTTTAAAACATTCTAACTCCAGAGGACATTTTACATATGCAATAACTGCTGTCATTTCTTCTGTTAGTATTCTATTGTGTCTTATCAAAAATCTTACATAATATTTAGTTAAAATGCCAGTCCAAAGGTTACCCATAAAGAAATGCAAGAGGATTTGCATAACAATTACTCATCAATTCAACTGATGAAATAATGAGTCTTTTAAAAACCTGAAAATTTTAATAAGGTTATAAATCCAACTTTGCTAACAATATAGCTGTGTTTTCTTCCAAGGGTGCTCAAAAATCCTTTTAGAAGTAACAGTACAGTATACTCTTCGAAAATAAATCACCTGACCATAATAATTGCAGTCTCAGGAGATTCTTTTACTTAATTAATAATCATAATAATCCATGCTTCTGTATTATTTCCATCTATGATTAATCATGTGTTTCACAGGCATTATTAAATTAAATCTCCTAATACTCTCAGAGATGAGTAAATACTGTTATTCCACCTACAACATACAGCAGAGAAGTTAGGTATGGAAAGGTGAAAAAACTTGCCTAGCAAAGTGTGAATAAGGACAAATATCAAGAAATTCAAAGTAATTTCCACTCCTAGAATTATGAGATATGTTTAGAATCATATTTTCCATTGTATTTTTTAATTTGCTTTTGTTTCCATGGATTTTTGGACTTCAATTGTCTTTTCAATATTTCTTTTTAATGGCTCCCCTTTACAGTCATGGAGTCTAGAGAATTTTTTTTTCTTAAACTAGACAGAGAAAGAGATAAAATTCTCACATCAAAACTCATCCCCCATTGCCTAGACATCAAGCAAAACAACAAATTATTTAATACTGAAACAAGCAAAGGAAAAGAACAAACAACCAAAAACCTCACAATAATCCAATGCAGCATAATTAGAACCAAATAATTTTCTTAATTTTCTTCTTGATTAGGTCCTAAAGGTGAGCTTTTACATCCATACTCAGGTGCCTACACAAGCAACTTTATTTTTGACAGCTAGGTATATGCACAGTGGGTTTTCTTGAGTTAACTGAAATTTAGTAAGGCCTCAGAACAAGCGAGCACCAGGTTATTTTTTATGTGTGTAATTAGAGTGTTCTCAGCTGAACTTTAGGTTCCAGTTTTGAAAAGTTTTAACCTATGTCGCCTGACTTTTACTCTTGGCTTAATGGAACATTTTTCTTCTTAAGATTTTTATTTATATTGCGCTCATCACCATAGCAGATTAAGGCAAAAAAAATCCACAATAATTCACCAAAAGCTGTGAGTTCTATTTTAATAAGATTAAGAGCAGTTGGTTCATTATAATAAAGTATTGCCGTGTTAACTACATAGCCTAGAAATTAATGAAATTATTTTTACAACAAAATTAACACTTTTGACTCATACAGTAGAGAAACCATAACAGAAGGTAAATAAAAACTGTGCTTCCTGAAGATGTAGATGCTTTGTGAGACCTTTGTTTAACATTCCTTCTTACTGGATTTCTTTTTTTCAGAATTTTCTCTAATTAAATTAAGTTTTGGCTTCTACAGTGCAAATAAAACACATGTAAATTCAGCAGGTTCATGATAACCCCTCTGGCAGAATTTCTCAGCTTTATGGTGTCCTTTCACCTCAGTATTCCCTTCAGCCTTACCGTTGTAAGTTTATGTGAAATGAAGAACATACAGCTTAATATTTTTGACCTCCAGCAGAGATTTGAATGGAAACTACAGAAGCTCAAGCACAATTAAGCACTAATATAATTGTCTTCATATAGCTGAAATAAATTGTCCTTTCACTGAAACACTTCTATTTTATACTTGTGAGAAAGGCCAAAAAGGGATAAGGAATGATTGCTTCAATGACCATATAGATCAAATATGAACTTTAACATGCAACTAAGCACATATCTAAAGGACTGTGCTCTTTGATTGACTCCTGGGCCTGTCATAAATATAAGGTCAGTCTCTTTTTCAATGTCTGAACCAGACATTAATTTTTCCTTTATGAACTGTACACTCCATTTGTGTACTGCACAGGGCTAAACCTCATTTTTCTCTGTTTCCTAAATAATTGATACAGAGCCATTATCAAAACAACTCCTTCACAAAAGTCTCTCCACCAGCAATTTGACCAGTACTTGCAAACTAGTGAGATAATTTGTAATCCACTGGGGTCATTTCCTGCTTTAAAATAAAATTATTTAAAGACAATATAATCCAGATGAAAGCAGCAACATCTGGTAGCAAAAAACATAATCTCTCTATTAGAAATAATTATAAATATTCGAAATCTGTATTTTTAACTTGATTTTGCTTGGAAAAATACGCTGCACATAACAGTACAAAGTTCAATTCCTATTATCAGTATTTGAACAGATTTTACTTAGGGATTGCGGCTTCGCGCTCGGAAAGCGGCCGAAAGCCCAAAAGCTGCATGGAAGGGTGAGCGGCTGAGCCGGAGGCGTGCTGGGTGTGCCGTGGCAGTGAAGTACGCGGGTGAATTGTGGAGCTCGGGGGACAGTAGCCAGAGAGGAAACAAGGCAGAGACGAAGGAGATGCAGACTCTCTCGCTGGGGATTCCAAAGGGTTTTATTCAGGTCCAGGGGTGGAGGGCAAAGGGCAGCGGAGAGTGATGGAGAACGGAGGGCAGCAGAGGGGCAGGAATCCGGAGCTCGAGAGCCTAGAACAAAGGGCTGCACAAGGTTAAAAGGAAAGGGAAAAGGGAAGTGGCTGGCCCCGAAGAGCCAAGCAGGGAAAGTCCAAGGGGAGAAGGAAAGGGGTACAAATCAATAATAATATCTCTAGGGAGGGTACAAAATTGAGAAACCAATGGGGTACCATGCTGGGGAGAACATACTAGAACATAAACCATAAATGGGATAAAGGCGGGGAAGTGCACGGGGCCAATAAACTTATGACGTGGTGTATACTAATGCTTCCAGCTGCAGGGTCCTCTGGGTCGAGACTAGCCAGTCGCCCTAACCTGGCTTTTATCTCATACCCAGGATTCCTCTTCAATTGTCACTGACCCATGCGGCTGGTCGCCCAGGCTTAACTGCCAAAGGGTCACTGCAAGAAGGCATTTTATTGTTCTCTATTAGGGTTTTGAGGTGGGTTTTTCTTCCATTTCAGAAAC
The DNA here is from genome assembly GCA_013397955.1 of Grantiella picta. Taxonomy (NCBI): domain Eukaryota; kingdom Metazoa; phylum Chordata; class Aves; order Passeriformes; family Meliphagidae; genus Grantiella; species Grantiella picta. Next base: position 200,431 of record VZRM01005135.1, on the reverse strand, counting down.
TGTTTTGCTGGCAGGTGATATTCTGAAGCCATTTTTTTTTTTTTTTATGTTTTTCTCAGTGAGATTGGAGTTTTGGGGAGTTTTTTGGGGTTTTTTCTGTTTTTTTTTTTTTTTAATTTAGTAGCGCCTATGTGGCCGTGAATAGCAAGCTGTATTAGCTCAGTTGGATAGAGCATTGTGCTAATAATGTCAAGGTCATGGGTTTGATCCCTTATGAACCATTCACTTAAGAGTTAGACTTGATGAACATTGTGGGTCTCTTCCAACCCAGAGTAATCTGTGATTCTGTGTGATTCTGTGAAATCGAACTGAAAACAAAGACACTGTCAGCAAGCAACCTTTCAAATAAATAGGGGAAAAGCACAGTGAGTGCTTGAGTGAGTGACACATTTATCATCCTGTTCTGATTTTTCGTCATGTGTTTCTTCCTGTGCATCATTCCATGCTCTTTTTTCACATTTTGTTTGCATTTCCAGAATTATTTACTTCTTCCAAGCTTGGTGTTTTACCAAAAGGAATAATGAAATATCATTACACCTCAATTTTACAAAACATTCGAATTTCTCCCCATAGGCCTCAAACAGGCCTTTGTGTAATACTGTAATGTGGCCATACAAATTGCAAAATCACCTTCTACACAGGCATACTTATGTAGGCCCAAAACATCTTTCAAAATATTCAGAGATGTATTCTAATTAATGAACTCAGACAAAAGAATTAAGCAGTTTAACCTCTGTGAGTGATAACGTAAGGGAAATTTTAAAACTGCAATATTTAAGTGTTTTTAAATGTCCCTAAACCATGTTCTAACGATCTCATTTTCCAACTATCCATACTGATAAGGATTCAAATAAGGATTTTGTTTTTAGGCATACATACATATATTTGTTTTTCTCATTTATGTTATGGGTTCTGCAGTAAAAATTAATGTGTGGAAAGGTAATACATGCAACAGCATCAATAACAATAATTCCTATATTCTGCTAAAGGCCAAACCACTGTCAAAATGGGATTTCATATTATGGTCTCCTCTTCTTTCAGATAAAAAGCTATCCATTTCATTTCTGAAGCACATTTGTTGTCATTTGTTACAGCTCTGCTGCATGTGCTACTGGTGCTGTTTAAGCATTATCTGTTACAAGAGTAACATCGTCAGCTACAATGGGATATATGTGCACATGATGATAAACTATTTCTTTGTGACTTAGATATGCTTTATTTTACCCGGAATAAAAGGAAAAGGTAGAATACAGGATAATCTTACAGATGTATCAAGAACCTGAATTAGATTTTTCAAAATCTTATGCATTTCTAGGTGCTTTTACTTAAAAAAAAAAAAGAAAAAAAAGGCAGCTTTATATATAAAACCCTATTTTCCCTTGGGGGGTAATATTTATAATAATCATCAATGTCTTTATCTTGGAGTGATGCACAGATGATTCAATCAAATAATATTGTACAAATATATAGGGAAGACATATTACAATCTCATTTAAGTTAAAACCTGAAAAAGTCTAGAAACAGACAGAAGCTTTAGAAAAGACAGTTTAGTTAAAAGAGTATCTAGTATATAATGAATAAAAAAGGGATTAATTAATTAATTATTCATTAATAATTTTCTATTGCATTTGGTTGGGGTTTTCTTTTGCATGGTGTATCCATTTCTTTTGTTAATTCTGATCAAGACTGATGGGAAAAGAATTGTAATGTTCCTAGCATATGGGCATGGCAATAGCAGATACTCTGAAAAGAGGGAGGAGAGAAGAAAGTCCATCAGCTGGAACTGGTCCATTTCTCTCTTTCACACCAGTTATATTTTGTGTGCACTGTAAATTTTTCTACTTGTATTACCACTGCTCTTCAGTGTTGCTAGAAAAACTCAAATTCGTTGAGATTCAGCTTTTTTTAATGTGGATAAAGACAAAATCTGCTCCCACTTTACCTGCTGTTACCTTCCCCACAGTTTTTAAATAAAGTTACTTGCCAAAATGTATAAATAGCAAGAAAATGTTTTTCATAACTACCTACTATCATTATGGAAGAAATCTGATGTATTTAAGACTTCATGTAAATTACAAAAAGTGGTTTTGATGTGTTTTTTCTGGAAAACACAATTATTTCTTATTTTCACCTGCTGCTTGCATTAAGAGAAAAAGCCTTTATCTTCTTCCATGTAATCAATACAAAAATATTGCTGCATTGTCGCTGTAGAACCGCTAGTGGAGTGAAAGAACCAGGCCGGATCACATGTGGCACAAATCTGAACTTATTAATTAATTTCAAAACCTATATAGACTTTCAAAGGTCGTCCGGATTGGGCCAATTCAAAACCTCCCCCTAGGCCGATTGGCCAGGCTTGAACCGCCTGTCTTTCCAGAGACTGTTTCAATAACATCCAAACTTTATTTATAAAAACACAGGAAGAAACAGAGAAAATTCCCATGGGAAAGAGTCTATGTTGCCACAGCGTATCTCTTTTCCTATGACCTACAGCTGATGGTCTTCACTCTGCAAACTTAATTAAGTTTGTCTCTAGCACCAGAAAGCCAAAAGGCTGTGATGTATATATATGAGACATATAGGCGTGTAACATTTTCCTTCTTTAAAAATCCTAAAATATTTCACTGTGGTGACACTAAAAGCCAATTTTGTCACAGAAAATAAAATATGCCAGGCAATCAAAGACCACATTTCCTTACTAAAGCATGAACTATAGAAATTAAGATACATTAATTAGAATGTCTGTTTTCACATGTGAACTTTTATGCAGTGGATAACTTGGAAACTTGCTGAGTGAGATTATGTGAATCAAGAAAGCAAATTATGTAAAAATAACATCACAAGACTGTTACATTAGTACTCTTCCTTAAAGGTTTTTCTGAATTATTCCTCTATAGTTTAAAAGCATTTCTCTGTCATGCAGACATGGTCAGTTGAAAATTAATCCACAAGAAAGAAAATTCCTGTCAACTTCTACCATGACATTTTCAGAGTATCTATCATGTTCAAAAAAATCTTGTATCTCTTGACAAGAGTGATCTTTTCCAAGACATGGTAGATGTCCTGCACAAACTCTATAACATATGTCAATACCCACAATATATGGACAACCACTGTCAATATGGACAATATAATTTGCATATTAATATCTCACATAATGGCTATATCATTACCCATCTGAAATAACTAAAAAGGTAAAACAAACTTTCAGACTTTCAATGCAAACATACTCCAATCAAGACTCTTTCAAAATTAACTCATAGATGTGCCATCAGCAAGCAATATTTTCTCTAAACCAAGAACCACAGCTGTGAACATGAAGATAGATTTACAGTGTGACAGTGTTGTCATAAGTTCCCTACATAGTTCAATATACTTGAGTATCAAAATTACTTTGTAAATAAGAAACATAGATGACATTTTCATCATCTGGACTTAAAATCTGGAATTTCTCAATCCAACAGAATTTCAGTAATTATGAATGCCTTATGAAACTGTCTCTCGAACAGCCTTAAAATAATGACATTTCAAAATATCCCATGCCATATCAAAATGGGAACCTAAAAATTTATATACACATCAGAAGTTTAGAATTACAGCTGAAAGGCAAGATGAACAATGTCAGGAAAAAGAGCACTGCACACAGAAAAGTACTGCAGAATTGACTTTAAAGTAGCCTTTGTGACTGTGAAAACATGTTATGAATCACCATGAACAGTTCTTTCAAAATGTTACCTAAGCACTTAGCAGTAAGCAAGAAATTTAGAAAGAATATTAGGAATTATAAGTAAATTCATACAGAGCAAACTAGACGGTATTATCCTATTTTAAGCAGTATAGTAGAATTTGTAAATGTCTAGACAAGCATGACAGAGATTATCAGAATTGTTATTTTTAACTCAACTATAAACCATCACGGACCTCTCAATGACTGCTTGGAGTCTGTGTGATCACTTAGAGCTTATTGTTCCATCTACTTTTTCCACAGTCAGCCATAGCTGGCTACCTCTAGAGATGCAACATAGTTCACAAGAAGTTTTCATCTACTCTCATATTTTACCTTCCTTCTTCATCGTTAATCAGTATTTCAAATTTTCGGGTAAAACTCCATATTGAAGTGATGACAAAATGACAGTTGTTTGGTTATATAAATTACAAGAATAAAAAAATTCTCATAACATGCAAGCTTGAAATTCTGGCCTTTACAAATTATTAAAAATTAGTTTGGAAAATTTCAACAAACACATATATGTTTATAGCTATTTTTTTCAAAATCTTACAGTTGATTCTCACAAACTCTAAACCTTTTTGCAACAGGAAGATCACTAAAAATATGAATGTTAAGTCAAGCCCTCATTGTAAAAATTCTTTTTTTGTACAGTGATCTCTAAGAAATGTGGTCATTGGTACCTAGCATTCTTGTAATTAAACATTGCTGTGTAGCTATAAATTACATTTTTTTAGATTCCGAACATATGCAGTAGTTAAGGCAGAATATAATAACACCTATTTATTAACCTAAAACTTCCACAGCTGAACCCACTGATACAGAATGTTTACAGTTGCCAGCATAATACCCCAAAGCTGACAACTGAATGCTGTTCAATTTCACTTAGCTGGTTTGTTAGATATTCCTTGAAAAAAACTTACCATGTATATTTTACAAAGTATTTAGGGACATGGTTTTCAATCTGAACTTGACAGTTTTCAGTTTGTATAATTTTTATCATTCAGTAAGGTTTATCCTGACTTTGAAATATAGGAAAGAACTAGAATTTCTTGTGTAATAATAGGCTGTCATATTTAATAGCTGACATTTGATTTAATTTGTTAAAAATTTATGTCAGAGTTTGAAATGGTCCTGTGTACATAGATGTGACTTACTTGTCCTGCTCAGCTTCACCTGGAGCTTCACCCCCTCAATCTCTACCCTGCCCCCTGCCAACATGCCAAATACCCCATTTCAGCTCCATCTGGGGAATGTCCTGCTTCCCCAGTGGACCTCAGTCCCACATTGTTGATACTTCCAGACTGATTTTTCTTGTCAGAAGCCTTTGTGTCCTGCCCTGTCTTTGGCCCCACCATCTTTTGCTCTTGGCTGGGCTCCTTGGGTGTCCCATGGACCTCATGCACCATTTGCTGTACCAGGGTCTGGGCCAACCTTGACTCCCAGCTGACCTTTCTTAGAGAGCAATCAGTCATCATTTCTCCCTGGCATTGCCAGAAGACTTGAATGCAAAGGACTTGAATGCATATTTTGCCAGAATTCTTTTTCTAGTTGATGACCCCAGGTATTCAAAGGGGAATAAACCCAGTCTAAGAAGTATTTGTATTTTCAGTTTTTTCTAGTTCAGCTTTTAAATTTAATCTTGGACTTAATGAAATTCTCTCTTGATCTTAATTTGAAAAAATAAATGACTGTCAAATAAAGGGTCACCAGATCAGCCGCAGACTAATGTTCACCTCTATGTGTTTACTTTCAGCATAGATTATGCACTAATATGTACTTAATAGTGCAGAATACACATACACTGAAAATATGCAATCTTATATTCAAATATTAAACTATCTGAAGTTCTTGAAGAAAATGTTAACCTTGCAAATGTGTCTTTAGTGGGTTTTCTGTGGAGCTTGATACACATAGAAAATTATATTATTGTATGCATATTCCAGAAAATCCTAATGTGTTGGCATTTTCTCTTTTTTGCCTAGAAAATTCCTTTTTCAATTCCTATTGCATTTTAATTCTCTCCTGAAGGAATTTTTCTCAAGAATACTGTAATTCTTCGTTTGATCTACCAAGTTCTACAAATTCATCATATTCTCAGTGGTTGATACTTACCCTTATAATTCTACACTTTACAACAAACAATACAAAATTTCTTTATTGCAGATAGTGAATGCACACAAGTTGAGAGTATGGAGATGGAAAAATAGCTTTTCCAGCATGCTTTTTGGGTAGCTCATGTTGTTCTCCAAAACATAGTATTTCTGCCTATTTTCAAAGTCAAATGTACACAAAGCAGCTTTTCCAGTGTCTTTCATGTGATTCAGGCTGTAGTATCTGTTGCTAGGCAGGTAAGCCAGATTCCTCAACCTTTACCTGGTCTAATCCAACAGTAACAGCAGAATATTTTAACTCACCATCTTCATTACACATAGCCTGATTTTTATCCATTGTTCATTTTTCTAGTGTTTTCTTTGTATATAACATACTTATCCCCAGTAATATACCCAGAAAGATTTCCCCTGCTTACAAAACAAATTGAATAAATTTATCTCCATCCTTCAGAAAATGTCATGAACTCAATTAACCCCCCATGCAAAAAGGAGGGAAAAAAATCATTCCAGATATTAAGCATTATTTGAATTTCTGTTTCTGGCTTAACAAACTAGTCTCATTATTCCAACAGTAAGGCTTTGTTTAGCTTTAATTGTGTAGATATTCAGCTCCGCTAGCAGCATGTGTAGGACTGTTAAAAAAAAACTCAGCATTTTAATTCCACACTTTTATAGGTATTTCACAAATTCTCTCTATAGAGTTATCCAGATTGCACCTAATGCTAAAGATGAGGCCTTTTCCTTTCAACCTCCTTGCCACTTGTTTTTCTAATTATCATTGAGATGTCATTTAATCTACTGCCAGGTTTTGGGAAAAAAAAAATTCAGTGGGACAAATTTTTGGTTTAATCCTACTGGGAAATCTTTATTGATACTAGCAAATTTAATTATCTCCTCCCCAAACAGAAGAATAGAATAAGAAAAAAAAAAACCCTACTAATTATGATTGGAAGAAAGGAACACCAACAGGCCCATAGGCAGCTGTGATATAAATGTACATCTACAATTAGGCAGTGGTCATGAGGTTAGAGTTACTCTTCAGGTGGAAGACAGGCTACTTGACCACATAAAATGGCTAGAACCAGCAATGTGCTGTCACAGACCAGAAGACCAACCAGATCCTGGGCTACATCAAAAGCAGCATGGCCAGCAGATAAAAGGAGATAATTCTGCCCCTCTAATCTGCCCTGGTGAGACTCCATCTGGAGTACTGAGTCCAGCTCTGGGGTCTTCAACATAAGAAGGATGTGAATCTGCTGGAGCAGGTCCAGAGAAGGGTTATCAGAAGATGATCAGAGGGCAGGAAGTTTTCTCCCATGAAGGCAGGCTAAAAGAGTTGGGGCTGTTCAGTCTGGAAAGAGAAGTCTCTGGTGAGATTTGGTTGTGGCATTTCAATATTAAAAAGGAGCTTATTAAAATGATGGATGCAAACATTTTAGCTGGGTATGTTAAAATAGGAAAAGGGTAAAAACTTTTAAACTAAAAGAGTGTAGATTTAGATTAGATGTAAGAAGAAAATTTCTTACAATAGGGGTGGTAAACCACTGGAACAGTATGTCCAGACTGATGGTAGATGCCTCATCCCTGGAGCAGTTTTTACTTTGAGTAGCTTGATGTGGTTGAAGATGCCCCTACTCATTGCAGTGGGGTTAGACCTCAAAAGTCCCTTCCAACCCAACCATTCTATGATTCTGTATGATAAAGATCCCAAATGAATTGACATCAGTGTGGTAGGTGCTGTTTCCTGAGACGTATCTAGCAGCATTTAAATTTAAGTAGAATTACTTGCCTGAGTACCTAAGAACCTGGTTTTACTTTCATAAATGAACAGAATAATTTAAAAATCTTTAAAATCCTGGGCTTTTCTGTTTGTAAAAATGTATTTAGCAATTATCAATTACTCAGATTTTATGAGTAGTAACAACTTCAGTTCAATGAAACCATTGCTCTTAAAATTGAAAGTTTCATTGATTTGAATATTCCTACACTGTACCTCAAGCTATAAAATTTTATTAAACCATGGGAGTACAAAATCCCATAGATCAAGGACAAATAACAAAGAATCATTTTCAAAATTGTTTTTCTATTTGATATAAATTTCTGATTCTAAGTGCAATACTTAACTCAGAAAAAAAAAGTCACCTTCCTTAAAATCAAATTCACTTTCTTAGAAACTGAGACTAAGAATTGGTGACGTTTCAGAGAAAAATGTATTTTCTGCTCTCAGTTTGCTGTCTTTTGACAGGTTTTTGGTGTAGTTTCTTGGCTTATTTTCACTTACAATTCACTATACCAAATAAACAAGGGGTTTTGGTAGAGAATAGTAATCTGTAATCCCATTCAAATTGTGCAGCGACGCATGCTGTTCAGCATACTCATAAATTATCCAGGGAAGATGGATGAATTGCAGTGTAAGTCTGCTGATGGTACTAAATTAGTCCAGGTAGTGAAAATGAAACCTGAGTGCAATTCTGCAGAGCATTTCATGCTATTGAGTGACCCCGTAGGAAATCTGAAGTTGATAAGTGATGGGCGTGTGGAGGAAGCTGAGCCCCCAGTTCTGTATGTGGAACATCACAGGATTGTTGCGGTTGGCAGGTACCTCGGGAGGCACGCAGTTCAGCCTCCTGCTCAGAGCAAGGGCTGCTGTGAGATCAGAGGTCAACTATGAGATCAGTTACTTGGACTCACTACTGAAACCATCCAATCATTTTTCTTGCCTGTTAGATATTCAGGACAGGATTTACTGTTCTCTTGCTCCTCTTGGGATTCCAGGAGTGTGCTTCTTTCATCAAACAATGTTGTGTTATTCAAAACGAATGTGTTTGTTCTGTACTCAAAAGGGTCTGACACAGGAGTGTTTTAAGCGAGTACACTGCAACTTACCCAAATGTTATAAAGGATCTGCAGAATTCCATACTACTATTTTCACATTTCTCTTTTGATATAAGGGAGGGTTTTGTCTTCTTTTTAATAAAATTTTATCATTCAGTAGTATAAAGCACGTATTTGCTCCTGGTTTAGTTCTATTAATATTATTTATTAGTCCAAGCATTTCTTTTGCAAGCACATTTGAACCCAGTATGCATGGCATCTAAATTCCTGTCAGGTCACAAATATTAAGGTGTTTTTAGGAAATCTTACCAGATTAAATATCTGTAAGTTATGATTCATAGAAGTGGAAAAGCTGATAGCAGCTTTGATATGACACAAAGTGCATCTTTACTGTTTCTGCTTTCCACATATTTTCATTTTCAGCATCTTCAATGAAATCTATGCCAATTAATGCTATTGATAACCATTTGCATTAAAATATATTAAAAAAATTCATACCAGACTTTATATGAAAATAACTGACTGATGTATGTCAAATAAAACAAATACTTCAAAATGTGGACTAAATGTTGCTTGGCAACAGAATGTTTGAGTAATTCTGGGGGTGTCTATGAGATTTATGCAGTTATTTAAACAGTGTTACTTATAAGTGGGAGGGAAAGTATTGTAGTAAAGTATGAACACCTCAATATTCATTATTAGAAGTCACACACTCATCTGTTGCTACTGAAAAAAAGAACAATAACCATGAAAATACAACAGCTTTAAAATCACAGTCTATTTCCATTGAGATACAACTGCATTTGTGGCAGGTATTAAGGTGGCAATTTTAAGAATTTTATTATTTTCTTTAAGTTTTAGTCTAATTTGATAATTCAGTTTACAAAGATATCTCAAATAATCCACAAATATTTGCTCCACCCAGATGTAGTACAGATAACTCATTTGTCTTCGAAGTTATCTAAAGATAAGGAAACTGAATAAATCAAATATTTTCTGTGCAGCATTCAATGTAAGATACATTTTTAGACTCTACACCCACAATTTACATTTAATTTCTAGGCAGAGAGTAAGAAATTAGGTCATTTGAGCTATTGGGATATTCTCATTAATCTGAGAAGGTGCAGGATCACCAATAACTGATGTGAACACTGGGTGAAGCTCTGTTACAGGTCCAAATCCAAAACAAAACATTTTAATGGACAATTTAATTAATTTTAAATTGCCTTAGCTCAGAGAGCAGAAAGACTTCAGTACACATTTTTGTAAGACATTTTATCTAACTTACCTTCCAGAATTTAAGATAAAATTTTAGCCCTAGGGCACTGGGGTAGCTACCTGTGTAGAACTGCTAAAATTAGAATAGTTGTCCTAAAATGTAAAATCTAAATTTACCTCTGTAATAGTGAGTTTGTGTATTTCTAGCTGAGTAGTTGAAAAACTAAATATGATCAAATTAAAAAAGCTAGGAATATTCCCCTCCTTAGAGTGTTTCAATTTGGATTAAAAAAAAAATCGAAGGTTCCTTTGCAAGGAGATTGTGTATGACTTTAATGCTCTTCTATGGAGTTGCAAGATGTATCAAAAGGTCATATGTTCCCACAAATGGTAAAAAGATGCTTTGAATACCATGGCATAAATTTCAGGCGGGTTATGCTTGCTCAATGTCACTGTTAATGGAGTAAAAATTGGTATCAGGAGTTCTCTTTTTGAGTTTATGTAAGGAAATTTGTTTTGCATTTCTTCATATTTCTTCAATATTTTATCATATTTTTTTGTGCATGTTTTAATTAGGCAGGGAAAAAAACATTTATATACGTTTCTGGAGAACTTAGCAACTCAGGGCTGAAATGGAAAATCCAGTCTTTTCTAATGCTACATCATAAACTCTTCCAGAGTGATACCTGAGGTAAAATATTGCAATACCTAGAAGCAGCAAGATCACTAAAAGCCAAAATTTTGATTTCATCCCTGATCTTCCTTCTTTCCTTTTATAGGCTTATATTAGCCCATCTTCCATATTATTTTGATATATTGTAGGTTGTTTCGATGCTTCAGTTTTTAAGTGACCATACGGAAGTGCATGTATATCCAGCAGAACTATCCAGTCACAGATTACATACATCAGTCATTCCAATAGCTTCACTTCCAACATCAGTGGGGAAATGAAACCATCACAGGGAAAACCAATAATCTGAGGTTGCAGCAAATGTTTTGCTCTAAATACATTGTCATGTACACTAATTTCGTCTTTCAAAGGAGGAGGGATATTTGGCCTAGGTGTGTTATCCTCTGCCCTCCTTGGGTCATTTCTCGGACATTTCTATCCCTTCAAAAAGAGCATTTGCCAGCAAGATAGTTTAAAAGTATAATGCAGTTATGTAGTGGCTGATGCCCACAGAGATATCTAGGATTTAACAAGCTATTAGGCTAGGTACTAATATGCACTCTGGCATGATAAGACACCCAGAGTCTCCACTGGCCAAGCAGGCACCAGCCTGGAGGGGAAGAGCCAGTTTCCACTGCTCCTGAAACAGATCCTTTTTCACTGACCCTGCTTTTTCCTCTAGGGTTTTATACCATTTCATGCTGATGCTCTTCCGCTTGAAACCTTGAGCTACTAATCCCAACAGCTTTGCTCGATTCACAGTTTTGCTTTTCTTATCTTGCATACCTCTACTCCGCAGAGTTTCTTTCCACTTAGCAGTTTCCTTGGAGGTCTGAGCCAAGGGTATGAAGCTAAACCATATCCATTCTATATCTTCACAGGCAGCCAAACCGTGTGGAGACTGAGGAGGCTGTTGCAGAAGGGATCACAGAGAGAGATGGCACATGTGCCATTCAGTGCAGCAGCAAAAGCAGGACTGACCCCAAAAAGCTGCTAAAACTACACAGATTTCCAAAGTGACTCCAGTTTCATACCATCCAAATCCTCCTCAAAACAGTCAAGTCTATACAGTACTCCCCATCTTGCCATCATCTACCCCTGCACATGCACTGAATCTCTTTCAAATGCAGGGAAGCAGCTTGCCCACAGGCCCAAACCCTGGATTTTAGTTTAGCAGATCTCTTACTGGATTCTATTATTTCTGTTTCAAATAGTGTCATGTGCACTATAGCACCAGAGATTAAAGTCTGTGTGAGAAAACATGGTTTCATTCCTTTCCCTTCAGAGAAAAGGCAGAGAAAATACTTTTGTTCTCTACCTCCCATATGGAAAAGAAAGGTAGTTTGAAAGTAGTGACATCTTTCATCCTTCCACTTTTTTCCCTTTGATAGGAAGCGGGGATGGGAACAAATGAAAATTCTTATTTTTTTGGCAGAGTTTTCTGTAATCTCTGAGATGACTACATATCTGGAATTTCTGTAAACAGCATGAACACATCATTGTGTTTCGGATTAAAAATATTCTAGATAGCAGTTTATTATCTTCTAGTTGGTTCTACAGTTCCCACTCTTGAAAATTCCTTTAAGCCTGACCATGAGTTTCGTAGAGGGGAGGTGAATGCATCACATTTTGCAAGTGAGTTTAAAGCAATCATGTTAATCCCATTAGGTAATTTTCATGCTGATGCACCATAGCCAATAGAGGTGAAAATTGAACACTACATCCCAGATTCACTTGCTTGTCTGAGCTGGAGAGTCAGAATGCTGTCCAAAGACTGAGGGAAGTTGATGCAGCTTTTGTGTAGTTAAATTATGCTCACTAGACAGGAAGAAATTGTGTTTGTTTGCAGGAGTATCTGAGACCCCAAATGAACTACTACAACAGACCAATTAATTTTTCATATTTTATCCCCTCCCAGTTTTTGCAAATGCCAGACACTTCAGACAAAGACGATTGTACAGACAGGACTTTCCTAGAGGAAGACAGCAAGTTCAGTTCATGTGTTTAGCTCTTTTCATAGGCAATCAAATAATTATTGTATTACACTTTATTTTTAGGTACATCCAGTTAGGTTTGGTTTAGGCATGAATAAGTGTTTATTGACTAAATCAATAGTCTTATCCATGTTACAGAGCACATGAAATAGTTACAAGAATAAAGTCAGTTGTTACATTAACCACCTGCAAGGAATGCTCAGGCTAAGCTTTAAACTAATATTGCTTCATTAGGTTATTTTCTGATTTAGAAATAGACAGGAACAGAAGGAAGTAATTTAAAAAAAAAAAATTAGTCTCCTACTTCCTTTCCACACTTTAGATTAATTAGAATTTACCACTAAAAGACCCAGACAGAACAATTAAGTTTTACAGCAACCATATTAAGCTTTTTAAAAATTGAGCTTTATCTTCCCCATAAATCCCAGGGGTACTTATAATCAAATTAGGCTTTGTCATCTGAAATAACACAATGAGATACATAATATGCCACACACTCTCTGGTACAGGAATCGTGATAATCAAGAGGGTGACCTAGCATGCTGCTATTTCAAAAATACAGCAGCAGTACAGCACTGCTCATATATCTGGAAACACCTCTCAGCACCGAATGTGTACATGTAAAAGTTATTTCATGTGCTTTCTCCTTGACATCAGCACTGAGCTAGACCAGAATGAGCACTGCATGACAAATGAGTTATAGAGTGGATTTTGTGTCTTGTCACCTTCCAGTTGTAGCATGTCCAAGAAATGGCCAAGTTGGTTCCACATATATTAGGTGCTAAATAGAATGCAAATAATTGCCCTCCTCTGATGTTCTATTTTGAACTAATTGACAAAAGCCTGCATTGTATTTTTAGTTGACAGCTCCACTCTTCATGAATATCACTGTTATAATACCACTGTATTTCACAGACAATATCCAAATTAATAACTCGTAAACAGAATTATTTTAGTGGCTTGGTAAGTATTTGGCTCACCTGTTTTTCTGAGAGAGTCTTTTGATTAAACACTGGGTCATTGACCAGACCAGTTGAGACAAGTCTGTTTCATTGCTGCTGCTTCATACATAGTGAGCTATAACCTCGCTGAAATAAATTCATAAGGGTGCTGGAATGTATCCTGGCCTCTACCGCAGAAAATTCATTAAGAATTTTCTATAAGTGTTCATGAGAAAATTCATTAACCCAAAACGGTGAGTCCAACGCAGCCAACAGGGGGCACTCTAAGTTCATGTGAAAGCCCACTCCCCGTTGGGAGGGGAATTAGCTGACTTCACCTAGTGGTAAAGATCTTTGCATTTTCCTCCACAAAGAAAGCAAGAAAAATCAGATATTTCATTCAAAAGATGATCACAAAAAATTGTTGGGATAGTATGGACCCAAACAGCATTCTTCACTTCCACACATGAAAGCTAGAGCTTCTTTGATGAGGAGTTACACACCTCACGGGAGAGTAATCTACCTTCCAGGTTAAATTATTTAAAAGTAGAGTTTGGGGATGAATACTCTCCTATTATTCAATTAATGTTTTCTATTGATTAAGCTATTTAGTTAATATTAGCTTAGGCATAGAGGGGTGTGAATGCATATTTCTGGCATAATATACTTTTGCTGACCTGCTCACCTCAAGCGATTGTGAGGTGTGTCTCAGCATGCCCAGAAATAAAACTTTAAGCTTCTGGACAAATGTATAAACATTGTAAAGTGACTTCTGCAGCGAATTCTGCAACCCGAAAACAAAGCAACAGTTCTAGATTTGAAAAAGTAAACAGGGCTTCAGGGAGACAGTCTACATATTGAACAACCTCCAAGAAAACAGTCAGGTACTGTAAGCTGTCTAGGTTCTATTAAGTGTTTACATTTTGATCAGGTTAGCTGGTTGGTTTCTTGTCTTTGTTTTGTTTTGGATTGTTTTATTTTCAGAGGGGGATTGGAGAAGTGTTGCTTGTTTGCTGATTTTATAATTACTGTATTACATGTATTCTTGTGACAGTAGGCATGAAATGTTTCTAGCAAATCAAGTGAATAATTTGCAAACTTTTGGCACTATACAGTAGCACATGTACAGTGCTTATGTCCACAAACCCCACTCATCTGTCTTTCTATGTACTTTTCTTTTGTCTTCAGGTTGTAAGAAAATAAGCACTCAAATCCTGTATTCCTTGAACATCTGTTTGTTATGCATGCTTCAGAAAAAACTATGTATTGAAGCTGGTTTTGCTGTTAATGCAAAATAAATAATACCAGGGCACAGCAAATGCAGGTGAGTTGCCTAAGAGCTGTTAATGTAGATTTCCCAGAAGTTCTTACAGAAAGACGTTTTCTTGCAATTTGGATGCTAAATATTTTAAGGATAGACTGTTGAAAAGAAACTGCTCCAGAGCCGACAGTGGGTTAGTGAAGTGATGGAGAAACATGGCAGAGATTCTGTGTATTTTTTTCCTCACAATGACATTACAGTCCAGACCTATGCAGACACCTGACTGTGGTGTGGAAGAATACTTGCCTACCTCCATAATTTTGAGCACAGTTTGACCCAGACAGCTCCCATTCTAAAAAAACATCAGCAGAACACACTGATAACTTAAAGAAAAAATATAGTGCAATTTCTGTTTGGACAAATAAAATATGGAATACATGCATATTTGTTTTAATTTATGTTAGTATGAGTACTTGACACTTCACAGATTATGGACTGCTTTAAACAGTTAATATTTATCACCCCTGAATTTATATTTATCTTACGGCATCTGACACATCTCATATGCTTTGCAATAGCTTTTTTCATTTCTGTAGCATCTGCAATAGATGGAAATATACAATCAGCAATACAGCATCTTCAAAAGAACCATAAACAGGCACTTAAGAACTCAATGAAAGATTATACCACTTTCAAGTGGACAGAATGCTTAACTCCATTAGTGTCACAAGGTGATTAAATCTTCCTGCATCACATTTCAAATGTACTGCAACCAGTTAAGACAGTACTTTGTAGCTCAATATATCTTTACATTTCTATGATCCTAAAAATCTGTAAAAAATTTTTCTGAGATAGGCTGTAAGTGAAATGACTTATTGTGCTATAGTAATGCCTAAGTCAGTTTTGTGGAAATAAAAGTGATTAAAACATACCCAACCATGTGGGGTTTGTATAGAAAATAACTGTGAAACAAGTGTCGATTGTACATTTCAGAGAGTTTTTCTGAAATACAGCAGGAAAGTAAGAGACTATGTGAACCAGCCAACTGGAACTGAGAAAGGAATAAGCTACATTCATTTTCAGTCAGGTCCCTATTGTGGCAACATCTTGTAACTTTAATATTTCACCTGAATGATAATATCATCAAGACGACACTGAAAAGAATGAATTTGATCCCTAGTGTACCATCTAGCTAGATCCATCTAGCCAGCACATTTCAAAACCATTTCTGATTATTTGGTTGTTCAGTTTATTTCCACATCTCTAACATCACACAGATGCTACACTAGTATCACAGAAATTACGGAATGCTTTCAGCAGTATCTCCAGGATTTATCACGTGCTCACACTGAACGTTAGTTATTGCAAGCTCCTGCCTGAAATAATAAAGCAGATCACATCTGTATATACCAGACTGCAAAGTTAGAAAGTTTGGCATTAAGAAAGCCTAAGTTTTCTGACAAAAAAAACAAACCAAAAAGCAAACAAAAACAGAAACAAAAATAAACAAACAAAAAAAACCCAAAATAAACCAAACCACAAAAAAAACACACAACAATTTTTACATTCAATACTTGCATCTTTATGCAGGCTAGGAGTGTTTAGTATATCCACTGTGTCTCATCTCTTGCTATCAGTGAGGGGTCAGCTTCTAAGACCTATCAGGACACTGTACTATCCTGCTCAAAACAGAAATAGACTAAATCTGTTGCTGTTCTCAGACTGACCTCCACTAGTTTTGAGATCTTCCCAGTAAGGTTACAGGAACATATTGTGTGCAGGCTTTTCATTCACAAAGTTCTTTAATCTTATGTTGAGATGGATTAGATGGTATGCTGGTTAAAATGCTACTGCTTGATTCATATGAATGCATTTGTTTTAATTTTTCTTTTTATAAGTAGAAGTTAAATACTTGCCAAGAATGCTGGATCTGGCTCGGACGGAGTTCATATTTTTTCATAACAGTCCACATGGCACTTAAATTTTAAATTTATGACTATAAAGGCATTGATAATACCCCAAAGCCTTAGCTTTTGCAGGGCTAATATTGATGCTCACAGCATCAAGGCCACCTGTTTCTCACTCTGCCTCCACAGAGTGATGGGTTAGTGATGGGGAAGAGGTTGGGTGGGGACAGAGCTGGGAGAGCTGAGCTAAATTGACCAAAAATCTATTCCATGCTATGTAATGTGTCATCCATCAATGATGAGGGAGTGAGCAAGCAGCTGGTAGGTGCTTGGCTCTGATTGGGGTTGAATCCACTGCAAAGAGCTTAATCTTTGCCCTGCATTACATATCCTTGTATTTCAGCAGAGATGTTTACTAGGAAGATCTTATCCTTGGATTACATTATACCCTACCCAAAGCTCTGAAATTCTCAATTATGTAGGGGTAGACATATCACTTTAGGCATTAAGACCAGAAATGAAAAAGACAGGGAAATATACAGGAAGGTGAGATACACATGGATTAGATACCTAATACTGTCAAAGTGAAATCCTACCATCCTTAAAGCTAATGACAACATTTAAATAGAGTCAAATGAAGCTAGTATTTCAGCTATGAAATTTCCCATCTTTCTTATAATTCTATTCAAATATGATTAGAAGCAGACAAATAGGG
Organism: Grantiella picta; assembly: GCA_013397955.1. Lineage (NCBI taxonomy): Eukaryota > Metazoa > Chordata > Aves > Passeriformes > Meliphagidae > Grantiella > Grantiella picta. Next base: position 183,049 of record VZRM01005135.1, on the reverse strand, counting down.
CGGAGATGTGATGTGTACTGATGCTAATTCCCGTGTCCTGGAAAAGTGAGAACAAGTAATTCTCTTGATTTCCAAGATTCATAGTAGCCTTGGCAATATTGGGATTTAGTAATATACTGCCTGACATATGAAAGGACATAGAAAAGTATCTAATCAAGGCATCAGTATTTAAAGCAGAACTAGCATCAAAACAGGACATTTTCATGTTGTATTTAAGTACTATTGGGTAAGTGCTGTATAAGGAGGTCTTGATGGCAGCTGAAATACTGGAAACTATTTTCTTTGGTTGTGGAGGTAGGGCTTCATTCAGCCCGCCCATTTTCCCCATGATTTTTCTGGGTTTATAACTGGACGTGCACAAATTACTGTGCTGCAAAGGTAGTGATAGTTTCAGGGCAAGATTTCTTCAGTTTATTATTTATAGCTTTCACTGTGGGCCAGGAGAGAGAAGGAAAAAGAGAACTTGCATACTAAAATCAATACAAATAATAATAGCCTCTTACAAGAAAAGCCTCAGGGGCTGAATATCTCTGGGTTCCTTTTTTTACATAAACGATCTCAGTGGATTATTGTTTCAATGTTTTGTGCTGTCAGTCACAGTCAGCTACCCACTCTCTTTTTGGTCCCATGGAAATCTCCTCACTTCTATGTGCCAAAATAAAACAAAATTACATAGCAGCAGGTAGCCCACGGTGGCTTTCCTGAATGTCTTCAGCAGAACAGTATTACAACAGAAGCAGTAATCCATGCTGTTCATGGCTCTTTTTCAGACACAAATCCTGTCAGTCAATGCTGAAGTGGCCTAGTGTGTTCCCACATTATACCTAAACTTTCTCATTGCACAGCAACTTTTGGCTGGGGCTCAATTATTTGTCTTGCTTTATTTTCACTTATTTTTAGCAAGGAAAACACACTGAAAACCAAAAAATATTCATTTAGGTCACAAGAACATTCATATTTGATAACTTTGCTGTCAGTTTAATAAGAATGTGCATCAGGATTCTGCAGGATTGATATTGGGTAAACCAAAAACATTCGGTCTTAGTGTTTTTAATGTGTGCATAAAAAAACAATACTTGGTACCTATATTTTTCCATAAATTGCTTTTTCCTAAGCAACCCACTCACTTCTGTTATTCTACTTACTATTGTATTACGTACTGAGAAAAACAGACAATGTGTCATAATTCTTTTAGCATCATCATAATAGTTTTTTTCTTATTAGTCATCTTCATGTATCTACATAATTATTCAGTGACAATATATTAAAATTATTTTAAAATGTTTATAATTTTTATAATTGTGTAATTAAATTTAGAGGGTACAATATCTTCCATAAAATGAATTATATATCTTTTTTAAAAGTAGACTATCATAATCCTGTTTAAGGAATTATTCAGTAGTTATAGAGAACATATTGCAGTACCTGTATTTCTACATTTTTATTTTACTGTTTTACTAAAACAATAACATTTTTTGTAACAAGAGGCATATTTTCATTTAATATCTTTTGATTTTTTTTGTTCCCTTTTATACTCAGGAAATTTAAGAACATAGGAATTAAATTAATTAAGATGTCTGCATTTCCTAGATCCTAGAAAGAAGATGAGTAATTGACATTTGACTCATTTTTGACAAGTAAAAAGGCTTTTTGTCTCCAGGGATCTTTTAATGGTAATTATTCAGCGTATGGGAGATATTTTGGGTCATATGCAACAGTGACAGTCTTACAAACTGACTCAAAAGAAGTGGACAGAAAGTAGAGGTTTTGGCCAACATGAGAAAGGTTACTGAAAGACAATTAAAAAACCCCAGTCTTAGTGTATTGCCCACCCATGTGTACCCACACAATATTAATTCTTTAAGTCCACATCAGCAGGAGAAGTGCGGGAATATTCTGCAAGAAGCTACACAGTGAAATTAAAAACTAAACAGTAGACCAACATATCAAAGACAATTTGGTACTTTTGCCCAGATCCTCAAAGCTATACTAATGCCAATGGAAATTACAAGCAGTACTTTAAAAATAAAACTGAAAGTCTTACAGCAACAGAGAAATTGAAGATGTTTCAAGCACAAAGGAGAGGAAATCAGGAGCTGAGGCCTTATTGTTGGAGGGTTTAAAGATCAGCGTTTTCCTTTCTTAAAACAGTCTTGCTTAGTGCTAGGAAAAGAAAAGAAATAAAAAAGAACCTTCTTATCATTGCTGTGTGACAGACTCTGTGTTGATTGATGTTTACATTCAGCATCTGGTTTGGCAGAAGTTCATGTGACTTTGGAAACACATTATGCTTTTTCTGTCTACACTATTTTCATAACTCTTTATGTAAAACTTATTTTTCTTTGGTATTTAGTGTCTCTTTACTGAAATGCTTTTCCTTGTATAGACTCTTCTATGCTTCATTTAGTAGTCATGTCAGACTTTCTACATTGTTTATTCTAATCACAGTTACTAATGTCAGAAACCTTTTCTCTGCAGCACAGTTTGTATTTTATGGTTACATATTATGTCAAATTATTAATACCATGTAGGTTTTTGCATTTATGACAAATCTAATTTGTGATACTCTGCACAACATTATGGAATTTGTAAGCATAGGCCAGTTGAAGGTAAATGCGGTTTTTTTCTGACTTAATGATAATTCTAAAAGCAGGAAAAATAACATTAATTCTCTCAGAGATATTTTCAACCAAGATAAAACTAATGGATGTTTCTCTAACTTAATTGAAGTGCGAGTTAATTGCTTTCTTTTCGTTTAGCGCCCCTACTTACATATTTACCATAATAAATAAAGATTTCATTCCAGCATATTTTTAGTCTTTATGCAAAAAGTAATACTAATTTCTTATCTCATCCAAAGATCACAATATAAAATGTCAAAATCTCTTCCATTACAATCATATTGCTATTATTTTTTGTACTTACTTTATTCTTTTAAATTTTGTTTGTACTCTCAACAGTAAATTGGTATAATTATGTCTTCTTATATTGTCATCTCATTTTCTAAATGCGTAACACTTCAAACTTTGTCAGATGGGAATTCAGAAGCGAGACAGGCAAAAGAACAGAACCACCCCACTGACAGAGAAGTCCTTTCTAAGAATGGTAGAGCTGAGGTTTCTAATTTATCACATGCACACACGTTTACACATATGATCCATAAAAAAACATATTCCCACTGCTCAGGGCCTCCTCTCCAAGCCCAGCACCATGGATGTGGGGAACATCTGCAGATGTATCTCAGACCACCCAGATCTATTGTTTGCATTATGTATTCTTTCCAGCTTATATGACTGGCATGAGTTTCCAAAGGCACTGTTGGTCATATCACCCTAGGACAGTCCCCTGGATGCTTCCCGTGTTTAAAGCCAATTAGCTATTGTTACTTCAGTTGATATCACCTTCAGGATTCCTGCCTCAAACGCATGAAAGAGAAGCAGTTGTCAAAAGTTCACCTGTCCTTCTTTTTATATTTCCCCTGGGCATAACTATGCCTCTAGAAATGAGCAGGTGTAGTTGAGAGCTTTTTGAGAATCCTCTCCCATGATCACAGTCTTTGGTTTTGTTTTCCAAGAGCATACCATAAAAATCACTTAAGGAATGCAGAGGTGGAGTTTGCCCTGTGGAAAGTCTCTTGCCAAACCAGGAAGCAATATGAATAATTTGAATTTATAAAACTATTGGTCTTGGGATTTAACAGTTTTGCTGAGAATTTCTTTAGAAATTTCTTTTTATTTTTTTGTGTCCCAATCTGCATTATATTTTTCTATAATTTAAATCTGCATTATATTTATCTATAAATATTTACTGAAAATATTCAGGTCAGTTCATATTTTATATATGTACAAAAGAAATAATTATAACAAATAATAATCTCTGAAAAAAACCCTTAATCTCAAATATTTTGCAATAAAACCCAGTATGGCATGACCATTCTCTCTGGTGGTCAGATGACTAAGTGTCAGCTTGTATCTGTTACTTTATATCTTCACCCAGCACTTTTATGAGTGAAGAAACAGCTGCTCGGATGATTTCAAAGGAGGTCACTTTTGCAGACCCTTTCTTGGACACAATTCTAGTCCCAGACTTGGTCAGCAGTTTATATCTAAAGGATTATATAGGTATAATTGACCCTTTGTATGACTTCGTCCCACAATACAAAATATATATATATTGTGTAGTAAATAATTCTGATTCAAGTATTTTAGACTAATAATTTATCATCTTCTATTGAAGTAAATTATTTATTTTATTCATATAAACATATTTGGTCTTCTATTCTTAATGACATATTGTTTCATATGTGTTTATATCTAAATTATATGCAAATAGTGCATTTTACTAGTGTTTATAACTATCAGAATTAGTTACAGAACAGAATAGACAGTTATATCTACTAGTATAGTGCACTATTTATTAAATCTATACTTTCAAAGTCAGCTTCATAATTATTACGATTGATGTTACTCCCCCATACCAATGATCATGGGAAAATCCCTTTCACTTAACCTTGAGGAATATCCTGAGTGGCATCCCCACTCAAGGGAGGAATCTCCACACCACAGAAGGGCGTGTTAGAAGTCTCTACCATTAAAAACTGGGACTGAAGTTTTCTGGTGTAAACTGACTGACTGTCAGCCACAGGTTTCCAGGCTGGCTGTGTCAGATCAGCACCCTTTAGCTTAGCAGCTTCAGATAAGTATCCAGCATGATCACTTGTCAGTTCCTTTATCAGGAACTTTGCAACATCCTCAACAGTGCCAGTTCCTGTCAGGAAACACTGGTTTTTACCTCCGCAGAATGTTTAACGTTGGGGTCATTAAGTCAGGCTGGTCTCAGCATTCTTCAACACCAAAAGCAGTACAACCCCCCTTCTCCATCAATCGTTAACTTTTGCAAATAGGGTAAAGTTGATGGTGTTTTACACCCATTTAGGCAGAGCATCCAGCTCCAGGAGGAAGGAAAATCTTTAATTGAAATGTAATATATTTTCCATATCAACAACCTTTTTTTTCCATTTTCAGCGGTCAATGAATATAAAACACTTGTGTCTAGGACCTATAATACCCTTGGTGACAAAAAAAAAAGATAAACCTGTGCCAATGTACACTCTACCAGAGGAAAGTGGCAAATTTGTTTTTCAGAGACAGCTTATTTTAATGTAAAAATATGCAAAGTATGTATATCTAAAATAAGGTGCAGAAACATTTTTTTATTGTCTTGTCTTGAAGACTTCAAGATTTGAGTATTTCCAGTTTTGTCAGAAGCAGATAAATAGAAGGACTGGAACACTTTAAATGAGGTCTCTCAGTAACTTCATGCAGCTAAGTCTCTTTTACTTTGCATACACTTGAAAATGGTAGCTGTCACTTCAGCCCACCCTTTTTCCTGATATCTAAGATGCTGAGCTCCTTACCTCTAATAAAGTGAGTAGCATTTTTATTTAGTCAGTACTATCTGTTTAGAAAAGTAAACAAATTTGAGACAAACTGCCTCCATTAGGTTGTGCCTTTTAATCAGCTAGTCTGCCTGTTTTCCCCTTGGCTCACTATCTCTGTCCTACTTTTTACCAGTGAGTTATTTCAGATAAGATTATAAGCCCTTAGGGAATTTATCTTCACTTCCACAACACATCTAGTACAATGAATCGCTAACCCTAACTACAGCTGTTTATTATTATTTATAAATAAATAATAGCTTTAAGTTCATACGTTCAGTTTAACTAACTAAAGGCAGCTTAGCACTCTATCTGTATATTGCATCTCCTTATTCTCAGTCATTTTTCGTAATCCTTAAAGCAGGTCTTATACCATGTGGGAGCAAAGCTAAACAAGAAGAAAAAGTAATGAAAGAAACCTCACCTGAGCTATCCTAGGTTGACATTCATTATGATAGTTACTTGTGATTACAAATTGAGGTTTCTCGCTCTGGGGAAGCGGCAGAACCCAGAAACCTCACAAAACGAGGTCTGTCACAGTGCGTACCTCCATGGAGTCTGTGCTGGGTGGCCCCGGGGCGCACTCAGCATGGCATGAGGCTCCGGCCACAGAAATTCTGCAGGAAACAGGGTAAGGCAAAGGAACGTACTGGACACCATCTCTGGTCTGCCAGGGAGTTTTATTAGGCTCTTCGGGGGTGGTTGCAGGGAAGGGAAGAGGGGGAGGAAAGCGGGGGAAGGGAGAAGGGGGACTAGCAGCTCAGAGGTGGTGACCCCGAGGCTTACGCCGGCATCTGCTTATAAGGGAAGGGAAAGGGGGAGAGATTGGCTGTCTCAGAGCTAATCCCAGGAAGTCTGAGGGAAAGAAAGGCAGGGGAACACGCCAATAGATTTATGACAAGGCAGGGTGCATATTTCAAAGACAGCCAATAACATACAGAGTAGAGGAACAAAGGGAAGACCTCATGGATTCCTGAAAAACCACATTGCTACAACAAAGCGCTTTCTGTAAAAAGACAGTTTAGTGTTACTGTAAGTTCCGTTATCAATGCAAAATTCTAACTTACTAGTATTTGGATCTTGTGTGCTGAAGAAAATTCTCTGTACCTCAGAGCTGACAAAGTCTGGCCCTAAGTCCAATTTACACTTCTGTGTTGTGACATACAAGAATTTTATACCCTTCACCTGTTTTTTTTGTTTAAACACAATGCCTCCAAAATATTTTTTTAAGTTTTCTCTTAGTTTTCTCTCATAATTTTCACTTTTGTATTAAAATTTTGTATCTCAGACACTAAAAATAATACTTAAATAAGCATAAACAAGGAAAACCTTTGTTCAGTCATGATCTCATATGAGTGGTTTCATATAAATATATATATTCAGCATTAAAAAATAAAATTTACATTGAATAAGTGATACAGTATACTCTTTTGATCTGAGTTAAAAAACAAACAAAAAACCAAACCAAACAAACAAAACAAACAACAAAAAAAAAACCCAACCAAACAAACAAAAAACCAAAAAAAAAAACCCAAAAAACAGAAGCCTTAGAAATATGATTCTAAGGTGGAACGACTGGATGTCCCCCCATGAGAACATTTCACTAGGTTTGCTATTTTTGAGACGGAAACAATTAAGAGCATATAAAAAACTTAATTTTCTTGCTGCACCACCTTATCTCCAAGTGTCAATGATATCCATACCTAATTTGAGCCTCTCTGAAAAGCTATATACCAAATTCTTTCTAAGTGATAAAATGTCACTTATCGTGACTTGGAAGACTGCTAACAAAGAATGTGAACAGTCCTTCCTCATGCATTTCTCAGCCTTTGTGAGTTGCTGAATGCAGAGGAAAAGGACTGCTAGAAACAGGAACTGGAATTTACATCTCTTAAAATAATAATGATGAAAAAAGGCTAAATCAGCGGTTTAAACTTGTTTTTGGTTTTTGTGCAGTCTGTTTCTCAGCCTTGCAAATTTAGAAGTTCATCCATGATCTTATTAAAAAGCTGCAGACAAGCTAATGCCAACTGCTTTTTAAACTTGTACCAACAATTCCTCAGCATGCTTTTCTGACATCCTGTGTAACATGTGGGACTTAGGAAAGAGAAATTGCGGTAATGAACTGCTTTATTGCCCATGTGAATTTTTTCCTGTACTGTTGTTTTTTCCTCTTTAGCATAGTGTATTTGCTGTAAGAAGTGCTATTCTTATTCAAGCATCATATAAATCCCACAAAGCATATTCTATTTCAGGATAAAAATTCAAAATCAGTAATTTGTTGGAAAAAAATAATTAATTAGCTATCATTTCATTGTGATAATTTCTAAGCAATTGTGATCTAAAATATGTCTTTGCATTTGAATTCAGAATACAATAATGAGCATGCAAAACATTCTAGCCCATCATATTTAGCACAATCTTTATGGTTTATTAAACCATAGTCTTAAGACTAACAACTTTTGTGGCCAACTCTCATTGTGGATATTGTTCCTGTGATCCTCACTTTTATCATTCAAATTCCAGCAGAAAACATTAGGTGTGTTTGTGTATAGCTTTTCTTGAGAATTAAAGCATTATGAAATTCTAAAAAAACACTCCATCAAAATTAGCAGTTATTTTTACCCATATTACAGACAATTTTAATTATAAGACAACCAGCATATTTGGAAAAAAAAAAGAATAATTAATATGAATGCAGTGGATATCATACCTGAAAAGGCAAAATAATAATTCAGTGGAATTAATTTTCCCTATTTCTAAGCATTTACCTTGAAGGCAGTATACCTCTATTTCAAAGGAAGCTAGAGTGACCTTTTAACTTCTATATTGTGTCACATCGAGCTCTATCATTTCAAAATTGTTTGGACCCTCTTTCAAAAATACCAATGCTAATGAAGGAAGGTAGAGTTTTGCTCAAGAAGCAGAGCTGGGTTAATGAACTGAAACAACAGCTCATGTCCACAAGTTCTCTATGAGATCAGAAGCAGTGCCTATACAGCTTAAACGTCTAACCTATTCTCAAACAAAATCCCCATGTCTCTTGAGCCCAACTGATTTTACACCACCACCAATATTTTCTCACCAAAATTTCAATTCTATTAGCAGTGATTACAAAACAATATCTTTTTAATTTGTTTAAGAATAAATTTCATAAACAATAGAATCATAGAACAATATGAAAAAAACCAAAACCAAAGCAAGTGTCTTTAAATGAAGACTGACAACATAATTTGCACTTTAGAATTAATGTTGGATGAATATTCAGCAATATTATTGGATATTCAAATGAGAAAAAAAAACCCTACTGATAAGGAAGTGTTAAAACTCTTCATTTTTTAAACTCTTGTTTTGGAAAAACTACTGATGAACTGGGAAAGACAAGAACAAGAGAACAGCAAAAAAATAATAAAAAAGAAAAAAAAAACTTGTAAATACCCGGTAGCTACTCACATGCAGTAAATCTGCTAAATCTGAACCACATCCATGTACTGTACCTGAAACAATTTCTAAGGCAACTAATTCTACTATCACTTTCATAGAATCATAGAATCATTCAGATTGGAAAAGATCTTTGAGATTATCAAGTCCAGCCGTTAACCTGGCAGCACCACCATGTTCACCATTAAACCATGTCCTCATGTGCCATATCCACAGAGCCTTCTAATGCTTCCAGGGATACTTACTCCAGCACTTCCCTGGGCAGCCAGTTCCAATGCTGGAAAAACCCTTTCTGAAAAGCAAATTTTCCTAACATCTAATCTAGATCTCCACTGGGGCCACTTGAGACCATTTCCTCTAATTCTGTCACTTTCTTTCTGGGAGAAGAGGCTGACCTCAACCTCACTACAGCCTCATCTCAGGAAGTTCCAGAGAGTGATAAGGTACCCCCTGAGTCTGCTTTTCTCCAGGCTAAACTATCCCAGCTCCCTCAGCTGCTCTTCTTCAAACTTGTGTTCCAGAGCCTTCACCTGTAACAGCACCAGGATCTCTCTGGTGACTGGAATTTGGCAAATTGTAGCACCCATCTACAGGAACGGCCAGAAGGTGGATCTGAGAAACTACAGGCTGTCAGCCTGACCTCAGTCCTTGAGAATGTCATGGAGTGCCTCTTGAGTGCCATCATGCAGCATGTAGAGGACAAACAGGGGATCAGCCAGCACGGACTTACAAAAGGCTTGACCAACCTGACCTCCTTCTATGATAAAGTGACCCATCTAGTGCATGAGGGAAAGTATCTGGATGTTTACCCGGACTTTAGTAAAGCCTTTGACAATGTTTTCCAGAATATTCTCTTGGAGAAACTGGCTGTTCCTGGCTTGGATGGGTGCACTGTTCACCAGCTGGTTGGGCAGGCCAGAGAGTGGCGGTGAATGTGGTTAAATCCAACTGGCGACCAGTCACTTGTGGTGTTCCCCAGGCCCCAGTATTAGGGCCTGCTACTTGTTCAGGATAACAGTGTATGAGATTTTAGAAGGGAAAAGAATTTTTAAAACATAGACAAATGACAATCGAATTTGTTTATAAGCCACACTAATGAGCATAATATAAAAATTACATTAGACAAATCAAATATGGGCTAAAATATGTCATTTTTCAAATGTAACATTAATCAGAATTTTATGGCTTGAACTTCCAATTTTTATTAAATGTTTCAAGCACTCTTACAGTGAGAGGTCATTTTGATTTCAGCTGGATAATCAAGCAGAGATAATCTTTAAGCATTCTCTTATCATAATAGTATGCAGGTCTAGTAACTCAGAAATGTTATTTTCTCTTTGAAATTTATTCAGTTTCCTAAAACGCTGTTCTTCTCTTGTTTTCCTTCTGGTTTTTTACATTTATAAGCATCGGTTTGTTTTTCCTACAATCAGTTTCTCATTTGCAGAACAAAATCCCTTGTCCATACTCTGTTCACTGTGACATTTCTGCCTATTACTTAGAAATGCAAAATGAAGATAAATTGTCCCCATTTCAGTATGGCTTGAGTTTTAAGAGATTAGCTTCTTTTTGTTGGGAACTTAACTTTTGATCATTAATTATTTACAAAATTCTGTAAACATCCTACAAATTATAAATCTGATCAATAAACCTTTACAGGTATTTTAGGAGAAAAGGTGAACTTTCCTTTATGAGAGTAAAACTTTGGGAGATTACTTGCAGCCTCTATTAGCTACTAGGGAGTACAAAGTGATCTAGCTGAGAGCACTGATAAATGATAATTTTCAACTGTATTTTTACTAAAAAGTTAGCACATTAAAGGTTTATGGCAAGTAAGATTACTTAGTATATCAGGATACTGTTTATCCTTATTACATTCATGGAGGCTACTTGAAGGACACTTTCAGTGCATCGGTCTGTATACATAATGCAGCTTTTTATTGTTGACAGAGTCCAGAGCCCTGTGAGTATTTTTACAGTACATTATTTTTTAGAACCAATAAATTACTCATCTGAACTGTCCAAGTATAAACATGATGACTTTTTTTCAGGCTTGACCATGATACTATTAAAATGAATTATGGATTTTATTAGTTATCTGGTTTTGATGTGGTGCAATAAATCATGATCATTTATGATTGATTCTGAACTTCATACAAGCTTCTTTCATATAGTCTTTCCTACACTTGTAAGGTTCCTCAGAGTTATACTTTTAAAGATGTCAGACAATTTCAAGATAGCATTAGACTGAATTAAAATTCTTTTAATAAATTTAAACATATGTTCAGACCTCCTTTCTATTCCATATACAATTATAAATGCTCCACAAATAGAGTGAACTCAAAATTCTGAAATTTTTGTTAAAGGACGGAAGAGAGATATGAAAAAAGATAAAAATTTTTTTAAAAAGCCAATATGCTCCAGTTACACAGACCAAATTGGCAGCTATTAGCAGATGATTCATCTAACCTCAGCCTCCAGACTTAAAAAAAATAAAACAACAAAACAAAACTAAAATAGACAAGACATCTTTAGGCCATATGTGAGATATGTGAGTGCAGTTATACTCCATACAACAAACATACCCCAGAGGAAAAAAAAGAAATCTTCTTAATCTCACCTTCTTTAACACAGTCTCTTGTGTTTTCTATATCCTCTATGTCATCCAGAAACGGCATTACTGCATTAGCAGCCCAGCCAGTTCCTCAGTGGAACTATGATTTTACCCTAACTTCTTTTTCCTGTAATTAATAATTCTCCTATTCTATTATCCAACTCTGAATTTCTAATTTTTTACTTTTTTTTTCTCCTGACCATATATATTACTTCTGTCTAGCAGGATATATCTTTCTTTCCTTTCATTTCTTCTTGATTTCTCTATGTTCTCCTGTGTTATACTGCTATTTGTTATGCATTATGTATTACTACTGGACTAGGCACTTCCCTCCCCAGAACACTGAAGTTGGATTTAAGGGATATATGTGATTACTACATTTGATGAAAGAAGAACTTATTTTTTTTAATATCAGTTAAACACTTACCTTTTTTAATAAAAAGAAATAAAATCATTACGTAATTTTTTAAGAAGAACTAAAAAGAAACAGTTGATTTTTCACATCACAGACTGAGCAAATTCCTTTATGCTTTTGAAGTTCTGTAGGACACATGGGACGGACTGGACTGTGGTCCCTAGGGAAGCCTTTGTGCAGGCACAAAACAAAATAGTTTTCTCCTTGTCTATCATTTCAGAATTTGCAATAAAAATCACCTTTTTTTCAGTAGTATCCATCTTGGACGTTTTGATGCCCTTCTTGACAGAGATTACCGGGTGACTCAGTCAACACGATAGTCTTGTTGCACGTATCTGTGTTCAACACAGGTAATTGCACTGAGCGCAGATTTCGCAGTTTCCCGGTTACAGTTTATCCCTGCTTTACTTCTACTACACATTAACGTAAGCTACCCATGGAAACGTGCTACCTACAAGTTCTGCAAGGTAGAATTCTTTAAGTAAGAAAAAGACGGGCTTTTTCTCTGTTACCTTCATTCCTCTGCATTCTCCAGAAGAAATTAGCTCTTCATGGCTCGGAGAGGTATGCTGTTTTCTGGGTTAGAAACTTGCTGGATAGCTGGACCCAGAAAATGGAGGTGTATAGAGTTACATCCAGCTGGCAGCCAGTCATGACTGGTGCTCCTCAGGACTTGGTACTGGGGCCAGTTCTGCTTAATATCTTTATCAATGATTCGGATGAAGGAATCCAGTGCACCCTCAGGAAATTCACAGATGATACCAAGGAGGGTGGGAGTGCTGATCTGCTTGAGGGCATGATGGCTCTACAGAGGGATGTGGACAAGCTGGATCAATGGGCCACGGCCAATTGTATGAGGTTCAACAAGACCAATTGCCGGGTCCTGCACTTGGGCTACAACAACCCCATGAAATGCTGTAGACTTGAGCATCTGGAAAGCTGTCTAGAGAAAAAGGACTTGGAAGTGCAGGCCAAAAAGCCCCTGAACATGAACACACCTTCATATTCTGTGTTCATTTTTGGGCCCCATACTACATGAAGGACATTAAAGTGCTGGAGATATCCAGAGCAGGACAATGGAGATGGTGATAGGTCTAGCAATTAAGTCCTATGAGGAGCAGCGGAGCAAGTCAGGGTTGTTTAGCCCAGAGAAAACGAGACTCAGGGGAGACCTTATTGCTTCCTTATTGCTCCAAACTACTTGATTGGAAGTTGTAGCAAGACAAGGGACAGTCTTTTTTTTGTAAGTAACAAGTTATAGGACAAGAGAAATGGCCTCAAGTTGATCCAGGGGTTCAGATATCTAAATTGGCTATTAGGAAGAATTTCTTCACCAAAAAGGTTGTAATGCAGTGGAACAGGCTGCCCAGGGAAGTGGAAAAGTCAGCATAGCTGAAGCTGTTTAAAGGATGTGTAGATGTAGCACTTGGGGACATAGTTTAATTTGAAGATGGAAGTGTTATGTTAATAGCTGGACTTAGTGATCTTAGAGGTCTTTTTCAACCTTGATGATTCTATGAGTCTGTGATTCCTAACTCAGTGAATCTAAGCTTCTCTCACATTTCCTTAATATGGCTGCCCTAACAATCAGTGTTTGGTTTTACACTCCAGAAAATGCGTAGGTTGTTGATATGCCTGGATTCTACATCAACGGCAGAGGAGAGAAATATAAATCTCCTAAATGCTTCAAATAGACATACAAGTCTTTTTCCACTACTACTAAGTTACGTTCAAAAATTGCATGTTGGTAGCATTCTGAATTTTTTATTATATTGTGATTTAAATTTGCATTAATGTATTGTTTCACAGTAGCAGAAGTACTAATCCACAATTCTCACCTCTCTTTAATCCTCCTATCCTTCAATTATTCACTAACTGTTATTAAAAAAGGGTTTATTTCATTAAAGAATCTCAAGAAAAAATGCTCCAGAAAAAACAGGAATTACTTTAAAGTTCATCTCAAAGATCCAGCTAGGTCAGAAATAGATGTTGAACGGCAAACACCAATTCTCCTTAGCTACACATTAGCCCTTATTCTTTAATATTCCTTCATATAATAGGAATGCTCCTCTACATTATCTCTTACCTTAATTTCCCTTACCTTTGTAAGGCAGTGACACTGCTTGCCCACTTCTCCCCTGAAACCAAGCAAAGGATGACTCTTACGAGCACAGAGCAGGACAGCATCACTCCAGCTATGCACCATTCTCAGCTGGGAATCAGAAACAGTGTGAGGAAAATAAGCATGTGCAGAGCTCACACGAGTTTGAGCTGCAATGTAGCAATTTAAAATAAGATTTTCTACCTCGAGCCCATTTCCTGGCAGCATGGGAAAAGTACCAGCACAATTAAGCACATTCTCTGTTCTGACACATTCCAATTCTGAATACTTAGCATAAAACCACCAAGAAAACAAAACATACCGGAAGGAAAACTCATCCATGCAGACTCCAATCTCAGCAGAAAGTCAGTCAATATGACCACTGCCTCCAACCTGTAACTGATGCCTGACTGCAGTGCTCGTTATGTTAAACCATCTGGCTGCAGGGAATAATCTCTTCTGAGAGATAGAGAAGACTGTGAGCTTCTACTTCCTAGTCAGCCTGGTGTTTGCTCCTTCCCAGCTGGAACACAAGACTCGCAAGAGACCCAGCTGCTACATATCAGACACAGGCTGAGAAGCCAAGTGAAACACTCAGTGGGAGTGGATGGATCTACTGTAATTATTGGCAAACTATTCAGCCTTTCACCCGTACAGGCTTGAAGTCTGTCAGCAGTTCAACACTCCTAGGTTGAAGCCTGAAGAATTTAATGTTTCTTTGAAGGCTGTAAGTGCCTGAACAGTTACTGAAGAGTTCAGTTGTGGTTTAGATTATTCTATGATATTTTCACTTACAGAATCTGCAAAACTTAATTTTACCAGCTTGAGCAGAACCAAGCTGGACCATTCTTTAATTCATAGTCTTCACAAATTCACAGTCCTTCACAGCGTTTCCTTAATGTGACTAATTCTGTGTCTATCTATTTTAACAGTCTCCAGGATTTAACTCTGCATTGTCAGGCAGATGCACAAGGTAGATAATTAGAAATATTTGTACCTATAAAGCATAATATGCACTTTTTTATTCTCTTCATTATGCCATCAGACTTGTAATTTCTTGTGGTAAACTGATGGGTTTGCAAAGAATTAACTCCCTAAAAATCTGAATCTAGAAAGGTGTTTGGCTTCCAAATTTAATTTTAAAAATCCTGTAAAACAGTTTACAGTGCCCCTGTTTCTTCATCCATAAACAATAAACACTGCAACTATTTCCCCAAAGAAGTACTCAAGCATATGACTAGGTTTGGCTCATTATTTTATTAGATTAAACATTTAAAGCTGACAATAATCTACTGTCAATAATTCCTTAGAAAGTGGAGGTTTTATATTATGCCTTGTATTACCAGGACCTCGGTTTCCCAGCCTGAGACTTCCTGATGTTTATTGCCAAATAGACAGCATCTGTACTTCTAACAGACTCCAACACATATTTCTATCAAAAATTGCTTGCAGCTCACATCTGAGATGTGAGTAGAGTGTGGGTTAAGAAAAGAGTTTAAAGCAATTTTTGGTTTTTTATCATTCTGTTGGCACTTGCAAAATATAACACATGTAACTCATGATATTCCCTTTGGAAGAAAACATGTAGATTATTTTTAGTTTTTGGCGGCTCTTGCAATATCTCAAATGAAAGTTTAGTACTAGAAAAGGTCACAACCGTGAGCTCTCACTTCACGCAGTCCTAAAAGGTGTTTTCTACCTACTGGATAAATACCAATAATGAGATTTGTATAGTATGTACCTTTTGAATGTTGGTCTGAATTTTGTTCTTGTTTGCTAGCAGGTAGCCTAAGAAATATGAGTATGCCAAGTCTACTTCATCTCCAGTTGCTGGATGGTTTTACTAGCTTTTCTTTCTCTCTGCCTGGAAATTAAAAAAAAAAAAAATTTAAAAGAATCAACATCTTAATCCCACGTGAGGGTATAGAACACATCATGATTGTTACATAGTTATGGCACACATGCAAAGAAATTAAATAATCCATTACTAAATGCATTCCTGGGTCGACATATCCCGTGCTCAGTAGGGGCCCTCCATCATACTAGGGATTCACATTAAGAGTCGGGGCTAAGATTTATCTCCCTTGTGTGCCTGCGAAAACTGATGCATGAGTGAAAGGTTGTTTTTCCTACCCTTAAAAAAGGGTTGCTCTTGCTTTTGCAAAAATGTCAAACCCTGAAAATATACCTAAGGAGAGAAACATAAACATGAGCCAGAACAGGAGCAGCCTTGCCTTTTAATGCTCTGTTAGATGTCAATTCAAGTCTGTAATGTATGGCCAGCTCTTCAATGAGCCAGGACGGCTTCAGAAATCTTTATACATTCCCAGTCATGCCTGATGTGGAACATTAATTTTTTCAGATTGCTGCCTAAATGCAAGCTCATTTTGTGTGTAGTAAAAAGATTATATCACATACATCCTGGAAATGATAAGGTGAAAAATATGCAGTGTGATATAAATAATAAAATCTACTATTTTGTGTTGCTTTTATGTATTTGTAAAAGGCAAGAATGATGCTATTTATATATATTACATATGCATTATGTATGTATAAAAGGGTTATAGCTGAACAAGCTCTAAAGAATAATTCAGAAATGTAGCTTTAAAAAAAATTTAAACTTCTAGAAGAAGTCTAAAAGAAGTTTGAAAACTCAGACATTGCAGAACACATTAATCCCAGTTGTCAAAATCATAGCCATGAGTCTCCTGGCAAAGTCTTTCCAACTCACTAGTCCATACCTGTCACTATACAGATAAACAGATTCTTGATGATATATTCTGAAGTGCTAAAGCTAGGAATAAATACACTATGCTCTTTTCAAATCATTATGCCTGAGAGTTTCTTCTCAGTTTATACTCATCAGCTCTCGGTAGCTTCCATGGAAATTAGTTCAAGTAGGGTGAATACAGACCAGGCAACAATTTCAGAATAATTAACAGCTCTCAATACTGAATGGCAATGATACATTATGAACAAAAGGACATGCTCCTTGTCCCTGAGTCCTTCAGTGACTCATGAAATAGAAAACGTTTTGCAAATGAGCAGAGAACAACGGGCACAAGCAGAGGTAGAAATAAAAAAGAAATACTGTACTGGAAAGCTAGGGGCACGTTACAGCATGCCAGCAGCACAGCAAGTGAAGTTATGGTAATTCTGCTTATTTTCTGTTGCCAATACCATGCTCTATCAGAACAGGATTTTGCCTTTAAGCTATTCTTCATAAGCAGAAAACATTTCAAGGGTCTTGGTGTTATATTTGTACCAATGACAGACCAAATCCTAGAGATACTGGAGACTCAGGGAACTGGAGACTGAATTCTCAGGGGTCAATTTATGTACCTGCCTTTAACACTTTGTACCTGTCTTCAGGAAAAAACAGTAATGGCTTCCACATTTGCAGCTATTTTCCTTCAGGAAAAAAAGCATTTGAAAAAAACCCTCATTAAATAAGTAGAAAAATATGGTCACATATTAGGTCTTAGTAATTTACCAATTTGTTGTTTTTTTTAATTGTCCTTTATTTTCATACCAGGAATCCACTCTGTGCTACAAATTATATATTTTATTGACAGCCGTTATATTTAGTAAAAATTGCTTGTGATTCATTATTTATTTTCTTAAACACTCTCAGGGATAAATTCAAATGAAGCTCAAAGATTGATCTGAATGGCTGCTGAAATGACATTTCATAGTACAGGACTGTGTTGAACACATTTAGATAAATTGGATTCTATGCTATTATAACACTCTTTAAAAAACCTTCTAAAAATATGTTATGCAAGATTGTCATTCAACATCATTATCTTCAGAGGTAAAGTTAAAGGCCAAGGTATGACTGATCAAACTGATTTGATGCGATATCTGACCCACAAAGGACTGGCAAGATATTCTAAAACCCCAAGCTGTAAGATATTCTAAAACCCCAAGCTGTAAGAAGCACCTTATCAATCAGAATTACTAAGTGATGGGGAAGGAAGCAACTCTATGAAACAAAAAAAGCACTCTATATTCAGTGCTGATGGTGTGAAGCAGTGTGAAAAAGTTAATGTAATTATTTTGCCTGTTTTGTCTTTTTCAAGACTTTTCTCTGCATGAAATATCTGGCTTTAGCCAGTAACTTACTGTCTGTAAGAATATCATGCATGTGCAGAATGGTGTCTCATGTTTCTGCCAATGGAAGCCTCTAGAGAAATACAATTCTGTTCATGTTCCCATGTTTATCATGCTTAAAGCATAAGAATTTTTAAATCTCTCTAAAGGACTGCAGACATTTTTTAACATTCATAGGCCTCAGGTTTATAATATGTTCAATAATTTCTTCAATACCCCGGATAATCTCTGTGTGTGCTCTCCACACATGCATGTCTGACCTCACTTATAAAAGTTATATCTTCAGTCATCATAAATATGGATGAGCATATGACTCAGTTCAATCTTTGAACAAATGTCTTCATTATTACTTCCTGCATCTGTGGATGAATCATGGCCCTCACTCTTCCTTTGCATTGGACAATAAGACTGGGAATAGCATTTAGTGTGGTTAATGGTCTAAGAATAAGGAAAGACTTAACTTTTGCAGAATCATGGATTTGAAATTTGCTGAATCATTACCTTGAATAGGGCCAAGAAACATGAGCAATGCATGCAATGACAGCCTGGAGGCTACAGCATAAGAAATTACAGTATGCATTTTATGCAGATTTCTGTATCCAGGTAGCTTTAATAGTATTACCAGATACTTACATATAACAAAATAACAATAATAAATGATGTAATATTTGTCTTTTTAATGTTATTGGCATGACACAATTTATGACTGAAGAAGATGAATTCTTCTTTAGCTGCTTCACTAACTTCATGTTTGAAATTCTTTGTATTTTACAAATTACTTTGGAAATATTCCAATTTGAAAGTTTTATGGGCAGGCTGAGTTTGGTCCAGTCAAACTTCTTCTGAATTTCAATCTGCTATAACAGACTATTTTCAGCACTCTTTGAACCTAGTCTTTATCAAGATGTTATCCAACAGTAGCTGTATGAGGAGTATTTGTATAGGTAACTGTACATGCCTATCTAAAATCGTATTTCTGTTTTAAGCACAAGTCAGCAGAACAGTTAAAATGTTTCTAAATACTTCACAGGCAATTGTGTTCTTTGTCTATTGGAAATCTATTCCGTGTGATTCCCTTAATGCTACTCATTCCCTGCTTCCTCTTAGATATCTGTCCTCTGCCTGTGGTACAAGAAAAGTATTTTAGTTGAGTCTAAAATGCACCTGTTTGCTGATAATCTCAATTCCCAGATATATATGGCCTAAAGACTCATTGTCAGGTGAATACTTGTACTGTCAAGACCAGTTCTATACTGCTTCAGATCCCATCTTTCAGAATAAAATACAAAAAATCTATGATTCACATGGATTCATGAATAAATCAACTTCAAATTACTTTGGAAATCCTTCTGTTCATAGTCAATTGAAAGTTCAGTGTACAGAGGAATGCTGCTAAACCCAGCTCTCCAAGATCAATATATTACCATTATTCATTGCTAGATCATATGCTCCAGAGGATGGAACACATTCCAAGCAGCATAAGGTGCGTCGAGTAATGATGATATTGTAGGTGGAAAATAGTAACTAGGTATTTTGGAAAAAAAACATATTTATATTGTTGAAAGGTACATAGAGACACTAATCTGCACAAGCTGTGGGTTATACAATACCTGCTCCATTATCAGAGAAGGGTTTTTTTTCCAAACATCTCTGATGTCACATGCAACAATTCATTGTCTCTCTCCAGACAATTTAACTACGAACATACCCTAATTTTGCTAATCATAACAAGATCAATTGATAATCATACACTAGTCATAATTATTTTTAAATAATTTCCATTTTTTAAAAAAATTCATTAAATTGACAGGGATGGGATCTTTGTGTGGGGCACTTTTGCTTAATAATGAAACCAAATCCTTTGATTTTGAGAAAGACTCAACAGTTATTTCCGAAATTAAATGTTTCCTTGTTTTTATAAAAACATGTTTTTATAAAAACAAATTGTTAGCAAAGCAGTAGGTATTAACAACCTCAAATAGTCATTTACAGAAAAAATACCTGTGATTTTTCCAGAAAAAATATATATTTGAGAGAGGAGAATGGAAAACAGAAAAAAAATGAGATTCTCTTTGGTCATAGTCTATGCTTAAACAGTATCCCTAACATAAGGACAATCATTAAATGCACATAATTAAAAATATATTTGATATAACATAATGTTATGCTACATTACATTACCTTACTTGATGTTATATTACATGCCTACCATGCCTCACAGAGCAGCATTTATTTGTTTAAGCTTGAGACAAAAGCATAACCTTTAAACTAAAGAAGCTATCAAAAGATACTTGTGTTTTGTTGGCATAGGCATACTTCTTAATGAAAGTGTCTACTCATGTAAACAGCTGTAACAGTGAAAAAATGTAACAAAGAGAGCTACTAGCCAAATTAATAATTCAGCAATCAAAACATGTAGACATGTTGGAGTGCAACTCTGATGATTTCTGGAACCAGATAGGCAAATGTCAGTTTAGAGATTAAATTGCCTGAAAAACTTCTGGAAGGTCTCTAATGAGTGAGAAAGTATTGCATTCTTTCTGATTTAATTCAAGCAATCAGAAGTAGCTATCTGTAAGTGTTTATAGAGAATATTATTACTATTTGCTGGAGAGAGACTGAAAGTACAAGGATCAATTCTGTATTGATGTATTCAAATTAGGTCTACTACCTACTCTTCCTTTCAATGGCAATATAATTATTTGCTCCTGTTGAGAATAGTATCTCTTTTAATCTTATCATGAAACTTCATCTAAGCATGGCATTATAAATCTGGTTGCATGTGATTTAGAACATTATAGTGTCTTTCATAAATGCACAGAAGGGAAAGTTTAGCTTAGGTAGAAGCCTTCAGAGGGGGTAGATTTTGGGCAGGTAAATGCCTTTTACTGTTTCTGAGAATTTCTGGAGATAAAAAGAAATCCTCTAAAATTCAAACTGGAAAATCAAAGATATATTTCAATAAAAATAGTAAAATTAAGGACCCCTCTCCATAAAATACTCTTTTAACTAATTTGAATCTCAATGTATAAATTCTGGACAGTTAACACAAAAGAGACAGTAAACTCTAAATCCTAAAATATTAATCGTCTCTAGGTTCTGTGCTTTTAAAATACATTGGTTTCACTTTAAACTTATACTTAAATCACTAAGAATAGAAGTAAAAAATAGTGGTAATTGGGAAATGAGAATGGATTGAAGATTGAAAAGTTCCTGGTCAAATGATAGCGCAGATAGTGATTTATCATTTCTCCTTTCCAAATTGGTTATTCTCTCTCTTTTTCTAAAAACACTGCTGCCTGAATGAGACCCTTTGTTTAAAGGCTTGCAGAATATTTAAGTTGGGGAAGGGCTTCTGGATTCTTTGTTCAAGCCACCCAGAACCAGCTGCCCAGAGCCATGTCTAGATGCTTTCACAGAATCTCCAGGGATTGAGACTCCACAGTCTCTCAACCCAGTGTCAGTGCTCCGTCATCCCCACAATAAAAAGTTTTTCTTGAAGTTCCTTCTGTGTTTCAGCCTGTGTCCATTGCCTCTGACCCTGTCACTGAGCACCACTGAAAAGAGCCTGGCTCTGTTCACTGTAATCCTTCCCTTCTGGTATTTATCCACACTGAGGAGGTTCCTCCAAGCCTTCTCTTCTCCATGACGAACAGTCCTAATTCTCTCAGCCTTTCCTCATAGATAGGATGCTCCAGTAATTTTTTTAGTAGGACTTCACTGGATTATGTCTGATATGTCTCTTTTTTTTCTGGAGAGCCCAGAACTGGATGCAGTAGTCCATGTGCAGAGTTACCAAAAGCTGTTTCACTTTCACAGTTATAAATTCCCCAGAAGGAGGACATGTTCAATGGAAGATTCAGGCTTTCTACCATTAGTAGCTCATCCAACAGCCACAGATTTGTACAATTCCACCTTTTTCTGTCCAAAAATAAAATGGACATGAAGCACTGGGATATAAGAGGTGAATCATCCAGTGTTGGGCATGTATGCCAGAGGGACAATTCCAGAGCTGGTACACCAGTGGACTCATCACCTGCCTGACCAGCACAGCAAATCTCCTGTTACCCTGAGCTGCTGAGCCTGGCTGACTGCACAACTGGATCTGAAAACATTTTATTGTTGGAAAGGTCACAAAGATATTTTCAGAGTCTATTACATCAACCTGAACAAAATTTAGAAGTATATTGGTGGAAGCAGTTAAGGAGACTAATCCTTTAAAGTGGAAATGTGTAAGTACCTTTGGTTTGCTGTAGCAAGGAAGCAAGGTTTTTCTTTCCATGTTAATGGGAAAGATGGAAAAAAGAATTAGAAAAAATGGCAATTTGACAGGAATCAAGATCATCAAATCCAGTCTCTGTTCCTGCTTGCAACCAGGCAAAACAATTATTTCGGCAACTTACTTCTTAAGGTTAAACATCTTAGGTTTCTTACACCTGGAAGATAATAATAGAAGAATATTCAACTTATTTATCATTAGTTTTAGCTATTGCTTGGTAGAAAGAAACTGCTTATAGATTTTCTTAACTTAAAGAGCTGTCTCATTCCCAATCACTCCTACGCTATATTTTGTGAATCTAGTTGCTATATAAGTTAGATTTCTGTTCCTTTTATCAACCTAGCAACATCTATTGCAAACTTAACTCATCTTTCTTGATCATCAGTGACCACAATTTATACCTGATATTGAAATTAACAGAAATAGTCAGGCCTGAAACTGGAATGTTTGGACAAGAAATTCTGAATAAAGCTCTTAATATACATATAAGAATTGATCAATTATTCTTAAAAATCTAAGGCTTTTACAATAAAATTATTGCATTATTATTTGTTCTCTCTTCAGCTATAGAGAGCACATGAAAAACTGTGACTAAGACCTACTAATTACTGAGAGGCAAATTAGATGGCAGAAGGGTATAAAGGAAGAACACGGTTGTAATAAAACCAGCTTCTACAAGTTTAATAGTGCAGAAGTGTATCACATGATCATAAGAATGGTGAGGACATTGGCACAGGATGGCACAAAGTCTGTCAATAGCTCTTAATGAGCTCAACACAGGTGCCGTTAAGTTGCATATTGTTACAGTAAAAAAAAAAAGATAGTTACAACTATTTAACTTTTTGACATTTAAGCTGTTAAAGATGATTAAATACAGTGTAGCAATAGCTATAGGGCATGTAGAGATCATAAAAAGATGAAAGAGACATGGCGAGATAACCCAACAGCGCATCAGCAGTAATGGCAGAACAGTAATAATCTACACATTCTTCATGCAGCTCCCTTGCTGCTCAAAATCCCTTCTGTCATGGACTAGATTAATGAAACAGAGAAGAACTTTATAAAGGTAGCACTTTGCTGCTAAAAACTGTTAACTATCTAATCTTTCTGTGACACTAATGCTACCTTTTTACACTGTAAATTCTTTCCTAGAAGAATTCTTCATTTTCTGTGTACCTAGAGACCTTGATTGTTATAAATTACTTGTGCTCTATACCTGATAATTTTGTTTAATCCCAGCTACTTATTCTTCTGCAAGTTGACAGAGAAAACACCACACAGAAAAAAAAACCCAAAAGAAAACCACACAAAGGAAAATACACACAGGGCTGGATTCTGACAGCTTTTTACCTTCCGACTAGAAAGCTGCAGCCTGTTTCTGTGAAAAGGCTTCAATTTTCTGAATATTTATTTCTTTCTTAGAATTTATAAGAAAACAATACGTCCCTGCTGGATTACTTAAAACAGTCTCCCCACCATTTTTTAAAAACCTTTGTTAGAAAATAACTTGTTCATGAAAGTTTAGTGGATGGCATCCATGAATTTCATAGATTTCTCAAAAATTAACTGTATTATCTTGAAACATAATTAATTCTATTATGTCATTGTCTTAAACAGGAATTGTTTCATAAATCTGTTAAAAGCCCTATAATACTTGCTCAAAATCTATATAGGTTCATAGACTCTACCATGAGCAGTTCTTTTGACAACAGCAAAATTACTAGTGCGAAGGTATTCAAAAATCCAAGTTTTGCAGTACTGGCTATAAATTCTTGTAATATTAAATCTCACTAAATACAGAAGGCATTTAAGAGGTTGACCTTAAGAATAAAAATAGAGAGCCAGAATTGTCTTCCATGTAGAACTGAATGTCAGCATTTTGTTTTCACTTAATTCTCCCCTAGAGTCAGCATCTTTTCTACCATTTTTTTTAATGGAGATCATATCTGATAGAAGATTCTTCATGTCCTGTGCTCTTTCCAACCTTCTCAACTCCAGTATTTTACTTCCCTATAAAACCCCTGTTTATATACATATTTTCCAAGGGAGGCAAGTATTTTGGTTCTTTGTGAGGACTCAGATGTATTGTACATTACTGCCAACTTCAGCAAGAGATGCAGGAAGAACTGTGATTCATGGACTCTTGAAGCCCTGAAGGGATTGCGCTCTTCCACTAATTTGGCTGTGACTACTTGCCACATATTCTTTCCTCCATAATATCATCTTTTTTCAGCACATCATGGTACTTTCTATGAAAGTGCTTTATTTTGTCAAGAAATGTAAGCACTACCTTCCCAGAGCTACTGGAGCAAGAGAGACTGCCTTGTAGTTTCTGACTTACAACTCTAAGGAGTTCAGCGTGATAAACATAAATTACTGAATGTTTCATTCAGATTTTAGATATAATGAATATTTCAGCTTCACAGATACATAGTAAACACATTCTGAAAAAACGCTCTAAAGATTTCTTCTCAAAGGCAAGGTCCACTAAGAAATTGCAATGGTTGTGGTTTAGCAACACTATTCCCCAATACAATGCCCCACTGAGACTCTCCCAAACCCGATTCCTCTCACTCTCTTTCCCCCTTTCCTCCCCACCTTCCTGCTCTAGGGACGAAGTTGAGAATTTGAGGCACAAAAGTGAAAATCACAGGTTGAGATAACAATTCAATGGAAACAACGAGATGAGAAAATGAGCAGTATCAGCAACTATAATAGTAACAAAAGTTATAAGACAAAGGAGTTATTTACAGAGAGAGCAAAACAATACTGGACCATTTTGCCCACCATGCTTTCTCCCCTGACCAAAAATGGGACAGTCCCTTACTCCCACCTCTGGTAAGTAAGGTGAAATGGTATCGAATAACACCAGGGTCTGGCCATGCCCACTTGGCACAGTGCAATGCAGCCCAGAATTCCTGGACTCAGGAGATCCAGCAGGCTCTGTCTCCCCAGTAGCTGGGAATACAGGCACACACCTCTGCACCTGGCTGTGGTGGACAAACGCCTCTGTCCTGGCCAGAACTGGGAAAAATGGGAAGCTGACTGACTTTTGGCCTGCACTTAGGAGTTTTGAGGCTTAATAAAAACAGCTACACAGCAAGAAAAGCTTCCAAAGAATATAGCAACACAGGAACAGGGGAAATGAAGGACCACTATGATACTTTGCACAATGACACATTCCATGAAGATAAACAGCTGTACAAACTGTAAGTATATTCCTTTGGATAAAAATTCCAAGTTACTTATTTAGCCAGTCTTGTGGAAAAGAAGAAAATCATTTTAGGAAAATTACAATCTCCATCTTTTTTTTTCCTTGCTTGTTTCAGAAATGTGTCACTGAGTACCCATTTCTTTACTGTATCTGAAACAATTGGAGATAGTTCTGAGACGTAGAAATGTATGAAGGCATTAAGGGAAGAGAGCCAAAGCATCTTGTAGACAGGCCCCCTGATTGAGTCATGTCAGCCAATACTGATATAAAGGGTAACTTATTTGAATATCAAAGAATTTACTCTAAAGTCAGTGTGTATAAATAGCAAATGTATTTTAGATTACAGACCTAACTGCGCACTTTCAAGCTTGCAGTGAAAATTGATGTTTGGTTTTTACAAGAAATTAAGTTTTCCACAAATGTTTATATGTGTGTTGTACATGTTTGATGAGGTGAATTTTACAGCTCCTGGGTGAAATTTCTAGGAAAAAAAAAAAAAATAGCACAACAGCATCATGTTTTGGCACCTGAAATGAAAGGATTTCATTGAAATTTGGCACGAAATCAAAGTTTTGGTCTTTGTTCCAAATCCTGTAAACTGGAACTCTTTCAGATTCGAGAAAATAAGTCTTATTCAGTAGGTTACTGCAGAATGGATTATGGTTTAGGGCAGGAGTGTAAAGGGTACAAATATTTTGGAAAAAGCTTAGGTTTTGCTTTGCATTAGAATAAAAAAAAAATATAAGGGGAAGTTTTGTTGGAAAAGAAAACCAAACAAAGGAGTGGTTTTGTGGGTTTTTTCCCCCAAAACCCTCTCTTTTTTTTCCTTTTTTTCTTAGGGTTTTTTCTTTCCCCAGCAAGTATTATTTGGATTTAGAAAAAATTATTTTTGAAACACAAGTGAGGACAAGGTTCTAATACAATGCTAATCATTTTTTATGCAAGTAAAATGGTCGTAATTACTTTCAGAATTGATTACTACTCCTAGAAATTCATCTTTTGATATGGAAAAAGGTGGGAGGTTCATTACTTTTTAGTCTGTTCCTAATACTGTAAGAGTGTTTTGGGGTTGCCATAAAATCCTTTCAACGTGCCATGATTAAAATGTTATGAAAGGATCATACATAGGTAAATCTGTGTTGAAGGTCGAGATGAGTTCTAGGCTCAAAAAGAAATGCAAGGATTTTCTTTACTAAATTATGAACAAAATATATCCCTCCAAACATTTCCACTTTTACACTAAGTACACAAGCATTTTTTCTGACAAGTTAAAAAAGAAGCCAATTATTTAGTCTGAGTTACTTCAAGATATTCAAGAATTATTTGGAATCATACTACTGATCTTTATAATAGAATAACCCCAGCATTCAAACTGAATGCTTACTAAAAGACTGTGCTATGACAATAGCTCTCTCTCCCTCCTCCTCTCTTCCCCCCACTCTCTCCATCGCTCTGTATTTATATTACAATTACTGCTAATCCAGGCTTTATTCTGAGCGAAAGTTCATAGAGAATAGAGGGCACACTGTGAAAAAAATTAAAATTTTGTATCATTTTTCCAGTATCGATCAATAAAACCAGTTTAGGAATTTACAGAGATTATTTTTATCTTACAAGGACAACTATTTAAAATCAGTTGGAGACAAAGTTAAGATTATCAGCTGAGACTGGAACTTGAACTTCTGGAGTTATCAGTATTTTACATTGGTTCATTTTTGCCTTCTATTCTGTATTTCATGTAAAAAAATTACTGAGGAGTATACCTACAAATGAACTTTTTCCTTAGTAAAAGTAATTTCTAAGCTTGCCAAGGTAAAGGCTATCAGCTGCAGAACACAGAGGCTGGCCAGAATTGAACAATAATAATTTCTTCATGGCACAGGCCATAACACCACTTTTTTTTTTTTCCTACAGCTCCAAAGTAACCACTTTAGTTACAGTTTACTTTTTAGATTTACATTTTTACTAACTTTTACATGCAAACCTGTGATTTATTGTATCTTCTACAAAGAATTGAAGCAGTAGGTTAACCAACTAAAGAGATAAACAGAACAACAGTGAAAGTTTTACTATTGCTGTTAAGCTAAATTTGTTTTGTTGCATTTTCATGTTAGAAGGCTATCAATGTGTAGCCATGAGATATTGTCCTGCATTTCAAATAGATATACTATGTGGAATGAATCTGGATTATGTGTAGAAAGCCAGCCTATAAGACTGGAAGCACTTTTAGTCTGTGTGTTCAAGGACAAATGTGCATATCATATAAAAAATACAGAACAGCCTGTTACTACTTCATCAGCTGCCACAATAGTAAGGTATTACAGATATTTCACAAAGGACACGCTGCTGTTCTGTGCAAACTGCTGACTACGGTGAATTCAGTGAATTCTTTGTTTTGTTTAGAGTGAAAGACTGTTTTTTGTGTCACAGTAGCTGTGTATTTGCTCACCTGAGGAGTTGTTACCAAGCAAGAGGAAAACTACATTGTTATAACACAATGGGACTGGGAGAGGGGTGTGGGGAGTGGGGGTTAGGAGAAATAAATTGCCATGAAACGTGAAGAGCTTGAAAATATATGTTGCATCTTCATTTGACAAGGGACATTTGTCAAGCTGCCAATTGTACTGATCAACCAAACAACCACTCAGTGTCACTTTTTACCTTTCCTTTTAGTAGAAATTATTTTATGTAACATTTTTTACCATTTCCTGCTGTTAAAGAGCTTGCATTGAAGCAAATGAAAACAAGAAACAAACCACCCTACCCAGATGTTATTCAAGGTCTGTTTACACACTTTCCTCAATGTTATTTTTCTTCAGGATTAAGAACTGCTTCAGTTTGCACTCAAACTGCAGCAAGCACACTCAGGCTGGCATACTGCACAATTTAACTATGAGATATAGAAACAAATAGAAAGGTATTGTTTTCAAAATGGAAAACAGATAACACAAAGGTTATTTACATTATGTAATTATGCATCTCATTACCTTTTCCAGTTCATGCCCCATTGACTGTCATTCCACAGAGAATATAGGTAGGTACTGTATTTTCAGAATTGCCAGTTTATTATCAGGCTTAATGTCAAGATAAATAGAGCCTGAGCAAGGAATGTTATACTTCAACTACTCAATAAATAATTTTTTTCCCATTAGATTTCAACACACTTATGCAAAAAGCAGCGCTGTTCTCCATTAGTTGGGCTGCTGTCACTGACCTTGGTGACAAGACTGTTGGACAATTACATTTGCAATGAGCCAGCAGCTGCCCAGAAGCTTCTACTAACAGCCAACCAACACGTTCACTAATGCCTGCACTAACTAGTAACCCAACAAACTACACTCCCTACCACTTTTAAGAATTTTAATACCTATTTTTAGAGACATAGCAGTGACAGACAATATAGGTCATTTCAGAATGCAAGTCTGACGTCATCTTGATAGTGCTCTAAAATTTGTTGGCCTCAAAGCCTGTGGATGTTTCTGAACTAAAGTCAGCATTTCTTTTCATTCTGCTTCTATGCTGATACACAGGAACATTTCCTTCAGGCTGGGATATCTGCACTGATACAAATTTTATAATCTGTCTGGTGGGTCATCACAATTGTGACAGCTGTAATGTGCAGCCACCCTTTGGTAAGCCATACACCCCTCTAGCAATTACAGCAGTAATGAGAAAAATAAACAGAAAGGAGTCACTTTTATAAAGTCCCCAAAAGTTTTGACTTTGAGTGTCATTAAGTGGCTTAAAACCAGGAAGATATCAGCAAAATAGAAGCCCCAGGTCATGAGCGTGCAACTAGTGTACAGGCATCTAACTAGTGCTCATTTCAAATGGAGTTAGCTCCTAAAGTATTCTACAAACATCTGGGAAAATTTTAGTTTGTTACTGTTGTGAGCTACTCAAACTATGATAGTTTATGAAGAGTCACTCTTGAGAGGCACATCAGGTCTGTGGATAAGAGAAATGAGAATTAGCACAACTCTAAGCAGCTCAAATTTATCCCATCTCAAACTTATTCAAAGTTGTAAGAATATATTTTCATCCAGCACACTACAGAAGAAATCAATCATATAATTACTTAAAAGCTTATGGCTTTAAGGGGTTTCTCAGCCTCAAGGCCCCTTTGTGTCAGAGGCAACAGAATCTCTTCTAGTAAATATTTTACTAGCACAATACGTGCAGTTTTAGTTTTTGTCATGAACAAAGCACAACCTTAATTTCTCAAAAGGAATCATAATTCTCTTGTTTACATTTCTGTCACTCAAAGAAAAAAAAAGTTTTGCTTTCCTGCTCTATTTTGTGTTAAGAACAAATTATAGTAAATAAATTCCCCATTGATTTTTTTTCACTTTTTCCTCAATTCTTTCTTGCTTAAAATGCCTGTCAGTACTTTTAACAGTTCCTTGTATCTCCAACAAGACTGGCCTTAGGCTGTAGCTTGACAGAGACACCCAGGATACCTTCATCACTTCATAGGTGGCAGCTGTCACCATCCCAATACTCCTTTTGCTAGGAAATGTGTGTAGCTACTTGCACTTCCTCTAGCTGTTGTAAAGGCATATAACTGGGATGTCCCAACATGGTACTGTTACATGACCCAGCTTTTTCATAGCTTAGAAATAACATGAAGAGTTGGTCCTGCAGTTATACCAAATTTGGTGCTTAAATTTCTGGTACTTTTAAAAAAAAATATTGAGTTTTTACTAGGCAGTTATTAACACAGGATAAGAGATAAAAAGGATGCAAAATATTGTGTTTAAAAGGAAATGGAAAATGCCACTCGTACTACCTCATTTTCCTCACAGCCTTACATGTATATCTACATTCTTGGAATGACTCACTATGTCATCAAATTTTATAAAATAATAGTAACAATTTCTTGAAGATAATTCAGTCTATCCACCTACCCCAGCATTAAGAATTGCAAAATATACATCCCAAATTACAGCAATTTCTCTCAGACAATGATCAATAATGTCCCATCAATGTTTTAAGCAAGGAACCTCTCTGTAAAAAAGTTCCTATTTGTCAACACAAATCCTAAAGGCAACTCTGTTATTGACAAAGAAATGGCTTAAGCTCCTTGAGATCCCTTCCACCTCCTAAGAGTCTACCCAAATGTCCTTCTTGCCCGTTATCCTGTAATTTAAAAAACCTCACTGTTTCAGTTTAACTGAATTCCACATTCTAATCACTTACTCTTATTTCAATTTAAAGCTTTTATAAAACCTTCTTTTAAGGGAAAACTAAAGCTGAAGCCCAGTCCTCCCAGTCCTTCTGAGATGAGATTGGATACAAAGGCTCCTGCCTCCCCTGCAGCTCCTCTGCATTCAGGCTCGACATACAGTTACTGTTACCACTGTTTCTTCATTTAGTAACACTGAGATATTATTTAAGAGCCAATAAAATCCACAATGAAAAATCCATATTTGTCCGTCCATGCATTTGGTAAACACAATGACAAACTTGTTGATTTGATACCATGGGACAAGAGTAAAGTCAAAGACTTGCCTGTGGGATGTTTGTACATAACAGATTATACTAATTACCTCGTAGGGACAAATTTAAATTCTAAGTATTAACTCTTGTTAATCCCAGTTGGGAAAGATAAAACATTTCTATAAAGAAAGAAGCAAGAATAAGTAGGTTACACAGAGAAGCACCGCATTTTAACACTCATTATATGTTTACAGATCTGTATCCTCCAGGGCTGTACACCCCACGTAACTGAAATAATTGTTCAATGACATCATTCTATGGGTAATGGCTTTCAACAGACACCTGGTGCTTCTGTGGATGTCATTCTGCTGTGATGCCATAGATACTGTGCCCTGCTGCAAAATCACCCCCTCACTATTAATAAAGACCTTAGAAAATCACCCCACTATACAGCTCCAGGGCCACCCCCCGCCTCCCAGTGTTTCCAACCCGTAATGAGTTATAAGCGGCCTATAGGCTAAAAAAACCTTTATTGTAAGAACCAAAGGACACTATGACCTGAGCTACCATGTATTCTCAATTCCATCATGCTACTGCGATTATAAACTTGAGCAAGCAGACATGATAGTGGGCAGAATCTCAGGACCAGATCTTTGGCCTTTAGCTATATGGAAGAGTTATTAAACTTACAACAGTTTAGAGCATCTCAAGCCTTGGCTCATTGCCATTTTCAGAGTCAGGAGATGAAAACTAATGCCTTATGGCTTCTGTCTTCTTTCTCCAGATCCTGTATCTGCCAAACAGTTGGATCATATTTACTATCTTGATTGTGCTGGCTTTTTCCTTTAAGACTTTAATTGGCTTTGGTCTTGAGACCTAGCAAAGCCCTTCAATATCTGTTGTATGAGCCCTGATTTTAGGTGTTTGGAAAAAGAAAGAGTTTTAGTTTGGTAGGAGCCTGCAGTGGATTGAGCAACTGAATATGGCTTTCTTTGTAGCAATACTGGCAGAATGGAAAGAAGAAAGAGAGCAAGGAGGGCAGGAAAAAGGAATATTACTAAATTAAGCAATCAGTAGAAAAGACAACAACAAAGTTTTAGCTATAAGAATGAGAAATTTTACATGGTGAATTTATGGACTTGCAATATTATGCATCTACAATACTCCTCATTTACTCTACTCCTTTCAGTTGCCCTTGCTTGACCTGTGCCTTTCACTTCTCATGCAATCTGTATAATTTCTTTAATTAGATACACTAAGGTCAAAGGCTTAGGCTTTTAAAGGATTAGACACTTATATAGATAGTGATAACAACTGTAGTTGCATTAGGTAAGATTAATCACATTTTCTGAAGAGAAACAAGCTTCCTATTTTATGGAACAAGTGAAGTTCAACTGACAGAAGAACAAAACTTCCAAAAAGGCAAATTTTTTCATAATTGTTCACTAAAGGATTCTTTTGCTTTCTTTAAAGTATGATGCTATATTTCATCGCAGATAAAATACCAGACACCATGGATCTTTCTGGAGTGTTTCATCCTGTATTCCAAACACAAATGAGGACTATTTTAACTAAGACTAACTTGTTTCAGTATGTGATCTCTCAAAACTTTATGACTCTTTTTTTTTTCTGCAGTACAGCTAATTAAGGGTTTAAGATCCATTGCCAGAAGTCTATTACTATTTCATTGCTTAGCAGTGTTACACTGGTAGTAATAATTAAAAAGTATAATCATGATATTAAAGCACATGGATGGTAATTCTACTCATAAACACAGGTGTATAATATGAGTTTTTAAGTATATTTACCATAATAATAGGTATTATTAGCAATTTTAATGCATTTAAAGTGGGATTAATGTACTTCTTAATTATGTTAGTCATGCTAATTTTTGACAAAATGGTAAAGGTCACCTAATTTTTCTCCATCCATCTCACTAGAAACTTCCTTTGCTAGCATTTGATCAGGCACAGCATCACCATCTGGTCAAGGGAGGGGATTGTCCCTCTCTGCTCTGCACTGGTCCAGCCTCACCTTGAGTATTGTGTGCAGCTTTGGTCACTGCATTATAAGAAAGATACTAAACTATTAGAGAGTGTCCAAAGAAGGGCAACAAAGATGCTGAAGGGCGTGAGGGGAAGATGTGTGAGGAGTGGCTGAGGTCACTTGGTCTGCTCAGCCCAGAGAAGAGGAGACTGAGGGGAGACCTCACGGTAGTCTACAATTCTCTCATGAGGGCAAGAGGAGGGGCAGGCACTGATCTGTGTGGTGACAGTGACAAGACCTGAGGGAATGGCCTGAAACTGTGACAGGGTAGGTTTATGCTGGATATTAGAAAAAGATTCTTCACCTGGCAGGTGATCGGGCACAGGAACAGACTTCACAGGGAATGGTCATGGCACCAAGCCTTGCAGAGTTCAAGAAATGTTTGGACAATACCCCAGGCACAGGGTGTGACTCTTGGTGATGGTTCTGTGCAGAGTCAGGAGTTTGACTTGATGATTGTTTTATGTCCCTTCTAACTCAGCATGTGGTCATCTGTTAGGTACTTGCTTACTGCACTTTTCAGATTTCATTGTTACTTAGTGCTTGCCCTTGTGGCTTTCTCAGCTAAAATGTTTGGAATGGATTGATATTGTAAAGCATAGGAGAAAAGATCAGTTTATGGATCTGTAGTCTGTACCAGTCAGAATCTCAGTACATATTTTTTCTCCCAAATTTCAGGCACATTGCCATGAAAATAATGACTAGGTTGTATGAAGCTGGGTCAACAGTTTATGTCTAAAGGATTATATGTGCACACCCTTGAAATGAAAGCCAGATTGGATACAAGAGGGAAAGTCATATATTTTTTTATCTTCAGCAATGGGAAATACATACATTTTGGTGAGCAAGAAAACAGTGGTTACCTGAACTATCCAATTTCTCTCCATGTTGAAAAGTTTGAACTCAGGAAAGAAAAATATTTTGGTGGAAATGGATGCTGTTTTCCAGGAAGTGATGTAGGAGGTAATATGATTCTTGAAAGATCAACTTTCCAAAATGTATGTGGAAATGATAATGCCTTTAACTAGTCTCATTATGTTTTTTATTGTACTACAATAAATTCAGGAGCAGTGTTAGTACCCAGAGAAGTTCATGAATGTAGCAAATCCCTCTCATAGGTTTTTTCAAGGGATAACAATTTTGACTATTCAGAAGGAGTGGCTAGCCTTCCCTTTCACAGGCCTAAGAAGAAAGAGGGAGCATAACCCAGCACCGAGCAGCTATAGCATAGCTGGGCTTTTACAAAGCTGAGCCTTTAAAAATAACAGACATAAATTAAGGTATGTATGAACGCAGCTTTCTCAACTTAATAAAGGAGACTGTATGTGTGTTATTTCATTATATATATCAATTATTCTATTTCCATGCCACTTGAAGTAAAAACTGCTGCATTCAGGTTTAACAGAGTCTCCATGGACAAGGTTACCAGACCAAATACTGCATGCATGATATACAACCTTTACACAAAGCCAAGATTTCATTATTAGTCTTACTAAAATCTGAACAATCTACATTCATAATCCAAATTGTCTAACTTTTACAGCTCATTACCAACAGTAATACAGCTAAAACAGATGTATACAAACTTTCTAATATTTCTTCCCCATTTTCTGGTGGTAATGCTGCCTGGGTACAGAAATGGAGGGGAGGAGAGGGCTTGTGTAGTGGATGAAGTCATGCACTTTACTGGTAAGAGAGAAGCAACAATATAACTTATTGATATGAAACAGTAAGTTAACAAGGTTTGATAGTAGCTGCAACGGTGGCTTAACAAGATTCCGTGTCAAGGTACACTTCATTATTTCCTGCAGAGGGGACAGAGTCAGACAAAACTGTCAGGGAGATGCCCCCATTGAGTTGTGAGGTTCAGAAAGGGCTTCCTTGTATCTAAACTCCTCAAAGGGAAGTCTGGGTGCAGCTAGATCAAGACTTAGTCCCAGACTTGGTCAACGGTTTATGTCTAAAGGATTATAAGTGCACAATCAGTCCTTCATATAATTCACTAAGATTTTAAAGTTTAGTATGTTATCAATCACCAATAATTTGCTGTGGCAAGAAGTCTCTTAAGCCGAAAGAGTAACTCTGGGAGGCATCCCTGCTCATGGGGAGATCCTGGTGTGCAGCCTGCTACCATGCTGGACAGCTCAGTGGGCCCTGGGCTGTCTGCTGTGTATGGAGTAAGATGATTGACTTAGAGTCATATTTGAATACCAGCAAGGCATCTGCTTCGCTGTTGCTGACAGCTCTTGGCTACCGTGTTGCCATCTGTCCCCCAAGGTCCAGAGTTAGCTGGATGACCACTGGACCAGATGGACTGCCACAGCCCCACCGGTGGGCATGGCTTAGGCTGGGCAGGGGAGGGGGACACCACCTAACAAGGCTGATCTTGTCACACTCAGCTCCCAGCAGCCCTTCCCTTTGCATCAGCCTGCCCTTGCTGCTCCCTGGCAGCGAGGTGCAAGAAAAATCTACAAAGATGCATAGTCAAAGGTGTTTGGGGCAACTTCTTCATGAGGAAGTTGCAGATTCCTGTCCCAGACTGAGCTAATGCCTAAAGTACAACCTGCAAACCTTAACTGAAGAA
Organism: Grantiella picta; assembly: GCA_013397955.1. Classification (NCBI taxonomy): domain Eukaryota; kingdom Metazoa; phylum Chordata; class Aves; order Passeriformes; family Meliphagidae; genus Grantiella; species Grantiella picta. The sequence goes on along the minus strand of VZRM01005135.1, from coordinate 147,366 downwards.
AGAACGAAGATTAGGTTCCCTTGCTATGCAACTGTATTTCCCACAGTACTTCTCCTGGAACTTTTCTCTAGCGAGCAAGTTCACCATTTTTCTCTTTCTCTTCTGTATCTCAGTAAATTTTTAATTATTCTCTGTAAAGCAAAATGGTTTCAGTGAGCAAGGCTAAGGGAGTCTTCTAATTTCATTATTACAGGAGTTAGAATTGGCATTCAAGATAGCATTGGTAAACCCTTTAGGCAGGTATAAGAGGCTTCAAGTGAATTATCCAACTACCTTTAGCTAAAATGGGAAGGCCTTTCTTCTGTCTCTTGGGGTGAGTCTATTAGATGCTCTTTAAAATACTTATTGGAGTTTGCAGGCAGGAAGCCCAAAGCTCTACTTCTTCTTATGATATTCCTAGTAAAATGAATTTTAATAAAGTCTGATAATGTTTCAGGCTTATGTAGTCATAGGCATGCATAGGGACAGAATTTCACTGGTTAGGCAACATTTTCATTTAAAAAAATACACAATAATGGGCTTACAGCATCTCCAGAATTAGACAAGAGCTGAAAATGACTTGTAGATATTTCCTACATAGGTTTACACATTTCTAGAGAAATACAGAATTTAATTAATATTCTTTTTATTTCTGATACACTTCACAGAATTGCAGAGAATGGCTGCTGAAATTTTAGAGAGAGCTGCAGAAAGTAAATTTTTACCTTTAGAATTATTTCAGGGTCTTATGAATTTTCTTGCCAATACCAACCTATGAAAAAATATCAAGTGACATCCCCCAAATCATAAGTTTAAATTAAAATATTTAAATGTGTATCAGAGCATTAACTGTTGTAATGAGAATTCTTTTATTATTTTTCTACTGTCTTCAAACTTTTCTGTGTATTTGTGTTATTCCATAGAGATACCAGGACAAAAACCTACTTTTGAAAAAAGTAACTTAAGTTTTTGACAAGTGTCAAAATTAATAGTGCAAGACTTATGATTTAAAAACCCAGTGAGTTGGAGACATAAAACCGTGTTCATAAAAACTAATCACATTTCTAAAATGCAGGATGTAAAAGTATTTTATGTACTTTTGGTGACTAAGATGAAAGGTAATATTATTGAAATTGCAAGGTCATATTTTAGATAGTTAGAATTTTATTATCAAAGTTGAGTTTTTGTCAATTAAGCATACTTAGTACAACTGCTAGTTACATCATGCATCAAAGCTTCTTATCAAACTTGCTCCTGATGAAAGATTTCTGGTCCTGCAGGGCATATGCTTCATGCAGCACAAAGTAGACATTTCTGTTCACGGTGGGAAAAAGAGGTTTTAAGAAATTAAAGTTTCTTTACAAAAAAAGATAGAAGAATTCCTCTCTCTCCCTATGCTTTTTACATCCCATGGGAACTCTACAAATCTTGAATAGGTTCAGATGACTTTTGTCTTTGCACAGTAGTATATAATTCCTGCTTCTTTTCCTTTCCCTGCAGCCTATGATCCTACATATGATCCTACTGGCAACCTTTGGGGTTTTCTCAAACCGGTATCACCAGGGTTCTAAAAGGAAGAGGAATGGCACTGAGGAGCAAGGTGCATTGAGTTTTGATGAACGCTGGCTTGCTTCAGTGCAAAAGGCTAGGCTTGAGGTTTGAGGAGATTACATACAATCAATCTCAAATTAAGGCCATAAGGCTACCAGCCAGTGAGCATGAGGAAAGATTGGCAGGCTGAATGAAAGAGGGGATTAAATCAGCTTGTCGGTAAAAGTGAATTGCTACTTCGTGTTGAATAGTTAAGTAATAGAGAAGTGGCAAAGAAGACAAGAAAAAGGTGAGCCCAGAGTTCAAAGATCATCCAGAGCAAGGGTCTGCCTTTCTCTCTACTGATAGAAATAGATTGTCTCTGGTAAGTAGAGAATTCAGACTCTTACCAGATATGAATACCGTCAAAATTGGGAAACAAAAGTTGACTTTTCTCAAAGGGAACAATCAAAAGCTCTGTCACAGACAGGTTTCCCATTTTCCAAAGAACTGACTTCACCAGAAGATTAAATAAAGAGAGACTAGAAATTGAAAGGAACTTATCAGATTCCCAGGCAAATACTTCTCATCCTTTCTTGCTCCATACCATGCAATATCCTAGGGGTTCCCTGTGAAAAAGAGCTGCCTGTCCTTTACACTTCTACCAGCAAAATCTTTTTAATGCTCTATAGAATATTTTTCTGATTACGCTTCTGCCTTTCACAGTGATAGCAACACAGTAAATGGAGAAGAACAGGTTTCTATTAGCAACTTCACAAACACACAAGTCTTTTGTGTCAGGATCCTGCCATCCTTCAAATACGTTGTTAAGCAAACCAAACCAAATTTCAGGGGAATCTGATGCCTGGAAGTGTCAGAAATTCTGTTTTGGATTTCATGCAAATCCAAAGCTTTTAACAAGTCATGTTAGTCTACCAAGAGGCCTCATTTACAGTACTTTCCAGAACGATTTGCATCTATCAAGTCAGTACTATTTTCTTCAGCCACATCAATTGTCAGAAATGAGATCTGCATATTCATTGTGATCAAAACAGTAAAATTATATGTACCAACCAACAAGATTTACTGTCATCACTAATAGGTAACCAGTTTTATCTAATCAACCTTTTGTAGTCCCACTGTGATCACTTCTGTTCTATTGATTGGCCACAACTGATCATCCATTTTGTTTACAGAAGTCCACTGAAGAAATTGGAGCTGCCCAGGCATAAATAGGAAGTGTTTACAGACAGACAGGGATTCTAGGGGGACTTTATAAATGAAATTGTGGCAAAACTGAGGAGCAACAAAAGCAGCTACTCACAGTTCACAACTTTTCCAGAAAGATTTGATATAGAGTCTTCAATAAATGCTATATATACATATATTAAAAAACTCAAGGCCACTGTATGAATATTTTTTAATCTAATTTTATAAAATAAATTGTTTTTAAGACTCCTACCAAGCAACATTCTCCACATGCTCTTTCTGAAGAACTGTCTATGATGAGTGAGTTGAATGCATTGGGCTACACTGGTGTGAAAATCAGTGTTATAATTAACTGTTTGAAAATTGCCACTATGTGCGTATATTTAGTCGTAATATATTTCTTTGGAAATATGTGTTTACGCTCACAAAAATAATTATTACAATAAAAAGGAACCTTTTATAAATCATATGCTGGAGAAAAGGAAAGTGTGTGACTGACTAAGAAAAAAATAGAAGATAACTGTACTTTTGTGTTTATTAAAAGTTGTGCCTTTTTATTTCCTTCTTCTATTGTACAAAGTCCACATACTTCTATCTAGAAAAAAGGAAAACAAAATGATCTGTGCTTGTTACCTGGGCTAGCAAAAATACATAGCAAACTGAGATAGCTGGTGTTCAAAGGAGATTAGGATAATTACAACAAATTTAAAAGCAGGAGTTTTGCTGATAAAATTCTGGATTTTTTTCTTTTAGCCATCTGTCTGTCCCTGAATTGGTGTGCACAGTCAAGTTATTAGGGTGGCTCTTTAAATCATTCTCCTCTTTAATGAAATCTTGCCGAGAGGAACATAGAGGATCCAATTATCTTTAACTGAACATGCATGTTGTTACACCCAGAAAAAAACAATTGTGATAAAAAAGTAGAAACTTTGCAGAGTCAAGACACAATAGTTATGTAGTGCCAAGAATATCTTTTCCAGTTGATCCCATGTTTGTTCCCATTACACAAATGCCCTGTCATAGGGTTTTATGTTCACACACTGGCTGTTCTGATCTGTCACAATGATTAGGGGACTTGGACCCCAGTTGGGAACACAGGACCATGACACAGCCCATGTGTAATTACATTAATGGGAAATATTTCCCTACAGGATAACTGTTCAAGTAATTGCAAAGGGCAGACATTTTTTATCACCCTGTCCCTTCCCTTCCTAATAATTTCTAATTTCTTGTAATGCCTAGGTCACGTATAAACTCCTTTATTGGGTTTCCATGCCAAGGTTTTTGTAGCAGGGAGACTTCGGGGGTGGGTTCAGCAAGAAGCCTCTAGAAGCTTCCCCTGTGTCCAATGAAGCCAATGCCAGATAGCTCCAAGATGGAGCTGCTGCTGGCCAGGGCTGGGCCCGTCAGCAACAGTGGCAATGCCTCTCTTTTAAGAAGAGGAGGAAAAAAATTGCAGCAGAACTGCAGCGAGAGAGATGAATGAGAATATATGCAAGAAACAGCTCTGCAGGCCCCAAGGTCAGTGCAGAAGGAGGGAGAGAATGTGCTCCAGGTGCCAGAGCTGAGATTCCCCTGCAGCCCGTGGTGAAGACCATAGGGAGATATCTGTGCTCCTGCAGCACATGGAGGACCATGCCAGAGCAGCTGGATGCCTGAAAGAGGCTGAGACCCTGTGGGAACCCTGTGCTGCACCAGTCTCCAGGCCAGTAGGGAAGAGGAAGCAGAGAAAATCAGGAGTGGAGTGAAGTGGTTCCTGAGAAGAAGAGAGGTTTGGGGGAAAGATACTTTAAAATTTGAGTTTATTTCTCATTATCATATTCTGATATGCTTGGTAATAAATTAAAATAATTTCCTCAAGTGAAGCTTTTGCCTGTGGTGATAATTTGAGTGACAAATTATCCTGTCGTTATCTTGACCCACGAGCCATTTGCTATGTTTTCTCTCCCCTGTCCAGCTGAGGAGAGGACTGATAGAGCATCTTTGGTTGGCACCTGTTGTCTAGCCAGGTCAACACACCACACCTCCCTTCCTGTTCTGTTCCAAGTGTTGCCTTCACCTTCTCTTCCTGTCCTGCCCACGTATTTTTGCCCAAGCTGTTTTTCACTTTTATTCACCTACACCCTTAGCTTTCACTCCTCATTGCCCTCCTTTCGCCTAGCAGAGAAAAGGTTATAAACACATCTTGAATTTTCCACCTCATTTTACTCCCAAACCTGGTGAAAAGTGGTCTCCCAGTAGCAACAAGAGGGAGTACTGTTTACCTCTTTCTCCTTTTGTTGCTTATTTTTTGCATATGTTTGGCACGGAGGTAATCCTAATTAAATTTAGCATGCCAGAGTACTATGACTCTCCTTTGAGGCACTGAGATTCAGACCAGGGCTTGTTTTCACGAGGGTGGCGAAAGACACCATATGTGATTCAAAACGTGTAGATAATGGATGTTGTAAAGTGTTACGACAAAACAGTTCTCAATTTCATTGCTATTTGATATCTAGTCAAGCCACCATTTCTCTACGGTCCCTGGAAGTAAAAGATTTGTCATTTTGGCAAATGAGTATGATCTGTATGGATGATTTTCCACATAATTTCACCTTTATAGAGTTTTATCATCACCATCCAAATGTTTCAGACCAAATGTGTCAGATACTGCAGAAAAACAAGCAATGGAAAACATATTCTTGTAAGGGTATGCTAACAAGCAACCTTGAAAGTAATCAATAAATGCTTCTTCATTCACCTTTGGTATCCCATATGCGTGGAGAATTTCCATGCAGAAGACAGCTCTGACCATCTGTCCTGATCTTCTCTAATCCTTCATCACTTTGCCACTTATGTGTAGTTTACAGCATTAATTTCATGCCAATAAAAATCCGTAGACCACACCATAAAGGTTTTTTGTCTGTATACTGATAGAATGATAGCAATTGGCAGGCCTTAGCATTTTCACTGTAACACTCCTCATTTCTGTCATAAACCCCTAACACATTTTCTTCATCCTCATGTCCCTGTGTAAACTAGTAATCCTGAACAATTCTCTTAACATAATACTATTCATGAGCACGAAAGAATCTGAAACAGTGGATCTCTTCGCCTCCAGTGGAAATGAATTGCCATCAACATCCGGAAGTCCAGGAAAAAAGGCTCCATCTAGAAATAAAAATATTTTGCTGCTTAGTTAAAAACAACTAATTGTGTTAATAGCTGAAATTGTGTTAGAATGACTCCAGAGGGCCACCAAGTTGATCAGAAGCATGAAGCACCTCTCCTATGAAAAAAGGCTAAAAGAATTAGGATTGGTTGGCCTGGAAAAGAGAAGGCTTTGTGGTGATCTAATTGTGGCCTTCCAAGACCTGAAGGGATCTTACAGGAAAGACGAGGCAAGACTATTTACAAGAGGAGATGTTGACAGGGCTAGGGGGAATGGGTTCAAATTGAAAGAGAGTAGGTTTAGATTAGCTATTAGGAAAAAATTATTTATTGTGATTCTGGTGAGGCACTGGACAAGTTGTCCATGAAAGTTGTGGGTGCCCCATCCCTGGAGGTGTTCAAGAACAGGTTGGGTGGAGCTCTGAGCAACCTGGTGCAGTGGAAGGTGTCCGTGTCTATGCCAGGGGGGCTGTAACTAGATGATCATCAAGGTTGCTTTCCAACCCAAACCAAACAACTAAAAAGAAGAGAACCAATGTTAATTTTCACCAGGCAACCATTCATCTTTCACAATATTTGATCTTCAGAATAAAAAAGCCTTCATATCTGATTACACATGCCTTCAAAAATAGAAAAATTAGCTAATAAAAAAGTATATATTGAAAACTGCTTTCCTGAACATTATTCTCAAATTCCTATTGATGGAATAAAAGCTAACTTAATGACTCTATTAGTCACTTTTTGCACATTTCCACTTTTTTTGGTAGCAATTCTCATTTTCACAGATACTAGAAAAAAGCAGGAACAAAAAAACCAAAATATAATTATACTTTTTTGCATTGATTAGAAGTTTTTTCTGTTCTTTTAACTGTTTCAGTATTTGTCCAATAATGACTCAATGAAATATTATGTAGTAGGAATTGTGATATTAATTGACACATTGCAAACAAAGCACTTAAGTGAGGTTTCACTGGTTGTATCAGAAAGAGTCCTCAGAAGTCAACAGCAAAAGTTCTGCTGATTTTGATAGAAACAGAACTGTTCCCATGCTCAGTGACTTGCATGAGAAAATTATCAAGATTGTACCACAACACTGCTACCTTGTGGCATGACATAGAGCAAAATCATTATTGCTTTTGTGACATGCTTCTCCCTTCACTAACAGGGATGCCATGTGTCACAAAGTGCTAATGCCTCATCTTACACTTGAAGGTATGATTCCCTTTCCATTGTAAGTCTTTCTATCATAATTAGTGGAAAGCTATTCCTATTTTACTCATTTTATGACTACAAAGTTTTAAAAGCAGATGCTCGATCACTTTCCCTTTACAATTCCAATTCATGTTTTCATTCTTAAAGAGGCTAATTATCTCACAAAATTTTGGAATGCTGATGTTAGGAAAATGGATATAGTTTTCCAGTAATGACCTGAACAAGTTTGGAACTAGTTTGTATATCACAGATAAAAATACCCTTCCTTACTCCACTATATTTATGTCTCATTAGTTTATGGACCTAAAGCCCTCCAGGGATTGTCACTCACAAATCCATCTAATGTTTATGAGCTCTAAATTTTGCATTTGGATCTCTAATTTATCCAACAGATATGGAAAATCATATAGATAGAAAACTCCCTAGTGCCTACAAAGCTCTAGGTTTTAATAGAGAGGGCAGAAATAGTATAAGCATAATGTTTAATATAAGCATGATGCTTAGCACATTACTGGCAGGCTAAGTGTATCACCTAGGAGGAAAGACATTCGCTTTATTTCAGGTAAGTGGAGTAGTATTCCTCCCAGGACTGTTGGCTTGTAACGATACAGAGCTTGGTATGGGTCTGTGTTAATGCCATTCAGTTCCTGTTGAAGAAGTATTTTTAATGGAACATTGTCAACACCAGCAAGTAAGAATCAGGTATTTTCTGGTAGCTCTAAACTTTGGGTACTAAGGGGGCACTGCCATTTTTCCAGATTTCTGAAGGCCACCATACATTATCGACACTTTTTTATTTGCAAGCCCTATACAAACAGATCTACCGTAAATGTACAATTATGGCAGAATTTAAGCACACATTGCTTCAAATTTCAAACCTACATAGAGGACTGAAAATGCTGTGCAGTTATTACTATTCTACTATCTGAAACTTCTATTAAACACACATAAATTTAACCTTACTTTCAGCTTCCTACAGCATAACACATGGTGGAGTTGATGGATCCTAACACATGTATCTTTCCTACTGATACTGAGGATCATATAGCCTCAAAACAACTATTGAGGTACCCATGAAATAAAATATAAAATTGATTTATTCATCCAAAAAGAGAGCTATGTCCTAACAGAGTGCATGCAGCCACACTGTAAAGTTTAGATACTGAAATGGAAATGGAATTTTGCCAAGAGGAAGACTTTAGGAATGGATAAGAAGATGAGGGATAGGTATTTCGCAAGATTCTAAAAAGACTGATTGTCAGCAGCAGTGTCTTTACAGTGAATGCTACATAAAAGTTCCCAATAGACACTACAATTCTGAAATTTGGTTAAACTAAAAATGCCGTTTATACTTAAATTTTCTTGTCCTAGCCAGAGGAATGCAGTGAGATAATAATGTCTCTACCTCATGATTACTTGGGCATTAGCTGTGTATGAGATGCTTTTCCATATCAAATAAAAAATTCAAACTAAATGGGAGGACCTCATAGAAACTATTTAACTGAGAATTTTTTACTAAAAAGGTGATATATGTTACAAAAGTGTTCAGAAGTATTTAAAGATATTTTCCTATTGAAGTCTCTCTGTTAAAGATCATAAGGCTTTATTATACTCCCTTTACTCACAAAGATATAACTGAGTAGATATTTCTGGGATGATTAAAGTTTCTAGGGGATTTTTTTATAGAGATTGAATTTTTACAGGGATTATTTTATTTACCTAGAAGTGATATGCCTGGAATGTACCACTTGCGTTGTTGGTTCAGTCCTGTGAACTTGGAGATAGATACTTACATTATTGTTCTGCTTGCTCTGTGTTTAGATGAATTCAAATGTAGTATTACTGCCCTGATAAATATATTTTGAGTTGTGTAAATTGCATAATACACTTCCATACCATAATTCTTTGAACTAACACTGAAGATAGTGGATTAAGTATTTTATAAAAGTAGCATTTGTAATAAAATTTGCTGGCAGTAGCAACCTAACAGCAGATGGGGTTTTATAAAGAGCACATAACAACGATTCATTGCAGTAAGTACATGTGGATCTCTTAGATCTTCTTTCAGTTTAGTTCGTTCTTTGATTTATGCAGTGATTACCTAGATACGTAATTATTTGAAAAAGCAAGCAAAAGTGATGTCAGCCATCTGCTAAATTACTAGTAGATATAAGCAAGATTTGTCATTCAGGAGGAGATTCTTTCCTGTAATGCCACTTAGTGATGGGAAATTAAATACCTGTGGTTTTCACCTGATATGGTCTCTATTGTTAAGTCAGCAAGTGATCATAGACTGATAAAATACATTTCAGAAATGTATCAGTGGGGAACAGAGGAAGACAGTTTAATGATTAAAATACTGAATTGAGTTTGAAAATCTGGAACTGCTATTCACAAACTCCTTACATGTCCCTAAGCATGCATCTCCCTCTCTGTCTCAGTTGTTCTGATGTGGAAATAAGGCTCATACTGCTCCATGTCACAGAAGGACGGTGGAGAAAAAAAAACCCACATAAATAATTGACAAGTAGTTTAACCTTCAATAAATTATACTTTGCTGTGTTGATCCCACTCTATCTCCTGACACAAATAAGTAAATCGGTTCCCTCTAATAAACTGCAATTACTTACCAAGAGGGGAACACCAGACAGAATATTTGAAGGTGCTAGTAAGAGTTTACATGCTCTTTTCATTTTGTATTTAGACCCCCATTCTTGAGACCTGCCTTTAACTTCTGAAGCAATGGCAAGCTTCCTGTTGAGCCTCAGCTCCATGAATTCTGCCACACACACTCTCCAACCCTGCTCCTCATCCCCAGCTGGCCTGCAGGAATAAAAATCAAAACAAAAGCAAACAGAAAAAAGGAGTGCCCAGGGAATGTATGATGTAAGCAGTGCACACCTGAGTTTTGACCACCTGAGTGTTGATCAGTTTTCAGTTCAATTACACTGACAGTTTCCCAAAGCATCACTCATAACGCCAAAATATCTAATGAAGTTGCATGTACAAGATAAACTATAACTGGAGGAGCACCTGAAGCCTACATTGTTTTTCTGAAAGAAGTGGAAAACTAAATGTGGAGGTTCTGCACACTCTTATTTCACTTTAACAGATTTGTGCACTCTCTCGGGTGGGGCAATATTCATGGTGTCTGTTTCTAGAGGGAAAGTATTCATAACCTTTTTTTTTTCCAGATTAAGCACTACTAAATTTTTTCCCTACCTATTTTTTTTACAAGCAATTATAAAAACATTTTGAATTTATGAAACAGATCTCAAAGACTGAGCTTGTTTCATGTGTGAAAACAATCACAATATGAATACCATTTTTTCAGATTTTATATACAAGGCAATAATCAAATTAAAACAATTTAACTCATTGCTGGCTGAATAACACTGGTGGCACTGGATTTAGAGGAAAAAGGGATCTGCTCCCAAATTACTGCAGTGGTATACTTTTCTGTTTCTGATTGACACTATTTATCTGACTGTTTATCTCAATGTGGGATAATATCAATGAATTAAGCAAGTCAATCACAGATAAGAGATTTAATCTGAAGACAGAAGGTTCATGACTTTACTGTTAGGGTAATGTGTAAGAAGGAATACATCTATCTGGAGTCAAATGCAACAGTTTGACCTACATTAGCTCAAAATCTTGACAGATTTCATTCATGTAAGATTATTAAGGTTACACATTTACATCTGACTCCTAAAATGTTTTTATGAAATGTATTTTATAATTTTTTAAGTAAGTGTTACATGTTTAAGAAATAATGTCCTAAAAATAACCAGCGTATTACTCAGGACAACACAACCATGTGTCTGAGGCATACAGACCAACAGGCAGAGGGATTGGAGTAAAGATACATCAGGTTTGAAGGTTTACTGTGTTAGTTTCAAGTATGCAGAAATTGAGACATAAAAATAAATACATGTCTTCTACTGCTATTCTAACTCAAACAACATTTGAAATTTAGCTGAAAGCTCCTGAAAGGAAGGTTTCATCAAGAAGTAGGTTTGAGAAAGCGTTTTAAAGTTCTATCTATACAAACAATTACTTTCCAAGTATTCTAGCTACAACTGGCAGTGTTTCTTATTTTGAAGTATATTTTTCCCCCTGGATGATAAACAAGGATATTCTGATCACACACTCCTTCTTTCAAAGATTTTGCCACAAAAATTATGCCAATATGCCTCCTTCAGCTAATCTTTGGCTTTATAATATATCCTTTTATTATAGTATAATGAGCCCACTTAAGCTGGAAGTCTTGCCAGCTTTACAAGGTTTAATAATCAAGGATCAGCACATAATGTGTATACCCTAAATTATTTAGATTTTGATATACCATCCCAAATGTATTTGATGCTCATAAAATGATGCAGTAGAAATAATAATGAAAGGGCTCATCCTGTCGCATTTCAAAATTTAACTATCTAAATCATATATACAGGGCTAAAATATGAAAGACATCATAATATGACTCTAGCATATGGCTAAATCATCATGATAATACCAATATTAAAATATTTATATGTTTATTTTTGCATGAGTCCATTTAAGGAAGAAAAGGAGAAGTTAAACTGAGTGGGAAGGAGAATAAATGATGGAGTTGAAGGCTGTGTGGAGAGGAACTGAAGGCAATGGATGAAAGCAGCATCAGCTGGCACAGGGCACAGAAAATCTAGCTAAAGCTGTTGAAAACTCTGAGTGAATCCTTCATAGGGCCCTCAAGGCTATTGCCTCCAGCTGACAGCCCAGTTGCTGCTCAGAAGACTAAGTATTGACTGGCCCTAAAGCTCTTAAAACCTCTCGTATGTATCTCTGGAACCATTTACAGCATGATCAAATGGAGAAAACACCATCCTGGAATGCAAAGATCAGCAATGAGTTACTGTTCACTGACTGCTTAAAGACAGTCTCACATCTGGCAGGCAAGTTGTAAGGAGAAAATCTGGTCCTACGACTTGATTCACACAGGAAAAAGAAATAAGAGTTAAATGTTATTACTATATATAAACAGGCAAAAGAAAAGGCAAAATGGTGCCAAAAGAAAAAGAGAAGACTAATGGAAAAAAGCTTCTTAGTGTTCCACATTAGAAAAAAATTTGTTGACCAAGTCTGACTAATTTGCACAGAAATCTTCCAGGCTCAGTTTCAGAACTCTTCTGCCTCATGGACTGAATGTTAGGCCACATGAGACTAACAAATACAAAGCTCTGCTGCCAGAACATTCAAGTCACTAAAATTCTGAGTCTGACTCAGAAAACGACTGAAATTTAAAAATAAACAAAAAAGAAAAATGTAAACTAGATATTCATGTGGCATTCATGTGGGGTTTATCTTTATTTATTATGCAAATATCTAATTTCCCTACAGAAACCCACATTAACTTCATATGTTGATTGATTTTTTTAATGTACCTGGCAACCACAAGGTCATAGGCACAGGGCAGGAACACTTTCCACTACACCAAGTTGCTCCGTCCTACCTGACCTTGAACTATATGTAAGATATGTAATGAAGATAAGCATAGAGTATATCAAATTTGATCATCAAATAGTAAAGCTGTAAATTTCTTAAATATTGAAAATGTGCATAATTGCTTTTTATAAATTTCTGTCTTGTTTCCAGGCTTGGAGAATGTAAAATTTTATTAAAATGAAAATTAATATGATTTAATTCAGAAAAATGATTCTTTGAAACTGCAGTGTACACAGAATTTACCTTTTATTCATGCAATAAAACCTACAGAAAGTACTTACAGATTTTGTTTTCAGAGAAATGTCTCTTTGTAGTAATAAACTTAAAAACCTCCTCATTCAGGCTGCTTTGGCTATTTTTAGCAGTAGATCTTTGTATTTACTAATAAAGAAAATTCCATCCAAAAGTACCATTAGAGCTGGTGACAGCTAAACATGGAATAAAAGCTTAACATTTAAGTACTTCACGGTGTAATAACATCTTTTTTAAAACCGTCTCTGTATTTGGAAGTGTTAAAAATGCTCTATTTCCTGGTCCCTTGTGCTTCGTGGTAAGAAACTGATGATTCATTCTCACTTGCTGGTTTGGACAATTGATGTGTACTGTGCACAATCCATCCTTGCAAAGAAATACAGGAGTTTTTATGTCCCTCTCAAACACTGAGCTTTGTGTTCTTCTGAGTAGCAATTGCAGCACTCTCGCTCTATTGGGCTAATAGAGATGTGGTTTTTTGCTGTACATAACAGCTGAGCTCAGAAACTGAAATAGGAATTTTCAGTTTATGAGGAGATATGTTACAATTTCTGGCGAAAAAGAGAGAAGTAGCAAAAGATACCATCCTGTTTTAGAAAATTATGTGTGTGTGGTACATAAAGGTTGATTGGAATGTTTGAGTCTTCCTTTTTTTCTTTTGACACATGCAACTTTCATCCACAAAGAGATCCCCTGAAGAAAAGAGATGGAGATGAATCCAGTGACTCAAGAATGTTTAGGAAACATCTTGTGCAATGGGAGTAATTAATGTAGATAGGTACTTAAGGAGAAACCTTAAAATCATCCATATGTTTAGAAAGACATTATAAACACCTGTAACAAAGTTGATAGCTTAGGAATTTTTCTAAGGTTACAGCTTATATTCTTGCAAGGAGAGCTCCAACTCATTTCCAGTTGCTCCTGATCTGTATTGCCACATGTTTAGAGTCCACTCTCAGCTAGACTGTGTGAGAAGGGGAATCTCTTTCCGTAGTGGGGAGAGCCTGATCTGTACAGGAAGGGAACATTAGCCCACTTGGGTTTGGTGCTTTCCTCTCTCCATCTCCATTTGTAAGTGTAGTCCCAGCTCAGTTAAACTGTACAGCATTCTAGATTAATCCCCCTGTGAATTCAAATGCACCATTTTACATATTTTGAAGCATTCAGTAGGTGAGCTATAGAAGTGAGAAATACAGCATAAATTTGTATGGAAGCTATCCTTCATGAGGAGTCTAAATCCCACAAAGACCAATAAAAATGAAGACTTTAAGCGCGTTGTTTGGCTCAGGTCCTCAAAGTTAAATCATGAGTTCAGGGAAATTTTAGGGAATTTTGCCAAAAATCTACTCCATCTAAGTTAAAGAAAGGCACTAGATTATACAGTAAGAGATAACCACCTCTGTTTCCAACGCAGCAGCTTTACCTCCTGAAATCATGCTATCTCAGGATTTTTTAAACAACTGTTTTCAAAGAGAATATGAAATCAGAATGAAGTTACGCAGCTGAAAAATGAGTGGACATGCAGGCATTTTCTCAGCATACTATGATTTTAAACTTCTACTCTCATTTAGTTCTTGCTCTTTCAAGAAAGTACAAGAGTACACTATCTATAAAGTAGAAAGATTTTAAAACACTATTTTATAAAAACCAAAAGCAACATGTGTAAGACAGACATCTGCAAGAATGAATTTGGTATATCTGACCTTGATTTGGCAGAGAATGAGGGAAGCCTTGACTGAATCGCATCTTGATGTCCACACTCATTGTATTTTTTTATGAATTGTATGAAAAATAAAAAAGTGAAGCAAACTTCAAGCAACTCCTTGCAGTCATAATACTACTTTACTTCTGAAAAGTAGGTGTTCTAGTATTTGAATTACCACCATAAGGCACTTTTATTCAAGAAAATGGTATAAAAAGTCACCTATAACACAGAGATTTTCCCTGGGAAAACATGTTCCCTTTACTTCAGATATACTACTTTTTAGTGTGTGTGTATATGAAGGTCTTTATATTCACTGAACGTGAAATTTTATTGTAATTCTGTGGCAAAAACTCTTTCAGGGAATTCTAAGCTTCCAAATACATTAACTCTGTTATCTTGAATACTTGCACACAAATATAGGACAAACTTTGAATTTGTTATACAGGGATATTCTTCTAATTTCCATAGAAAAAGAGTAGGCCACTCAAGCTGATACTGTAGGCAGCAGTTGCATCACTTATTATGTGTCATGTAGGGAAGAATAAAGTAATAGACACATATTTACTATCCCTTGAAATGTTTCTAATTATTATTCAGTTATAACAAATTACTCACTGGAATGTTCTATTCTGTTTAAATAAGATGGTAATAATGCGACTAATCCCATTATACAGTGAGTTTCATTGTCCAAAACCACAATTAAACAGCCAGTGGTGGTCCTGTTGGACTGAAAGATCTTATTTGAAAAGCATTGCTAAAGTTTGTCAGATTCAGAGATCCTTATCTGGTAGTGAGGGGTGCTTAGGTGTTGAAGTTAATACCAGCCTTTTCAGCCACTCCATTACTGAAGCTAGCCAGTCTAGAAGTTGACATAAAATTCCAGTAAATGCTCAGAAGCTTTAAATCTGTGACCTCATTGAACCCAGGATCTTAGGAAATTGTCTGTGTTCATAGTAACAAATTTTGTCTCTATTCACAGGGAGTAAAGGAGAAAAATCTTACCAGCTCTGCTGTATCTGTCAACAACTTTCAATACAGGTTAAACTGTAAGCAAATCAGCTCTCTCTTTGATTTCAAGCCTTTAATTTCTTCCAGAATTAGCACTAGCCTGAGGGGATTTCACAAAAAGAAAATTAGAAGGCAGTGTCTTATCAAGCAGAAAGGACAGGAAGAGAAAAGAGGGAAGGAAGGAGGAGGAAAAGAGAAAGTGGAAAACTGTTACCAAATAGTTCTGTGAATTTTACATTATATCAACAAAGTCTGGTATACAAACGCTTTGGGGGAAATACATTTATCAATGTATTTTTAAGGGGGAAAATACATTTATCAATGTATTTTTAAGGCATGATTTATTTTTTCACACACACCATTACATGGACTAGGATTGCTTGTCATACATGGTTTATAAGAAAAAATGTAGTACCTAATATAAATTGAGACAAAATATTTGAGCATAAAGCTGAAAATTGTCTGATATTATAAGTAAGGAAGCAAGTAATAGACACCTTAAGTTCCTACTTACCCACTTTACACTCATGTTTCTATCAAAATAGATCTTAAATAGAAACTGTCATTTTGCTTTCACTGTTAGTATAAACCAAGTAGTAGGTCAAACTAAAAAAACCTCTGTATTTCTTCTTTTACTAAATATACAAACACAATCATGCCTGAACTATGAAAAAAATGTTTACCAAAATACCTAAAAGGTGTAGCTGTTCTGTATTTTAATAGATAGACTCAGCAACGTGGAGAGTAATACAAAATGAGAAAACAATATAGAATTCATTTGTCAAATTGAAAACTGATGAACGAACAACAAAAAGAATACCCCTGTATTTTTCCCACAGGATTTTCCTGCATTATCCTGCAAACTTGTGTAAACTTGGTAAGATATAAAACAATAGGGTGCCTTAAGATTTCTCTGCCATGCCACTTAAAACTTCAGATCTTCTGTTCATTCCGGTGACTCTGAAACACTGAACACTCAGTAGGCACCAATTATGCAGATCAGTCGACAAAATGTTGGTACCATCACTTTTTAAGACCATAAAAATCAAAAGACAGAGGTCTCATGGCAGGCATTTACATCACACTGTTAAAAACATTAGTAATTTTTCAAAGTTAAACGTGCATTTACAAAATAATTGCCCGGTTTTAGTACACAGAGTATAACTTTTGGTACGTTACAGAAACATAAAAAGCCCAGTGAGGTTTACTATTTGTCAAATATCAGCTTTCAACTCCAAGTTCTTTTTGTAGTGGGAAAAAAAAAGCTGCAAAAACTGTGTTACACTGAAAAATCTTTTTCTTTACTTAAATTAAACTGAAAATCATCTGAACTGTTAAGTGAAATGGCACCAGGGACAACAAACATCTTAATTTCTGAGTAAACGAAGTACAAACTAAATATATCCCGAAAGAATAAATAATGTGATTAAAAATATGAACTTGAAAGTATGTCCTTTGACGATGATATGTTTTCTCAGACATGATTTAGAGTATATTTTTTATTATAGTAACATTCTTACTGATTGAAATCAGATACTGCAGAGTACTGTATTGTAGCTAAAGTGATATACTTTATTTTAAAGTTTAAATTAGTGGAGCTCTGTTTTTTTAAGGAAAAATGAGCTTCTTTCAGTTATGCAGTATTTCAGGCTAATCTTTAGAAGTACTGATTAAGTAATTGCACTGTAAAAGGGCCATGTTCTGCTTCTGACTCCAAATGAAATTGTCTTCCTAGAATAAGAGAAGGATTTTCCAAAACCCTGAAATCTCTCCTAATGATTTTTTCCTTAGAGGTCACTTGAAAAGTTTTTGACCTTAAAAAGTATCAAAGCCAATATTTTTCTTATTAAAAAAAAAGAGAGTGAAAAGAAAAAGAGATTATGCTCTCCAACACCTTAGCTTTTAGTGGTTTTTGTGTCATGTTAAAAAGCTCTTATGAAAATTCTAATCTATTCAGAACAATATCATATATAAATCATTTGTAATCTATTATTTTCTGCCAAAGAATATATTGATTCTACAGAATAGCATTTGTCTTTTAAACACATATCATCTTTCTGGATACATTTTGCCACAAAGCGTAGATGGCGATTTTAGATAAGCTTAAAAATCGCACATAAAGAACATGGCAAAAAACCATCAAACATTAAATTCTGTTGTAGGATTTTGAAGATAATGGGGAAAGCTGAAAGCCATGGCTATGTTTATGTTTTCCGTACAGCAAGTGGAAATGGCAGAAAGTCACACAGTCTCAGTGGAGATTCAGAATAAAAGTCTCTAAATGGGGAGAAAGGAGCAGAGGAAATAATTTAGAAAAAGCACAACAATCTAGGTAACAATCATAGTAAAGTCTGATAACTGTGAACCCCAGTTTCAGATGTTCGAATAGCTGAAAGCAACTATTGTTGCTTCTATAACAAAGGCACTTCCACATACAGACCCTTGATGCCTAATGGCGATTATTAGGATGGTAGACGGAAGGAGAGAAAAAGCAAAAAGTTATCATTCCTTCAGCTATCTGCCCTTTAACAAGCCAGTGGTTCTCCAGTGTGTCGATAATCAGAATGGCATTGCAGGGACATATTTCAGCACAACAGGGTAGTCTCCACAAGAAGTAAAGTAATCAGAAACTGATTTGACTCAATAGACCAAATCCTTCTCTGATGTTACTTCAAACCACTCGTATTTTCCGAACAACCTGATACACTAGAAATGTGTGTTCCCTCTCTCAAGTGAACGTGGTCTACCTGCAGAAGGAATTTTCAAAGGCTTATCTCAAAAATAATGAAGTACAAACCTCATACCAAAAGGGTACAGAATTGTTTTACCAGGAGAGAAGTTTAGATGATTTCCTGGATGAAAAGAGATAAACCAATTTCAGTGTTGTATAAGATGAGGGGTGGCGAGGAAGGCAAAACAACTGGTTACTTTATAAATGGTGTAATGAAGGTAATAGGACTTTTCTACATTCAGAGCAGAATCCTACTTAACACTAGACACTAAGTAGGAACTAAATACTTCTGAACTCATATTTTTACCTGCTAAATTAAAAGCAAAGGTCTAACCATTATATAACTGAAAGTAATGGGAAAGGTTCAAACACCTTAGCAAAACTTACTTTTCAGATACTAAATATAAGTTACAGTGCTCTGATTCAGGATGGACTGAACAAATGCTTACATGTGAGCATAGACCTTAATGTCAGCTGAAACAGAGACATTATGAAATGCTGTATTTTTACTGAACTTTACACAAGTGCTGTTACTCTGTGTGAGAAACAATCAATCCAAGTACTGCCAGGCACTGCTAATGCTTTGCAATATATCAAAACCCCGTTGGTTTTATTTACAAAACCTAAACAATGAGAAGAAAAACCAATGCAGTCAACAAAGCAGCACACTTATTAAAGGATATTGAATATATGGAACAAACCATAAAGACGGTTCTAGATATTTCCCATGACAAGGAAAGAAAGTCTTATTTTAGGTGTTAGTCCATATGAATTTTTAATATCGAAAATATATATGCCCTTTATTAATTTACTTATATATTACAAGAATATCTCTGCCTTGTCTCTACAAGTATACATGTAAATGTAAATATATATCATTTTGTATGTGTAAATATATAAATGCATATGAATGCATATGAATGTGTCCTATCAATTTCATTATATATTCTTATACATCTTAATTTTTAATCATTTGGGTTTTGACAGTCTTTTGCTTATTCTTATTCTCCTTAAGTTACTGATATTGTTTCCTAATTTTAAAACTAGTTTAATCTAATCACTTGCGAAAGGCAGTGGCTAGAGAATTTGAGAACAGAGTAATTTTTCCTTAATGAGCAATCTACTCACAATGAATACAGAAGACATTCAAGAGCATTACATTAGCTAAAATATATATGATGTGCAGTTTTTTAATGATTGATCCAAGTTTATTTCAAATCATTGGCCTGTATCAGAATATTGTTCTGAACAGTAATTATTTAATACAACATTCAGCCCAAGACTGAAAAATACTGGCAGGTTCATAGCTACTGCCATATAGCACATAACTCATAAAATAAACTGTGACCATAAATAAAATTAATACATAAAAACTTGCCATTTTCCATATTTGTTCACATGAAAGATTCTAATAGATTTATTGTAAAAATTATTGTGCATATAGTGTACACAACATGTGGGGAAATATATTCAAGCTATTTACAGAAATCAGAGTTCGATTTAGGCTACTGTGATTTTCCAAGGAAAATGTCTTCATTTAAATTTATATATGAATAGCAGACTCAAAACTGAATAATTCAGTCAAGAAATAATATCAAGAGACAATTTCAGAGCTCTCAAAAGGTGCTATATTAACAGCTGACTGCTGGCTCTTAATGAACTCCATCCACAAAGCAGCTTTGTTTTTCAACTTAAATAATTTGTTAAGATAAATAATTTTTTTTAGAAAAATGACTCTTTATTGTATACATATAATGAAAAACTCTTTATAATACAATATAGTTTGAAGAAAATAATCCTATTTCAATAATTTTCCAGATAGTAGCAAGGAGATTTACAAATGGGAGAAATAGATGTGTAAAATATTTTGCTTCTCTCATGAACTTATCTTGTAAAATTCTAAACATAAAGTTCCTTAAAGTTCCAAAATTCTAAAGTTTCAAATCTAAAAAAGATTTGAATGACAGTGAGCAAATTCTCACCTTTAACATTTTCCAGAAATCTGAAAACACTGTAAACTTATTGAAAAGTATTGCATACTCAATCTTTACATTTCCATCTTCAATTTGTACTTACAAAAGAAAAAAAAGGAAGGTGACTATGCAAGTGTGATAAAGAAGGAAAAATCCTACTCACTTCTTGATTGAAAAAATGATAAGAGCAAGAAAATGTCTTTTCCCAGCCCTTTGCCACATGTGGACACGCTCAGGGATTTTAGTTGGAGTTGACAAGTCACCATTTACATTCTCTATCTCATTTCAAGGTGTCACTTGGGGAAGACAGGCTTTGAAGCCTTTTTATTTTCTCAAAGTGTGGTATTCCAGGCTTCAAAAAGCTTCTCTTGTCAAATGTTGAGCTTGCAAACCCTTGCCTGGTAGCTATAATGGTATGATGGAATCCTAAAATAAATATTTAATCTCTCTGTATTTATTTAAAAGTAGAATTAATTAATTCAACGTTCAGAAGCTAACTTACTTTGTCTTACAATTAGTAAGAAAATTTATTTCATGTTTCTTCCTAGTTATTCTTAATGATTTCTCTTGGATCCTTATTCATTATAGAATTAGCAAGTGAAAGTTACATTGGACAGACTGGTTTTAGGTTTTTACATTAATTATTGATCAATTCTCTCCATTATGGATTATTTTCCATCTCTTACTGCAAACATCTCCAGTGTGTTTTCAACAGTGAGAACCATGGCTGAGCTATTCATCCTCTATGGCTTGCAACTGGTCACTTTAGTCGCAGGGATTTGATCTCCTTTCAGAATGACTGAAACCTTTGAAAAAGGAGACTAATTAAAAGGGAACAATTAAAAAACCAACCAACCAAACCAAAAAGAAAAAAAAATTTAAAAAAGGGAGTAACAATTTTTAAAAAATCAAATATGTATGTTCACATAGGAATATTCTGCTTAAACATCATTGTCGTTTCTGTAGGCAACACAAAGATCACTGGTGCCAAAGGTCACAGAAAGCTCAGTTAAGGTGTTGGACAAGTACAATTTCATTTTTCCTACTCTTATACTTCCCCCTAGGTCCTGTTAGAAACTAGACTAAGTGGACTAGTGAGATTAGACTAAGTGGATTTATGCTTTTACGTTACAAATATTTTTATGGTATGTTTCTACCACAAGCCATTCTCAAATCTTTGTGTCAGAAAACACCTATGAGATAAAATATCCAAGTATTCCTGCACAGCAAGTAATAAGTGAACACAGTAAAACTACAAAACAGTTAACAATGGATAATTAACACCATTCAGCAATTTTTTTAATGATTTTAAATAGTTTTATCTCATTCTTTGAGTTCAAATTATTGCATTAAAAATTAAATAATGCCATAATATTAACAGGCTGATGGGAGATGTGCACTAGCCATGGAAGAAATTATACCTATTTCAAATTGTTTAAAATGTTAATTTAATAAGCTAGAAAACAGAATTTTCATAATTCAAGGAGTTTTATCTTTTTGTTAGAAAAAAATGTTTGTTATTATCTGAGGTTTTCTCGCTCTGGAAAAGCGAGGGGACCCCGAAAACCTCACCAAACCAGGTCCCCTCAGGAGACTCCCACGCTGCGGTGGTGGGGCGGATCCGGGACGCACGGAACCCGAGCCCGGGCTGACTCCCCGAAGGAAGGATAGCAGGAACCTTGGCGATTTAGGAGATGCAGTCTCTCAGTTCTCTGGATCCAGGGTTTATTGGTAGGAACGGCGGGGAGGAGGAGGATGGAACCCGGAGGGAATGGGAGGCGGGCTGGAAGCAGCTGAATCCAGGGAGCAGAGAGAGAGCATTTCCATTCCAGGGGTTAAGAGGGACCACAGGATGAGAGGGGCTTACACAGGAAAACCTATAGGAGCAAGGGGGATACAGAACTGACAGGGACTTCAGGGAATGGGGGTACAAAGGAGGCAGGTACAGAACATTAGGAACCAATAATAACACTGCGGGTAAAGAACTTTCTAGCTATTAACTATAAATGGGATAAAGAGGAGGAGAACTCCAGGAACCAACCCCTCTGATTCCTGACCATATTCATGGGGCTAGCCTCCAAGCATGTCGGGAGGACGATTTTCTGTCACCCTAACCTGAAGGGTTCTTCAAACCCAGGGGGGTTTGTTGGTTAGTTCAGACTCTAAACTCACTTCAGTGGATCTCACTGCTACAACTATCCTCTGGGTGGTATTTTGCAGCTTTTGTTTGGAAATTAAAGTTATTAAACTTGCCTCTTCTATTCTCATTACCAGAATATTTTATGGGTAAATCCACTTAAGGAACCTATTGTGCTTTCTGATCAAAGTGCAAAAATGAAGCCAGGTTATAATAAGCAATTTAATTTTTAATGAGCTGATTAAGACCCAAGGTCATAACAAAGGGCACAAAATAAACAAAAAAAAAAAAACAAAACCCAAACAACAACAAAATTTCTAGCACAGAACACTAATGATAACACCCTACACATGACCTGGGCAAAATAATATTTGGCGGAGTACATCTAAGAACTATCCCAGTCGTATTTTTTATTTTCTTTCAGAACTCTGACTAAGTCTAAGTAAGGTGTAGCATATTAAATAATACAGAAGCACATAAAAATGCATGACACTTGTTTTCTGAGAAGAACTTAGCAAGGATGTTTATTGAATGTAAATTTCCCAAGCTCGAGTTTAAATGCTACAGCTACAAGCTAAACATTTAACCCTCTAATATCTTTTATAACACCTTAGAAGGTAGTTAACTACTGTCTTGGAGTATAATTCTNGGTTAGTTCAGACTCTAAACTCACTTGAGTGGATCTCACTGCTACAACTATCCTCTGGGTGGTATTTTGCAGCTTTTGTTTGGAAATTAAAGTTATTAAACTTGCCTCTTCTATTCTCATTACCAGAATATTTTATGGGTAAATCCACTTAAGGAACCTATTGTGCTTTCTGATCAAAGTGCAAAAATGAAGCCAGGTTATAATAAGCAATTTAATTTTTAATGAGCTGATTAAGACCCAAGGTCATAACAAAGGGCACAAAATAAACAAAAAAAAAAAACAAAACCCAAACAACAACAAAATTTCTAGCACAGAACACTAATGATAACACCCTACACATGACCTGGGCAAAATAATATTTGGCAGAGTACATCTAAGAACTATCCCAGTCGTATTTTTTATTTATTTTCAGAACTCTGACTAAGTCTAAGTAAGGTGTAGCATATTAAATAATACAGAAGCACATAAAAATGCATGACACTTGTTTTCTGAGAAGAACTTAGCAAGGATGTTTATTGAATGTAAATTTCCCAAGCTCGAGTTTAAATGCTACAGCTACAAGCTAAACATTTAACCCTCTAATATCTTTTATAACACCTTAGAAGGTAGTTAACTACTGTCTTGGAGTATAATTCTACCCAAATGCTGCATGCAACTTCCACTGATATTCCTGGGATTTGGCCTTTCAGTCTTCAGAAATAAGAAATCATAGGTAAGTAGAATCTTTACCCAAACATGGTATCCTTGCTTTCTTTGCAGCTTGTAAATTAAGTCACAAAATTTTATTATTTTTGAATGCAACCTTGTTTAAAATTTTACTTGCCATATCCTTTGATTTTTACTGGTGGACTTTCTTACAGCTTTCTCTACCAGTAGAAATATTTATGCCACGAAGCCCTCTAGTAAGCACTTTATGTCGAAGACACACATCATTTTGCCCTGACAAAACTGCTCTATGTATTGCAAGTAATGTCCTTATGAAGCACACTCTGTCTCATTAAAGGAATATAAAATTTAAAATTAAATTAGATATAACTTTACTCCTAGCAGACTATAAGAAATTGAGAAGATGCTAATGAGTTCTGCAGGTTCTACGGGTAGTCCATGGATCAAGTTCAGTCCACAGGATGCTTTCATCTGCTTTACTAGCTTTTCTCTAGGGAAGAGAAGCAACTATTTGAGCAGATAATTGCTGCTGGCACAGCCAAGCACTTCATCACTGTACGGTCACTGCTTCTACTCTCCTAGTGGGAAGGGAGAGGAAAGAAGCAAGGAGGGCGGGCAAACCTGCCCCCACTGAAAGAGAAGGAGAAAAAGTATCCCAGCAGAGCTCCAAAATAATTCTTTCTAAATGGCAGTAGCATGAAACCCAGAAGGAGGCACATGCCCATGCTGGTGTCACCTGGCAGAGCCATGAACTGCAACTTTCACGAAAGTCAGAGTGTAAAGGAAGAAATGAATGCCAGCTCCAGTGGCTGTTGTGGCGACAGGGACCCTGCTTAGATTCCACAAACAGATTTTCTTAGTAAAATCTCCCTCCCTCCCTCACTTTCTCTCCATTATTAACAGCGCATGCCAACTCTTTTCAATCAAGAGTTGGACAACAGAAAAAAATATAACAATTGGTGGTCTGGTAAAGTATTACTGAAAAAGTATCTGATGTATTTCATCCATCTTCACATTAAGATCAGAGGAGGAAAGGTGGACAACATTTCTGCGTGATTAAGAGGATTCCTACAGATCGCAGAACACAATTTGAGGACCACTAACTTACGTGATGAAATATCAGTTATTTAAATACATACTAATTGTGGCAGGACGCTCCCCCCACCTTCTCTCTCTCCCTGATCAGTGGCTGGAGATGGATGGCTCAGGTTAGGTTGATAGCTTAATCTGGGCTATCTAGTGGTGACGACTGAATGTCTAGGTGAGATGAAGAGACAATGTGAAAAATTTTTAGTGACTACAAATCCACACTTTTTAAATCCAATAAAAAGCTCACGAAATCTCAGGAAAGGTAGAAGCTTTTCAACATGGACATTGGAGCTTGAGGTAAAGTCTTCTCCCCAGGTGTCTGGACGCAGCCCTGTGGTAACTTCTTGCAAGATTGAGGGAGGATTCTAATGCATCCCAGCTCCAAAATTGGATTTGGTAAGATCATTGGTTTCCAATAATGTAATATTCCGGCTAACTTATAAGTACCTTTCTTAACTTACATTTCAGCTATTTTATAGCTCAAGCAAGCATTTCTTAACTTGCATTATAGTTCAAGCAAGCATTTCTTAACTTGCATTTTTAACTATTTTTTTAGTTCAAGCAAGCTTTTGCCCCATAATTGCATTTTAGCTATTATAGTGTTGCAATTCATTGTGTGTCTATGTATGTGGATCTGTTCTATATTTGTATGTTTGTTATGTTCTGTGTCTAATAAATGGTATTTTTAGACTAATCGGCCAAATATCAAAGATCCTTGCGAACGGGACTGAGTCTTGGGGAGCTAGCTACCCTAAAGCCTGGCAAACTGCAGAAACTCATAAGACTTCTGTCTCCTATGCAAGACACTAACACAAAAAACATTAAAATGAATATTATCTTATGTCCAATTTGTATATTATATTACCCATTTCAGGTGTGTTGCAGAAGTGAAATCCCACTTGTTAGTTATACAGGAGCAAGGCATGACCTTATCTTTCCTGGTAATAAGAACAGCTCGTCATAACAAGTGTATATTCTGAAATTCATCAAAGGATGTTCTGCTGTTTGCCTGGTATTTTCCTCCCATTACCTTTAAAAAAACTTACTGGTCAGCGCCTCTGACATTTGGTCTACATAATTTATTATTTCTGCTAAAAATGTGAAAGAAGAAGAGGAGAAGAAAAAGAAGAAGGAGAACGAAGAGAAGAAGGGGAAAAAAAGGAAGTGAAAAGGAAAGAAGAAAGAAGTAAGGGAGACTGATTCTCAGTGAGGACGTTTTGTTTGCAGAAAGAATCTAAAAGAATGAGGAGGGGGAATGTAAATTATAAAAAATATAAGGAGTAGGTTAAGAGAGGACTAAGAATTCAGCATCTGGAGATAGTACCAAGTTAAGTGTTTAATTTGTTGTTTCAATAGAAAGGATGTTGTACAAAAAAAGCTGATAGGACATAATTTTAAATATGGTGTACAGATGCAGATTATCCATTACTTGCACAGTGCAAGTTTTCTTACCATATTTTATCTATATATTATTATCATAGTGTGTTACTCTACTGCCCTTAGAAGGGATGTCATCAGCAACTCACCAGCAATAGAGTAACAGGACTGAACGACTGCTTCAATCTTTTTCTGAACGTGTACAGAGATGGACACATTGCTTCACACCTTTTTGGGGAAAATGAGAAACTTGACAACTCTGATATAAAACATAAATGCATTTGTACTTGCCAAACAGATGTTTTCTTTTAAAAAAAACTGTCAGAAAATCATTATTAATCACTTAGTTTTGAACTGTTTATTACGTCATTCAACATATATGGATGATAAATATTTTTATTTAAGTTGTGCCAGATATACTCTGATTAATTTGTTTGATTGTTCTATCTGAATTAAAATTACATATTGCTTTATTTTTGGAGACTTCAAAAGAAACCTCTTTCTGGTTTTTGTTTAGATAGTTGTGGTAAAAAACCAGACTATTTCCTCAATCTAAAACTCTAAAATAGCATCAATACACTGCTTGATGCTATTTTCTCCTTCAATTCCTCTAACTTATCCTGAGCTCTTGTCAATTTTCAGAAACTATACCTCTGTCTTCAAGTGTTTTTGTGGATTTTGGATCGTCAGCTGAAAACACAAACAAAAAAACAGCTGCTGCAGGTAATAAGATTTGATAGTAGCACAAATTACATATAGGACAAATGCCCAGGACCGTGTTGGTCGTGACGGAAGTAGCTGTCCATTAACATAGAGCGTAGTGACAAAATGGTGTAAACACACTTTAAATTAACATGAAAATAACATAACTCCTGAAAGCACTCTGGAGTAGCATTGAATCTAGGGAAATCAATCCCATTTACTAGAGGAAAGAAGCTCAAATTCAATCTGTATTTGTCAATATCAGCCTCCTCAATGGAGTTTCTGTACCTGTATGATATACTTCTTGCATAGGTGAGAGAGTGACAGCACACATATCTTTTCACCTCTTATACCATGTAAGCTCAACAAACCTAATACCATACTTTGGCAGTAGAAGTGTAGAGTAAAAATATCCTTAGTCACAGTTCTGAGAATGACAGAAATTTGTCATAGACTGAAATTTGTAGTCTCCTGTGCTCAAAATGCCAAGACAACTTGTCAAATTTTTCAGTCAAAAATGTTCTTTCTTTTACAAAGTCTTGACATTGAACCAGTACACTCAGTGACTTTGTACAATACAGGTCTGGAAAAGACATGGTGGGAAATTACATTTGAAAAGGCAACACAAACACCACGTGGTCTTCTCACATTATCTGAAAGCAGGAGGCAATTTCACAGCAATTCAAAGACACCAGCAATATATATTACAAATAATCATGCAAACTGTGATAATTATTGTGGCATTTCTCTTCTCCAGTGCTAGGAAAATATCTAAACTCAGTCACTCAAGCTCTGTTTTGCGCAATCTGTCTTCCCAAAGCTTTCCTGTGAAGTTATTAAAAAAGTAACACTACACTCGGGGTCCTTTTCAAATAGTATCAGTTTAAATTACAGTAAAGTCTTTGTTTACTGACCCTTGACCTACTAAACATTTTGACAGTGTGAATTATAGGGGACTCTTGAAGCTTTTGCAGACCCATGAATGCCCTGCAAATTTTATTTCTGACATACCTAAATCTCAGGTTTAAGATAATGGTTAGATAGGAGGAAAATTTAAAGACCTCTTTAATTTATATCATAAATAGTTTCCATACTCTTTTACACCTCTTCTCTGTTGTCCAGATGGAAGGACTCTGTGCCACCAGCAGAGCTATATTTATTCTGTTTCTTACTGATGCAAGTTGTTCAGTCTGCAGACACGTGTGGCTGATTCCTTCATTAGGGGGCTTCTTTTTGCTGATGACTGTGAATTGGTAGCTCACTCAGTCAATAACATTCAATTTACTATTGATGACTTTCCTGGGCACACTATCCCTTTACTTTTTCTGTGAAGGTAAAAGACAATGGAAGCACCAAACCAGTCAACACAGTGACACGAGAACATGCACCCACAGTTTGACATTTAATGAAATTTTCTCAAACTTTTCTTGTTTGACGTGACTCAGATACAGACACATTGTGAAACTACTGCCACATTGCATAAATCTTAATTTGAAATATCAGAACATTAACTGCATAGCTTCAATGCCAACCCCCAAACATGCACTGAGCACTTATTCTCAGAGCACTGCAGTGTGTTCATGAGGCAGAGTTCGTTCTCCTTATATGAGAAATTCAGTGGTATAGGCAATGCTTCTACTGTACCTGGAAAACTGAATGACCACATCCTCCAAACAGCACAATCCTCAAATAACAACAAATATCAAACTCATTTCCTGATCCCAAAAACTTGGCTATAACAATGATCAGACAATGTGGCCCAACTCACATACAGTTCTGATTACCTTTTGGTGACTTCTTTCAAGTTAGTCAAGGCACACTGCACTATCCATTGCAATGTGATACAGGTATACTGTGCAAAGCTGAGAATAAGGCAGTTTACAGAGTAGCAGGTTCTGTATTTGTGACTAATTCTGATTACCTTATGATGCCTTTCTAAAGTTTCAAAATTATATTTTGCACCACAATGCCACAGACTTCCCTGTTCCTCAAATGGAAATGAATGAACTTTTCTGTACTCACTAGGCTGACAAGAGCAAGGGAAGATATTGGTGGGCTTTCAGCCAGCCTGGACTAAAGACCAGTAATCCTTCCAAAGGAAAAGAGCTGCAGAGAAGTCTGGACTGTCCTCCTCTCTTCTGCTACATTATATACCCTGTTATATCAATGTGACTTACAGACTGAGTAGTGAGGATGGTTTTTTGGAATGGCTGGGATAGCCCAAGGGCTCCTAGTGACCATCAGCCAAATGCCCAATCATATGTGAAAGAAGCTTCAGTCATACAAAACACAACACAACTTTCAGTAATTTTCTTGCAGCTTTTGTCTTTCTACAGATCAACCCCTAAGTAATAAACCATAATCCTAAAGACAACAGAGCTAATGAGATTTGCTACACCATACACCCATCAGCTAGGCTGCAACTACCTCCTGTGTCCCATGGTATTAGTGGCTACAAAGCAAAGAGGACCATTATAATATTTTAAAAGGTTAAAGATTCCATTTCTTCTGGATTAACTCGGCTAAAATTCACACACATTCTTCTGAGGCATGTGAGAAAAATTCCATGTTCTAAATTAATAAAGTCATTGTTTTCTAAGATTAGACCACTGATACATCATGATAGATCATTTTTATCCAATTTGATTTACTAACTCTTTTCTGAGTGATATCATCATATCCATGTCTAATGACTCTCTTTTTTTAATTTGTTTTGTGTATTGTTTTGTTTTGTTTTGTTTTAAATAAGTTCTCTTTTATTGTATGAGTGGTTGCATCAACTTTGTGACTAACTGAAAACCTAAATTTTTCTTTCAAGGAGTCAGAGATTGTGTGGCAGTACTTTTAATTCTAATTGACCCATTATTTTCAGTGGAATTATGTCACTTAAGAAAGCACTATTCCTTTATATGGAAATTTCAGGTGCCTGAAAATTCCTAAACACACAGACACAGGTGTGTTGAAATTCTGAACATCACTGTTGCTAGATTTAGTATTGTCTATCTCTTCCATTCCTATTTATTCAGACTTTCAGATCCAATACTTGCTGCACACTTCTTAAGAACCATCATATTGTCTTTGAATACTGTTTTGCAGTACTGTTTTACACTACATAAAATACAGTAAGTGACAGAATTCATATACTTTACAGCTTTCAGATGTTAGAGACACTAGAGTTTTCACTTCACAAATAGTCAATATGAGCAGATGAGGAGCATGGAAGGAGCAGGCTGCACTCTGCTGAACTGAAGCATTATTCATGCAAAACCATACAAGAAATCAATACAAAATCCAGAAACAGAATTCTTAGCTGCTAGTATCATATCAGGAAGGAAGCCATTCCATCCCAAAAGTTACTGGTTTTGTCCCCTTTAATTTTAATTAAGACAGCTTCCTTGCATTGGAACATGCAACACACACTTCCTTCTGGAAGCCTCTCAGCCAGATTATCTGAGGATTTTTGAAATTTAATTTAAAGTAATGACTGTCTAAATCTCTGTCAGGCTCTCTTTTTATAGGCTAAGAAGGTATATGTGAATAAAGAAAATGCAGGTTCAATAGATAATGTTTGGGAATGCTCTCCTCCTGCCTACAGACATTCAGAGAAAAATGTCTTTCTGATTCTTTGATGTTTTCCAGTAAGGAAGAAAGGAAATTAAATTGTCAGTGCAAGGCAGTTTTCAAGCAGAGTCGTGACACTTAGGGAAAAAAAAAATTGAACAAATTCCACCACATTAAAAGAAAGCATTAAAAAAATCCTATTAAAACAGAAAACTAGAATCTAATAAAGTCTTTCTTCTAATTTGCAAAGTGATGACATCAGGAAACAGACAAGCAATAAAAAAAATATGATCCTTCACACTGTGTTGTAAAGATCTAAGCTGAACAGGAAGTCTACAAATATTTGACTCTAAAGTTATCTGCTTCTAAAATACATGGGTATACAGTAAATACTGCACCTTAATAACCATTTGAATCTAAGCATGGTTTTATAATTTTTCTATAATTTTTTCTTCAAAAGTGACTGTATAACCTCTTCAATATTCCGTATGTGCTCCAAAATTTAAATACAAGAAGTCTTATTTTCCTTTTTTTCTATTTTAGTCAAACAGTTTAAAAGAATCTCTTTTTTCTTTTATTCATTAAGAAAAAAAAATGACTCAACAAAAACAGAATTGAAAAAATAAGATTTTAATTAAATGTTAATAAAAAAATGTTTTCTGAATGACTTCACGTGCAGATCTGTAACTCCACCTAGAGGAGGAGTAAAAAGCAGAGAAGGGAGATTAAAGTGTCTTAACACCTGTAAATTCTGGTTTTAAATCAACATTTTTTTCTCCTTAAGATGTGATAGACTGTGTAATGTTCCCTGTTCCGTGAAAGAAGAAAGAAATACTCTGATGAACATAAATTCCAATGGGAAGAAATCTTTCATCTTTCATCAATGGGAAGACATCTTTCACAGAAATCCTAAGCATTATTTCTAAATTCTTAAATGATCTTAAAGAAAGAATTCTTTGATGTATTTTGTAAGTGTTGCAAAATTGGATCTAAAATTTTATTTAAATGTAAATTAAGAAGGTTTTAGCCAATAGCACTTTATCTATTGATTTTGATTTTTTATATTACTTTGCCCTTTAGCCACTTTTAAAATTGAAAATGTAATATGTTAAATATATACACTTGTTTTGACATAAAGATAAATTATCTTATTTCTGTAATTTATCTCAGCCTTGGACAGACACAGGGAAATTCCTGTGAGGCAGACACTGGGTCTTTGAGGCAACATGCAACATTCTGAAAGTCAGAACACAAAAAACCTTGATATGAGAAATAGCATAATGGTCTCTGCCAAATCGTTAAATTGCATCTCTTTTCAGTGCACATAACTTCATTGGCCTGGGTTAAGCTTGAAGTGGTTCTTCCCTCAAATTCTCATTTCTTTAGCACACTCAGGCAGCTAATGACAGCTTTGTCTCTTCTTTACAAAAAACAGAGAGCTGGGTATCAATATATGGATTTAATATGAACCTCTTATTTTTGATATCTTGGAGGTGTTCAAAATGTATTTTGAATTGGAAAGTAGACAGAATCAATCACCATGTGACAGGTTTTGAAAGGATTCACACTTCTTTATTACCTTCTTGAAAAAACAAAAGGAAGAGTAAAGAAAAAAAGCATATGAGATATGAGGAAAAACAGTTGAAGGATCAGTATGTAGGACAATGACCAACAGCTACTGAATGTAGTAGCTTGACAATGATTACCTAATTTAAAGCAGGTAATGATTTTAAAAAATACTTGCTACGTGAGATTGTTTCATTATATTCTGTATGTTCATTGGCAATAGTACATAGTTTTCAGTATTTGTTTTTTAATACATTTAAGAATTACCTTAACAATATGCAGTACAGTACTCAGCACTGCAATTCTAAGCTATTCAATTCTAATTTTTTGTTCCTCTTGTTCATGACAGAATTTTTCAGACTTCGACACAGTGGAAGGGTGGAAAGGACAGAAGGGGATAAAAGCAATTAACTTACTGAAATAAAATAATCAACTTAATACCAAGCAGCAAGGGATTTCTTATGTAGCTACAGCATTACCTGTACCTGAGTGAGGAACCTCTATGCCATCTGTTGCTATTCTGCCAAAACAGTGATTGCATTAAAGGTGTATCCCAGATGCTTCACGCTCCACGAATGCAAAGCAGTAACATGGAACAGTGTAGAGCAACCAGGACAGACTTATGAAATGAGATCTCTCAGAGCTCATATATAAATTCCTGGTCTGATAGCAGTACTAGGTGTAGAACAACTACAGCCATTGTATTTAGTCCTAAATCTGAACCTGCTTTTATTTCCATTACTACCATGATTTCTTTATAATTTTTCTCATTGCACTATATAGAGGAAGTGCCACAGATCCTGGTGTGTAGAACGATGCAAACTAACAGAAGTACCAGGGTTCCAAAACCTTTGACTAGTCGAGATCAACAGCTGGTATGAATATTTGTAGGGGAAAAGCCTAACGATGTGGTGGATGTCATGCACATGACACTTCTGCAATTTAAATATTACATATTTGTCTGGTGGCTTTTGCAGTGACACTGGAAAACCCAATTTGGATTTAGAGACCGGAAGTATTTATTTCCACGGTAATATATTTTTATCCAACATCACTGTTTTCGGTAGCATTGAATCCAGCCAAAAGCTTGGGTACATCTTAATTAATTTTCTGCTTTCATTTCATTTGAAGTTCTTTGAAAGAAAAAAATCTAAAAATTGCAAGAAATATAAATATAAATATATATATAAACATCTCTACATATATATAAATATAAACAAACATTTTAGAAGACCTTAAATATTCCTCATAGAAAGATCTTACTACATGAGTAAAGTCATTCCAGCAGAAAAATGCTAGTACGTAGCTAGAAAATGTCATTTGTTTAAACAATTTTTGAATTGCATAAGGCAGTAAAATTAATTCATGTACAAATAATATACATAAATATTTTCATTTTCTTGCACTTTTTTGTGAACACAGAAAATTATTACATTGGTCTAAAATTATATATTTGAACCAATTTACTAATTCAATTAATATATTCTATTTTACGCATTTTGTTCCTTGATTCAAAAGAATGTAACAGGTTTATAAATTTTTTGAGTTCAACAAGGCATACCCTTTAGGTATGGACAGTATTATGTTGATATTTACTAAAACTACTACTAAAAATTAATAGCAGAATTTCTGTTTTCCTCTAAACTTTACTAAAATGTTCTTTAATCCATGTTTCTCTGTACAACAAGCACTGTCCTACAAATGGAGAACAGCTCAATGAAAAAAACATGTGCCGAGGACTATAAAGAGAATGATGAAAAGGAGATGAAACAGAAATTATATCTATCATACAAATAAGGAAAAGACATGATATTACTGACTTACAGGTGTTATTCCCTGCAAACAGACTTCCCTTAAATTCAATTTGCCATTGAAATAGCAAATATCCCACAAGGTTTTTATGCTTCAGGCAGATATTTTTCCTTTTTGTTTTTTTTAAGTCTTCCAAAAAAGCTTTAAAATGTCAGTTCATATGATCTATGGACAAATGTGGAAGGATTAGATTTGCACACAATCTTGTAAGGTGCCTAATGAATTTTAGCATAATAATTCTATATAGAAAATATTACTTAATTCAACTATAGATTAATTTACCACAATTTTACTCTTCTCTCTATAGGAAAATCCCAAAGTGGAGCTGAAGTGGAGTGAGTGGAATTTGAAACAAAAATTCATCTGATATCTCCTGGAAAAGTCATATTAAGAAGGACGTTTCCCAGCCAGATACCTCTCCCTCTCTCAATCTAAAGTAAGTTTAGAAAATTATTTACTTTTTTCCTTAAGAATGCTTAAGTAGTATAAATCAACGAATAAATATACTGATCCATATGTTATAAGCCATAAATATACTATTTTCCTCTGTCATTGACAGATACAATCTTTCTTTGTATAATTCAATCCTTCTTCCCTAGAAAGGAGCATCATTTCTGGCAGGTTAAAATGTAAGATGTAAATTAGGAGGACTCCACAACAGACCATGAAAAAACATATAACCAAAGATATAAACAATTCTTGAAAGTGTAAATAAAGGACAAGGGAAAGTTAAGAAAGGACTGGTGGTATGGCTGGATTTTAAAATACATCATGGCAAAAAAACAAGTAAAGTCTTTATTTTGTCACTTTTCTCCAGAGAATGGAATCAGTCATATACAAATCTTCTGAACATTAGAAGGAAGAAAATAGTGGAACAAACAGATAAATTGAAAGCTGTACTTCATTAGGCCTAGGTACAGTTATTCATGAATTCTGCTGGAGCCTTGGAGTCATCTGGCTGAACTGTGAGCTCTAATGCTGCAGTTAAGAGAAAATGAAAAAGGCTGCAGGGTAGCAAATCTACTTATCCTAGGCTAGCTATGACACCAAAATCATGAATAACAGCAGTCAAAAATGATTGCTTTTTTAAAAGGGTATGATACAGGAAAATATTAAAAACCAATTACTAATTTCTGCCTAATTTATTCACTGAAAGTGCAACAGGAATATCTTCTACTAAGAAGAGCTAAAATATATGTTTTAACATTACATGATGTAAAAATTAAATTAAAATATTATCACAATTTTTTGTTTTCAAAAGTATTTGACAGTAAAACCTGTGACTGCTCATGAGAGAAGAGTTTTGTCATTGATTAAGCCATGGTTAATTGGAAAGAGAATGCAGGGCAGAAGATACCTTGATGGCAGTAAGAAATACAAATGAAGCAAAGCAAACCGTGATTTTACATGTGGCTATGAGGCATCTTTGGCTGTTCATTAGTGAGGGTGAGGTATCAGCAGAATGAATAACATCCTTTATGGAGAACTTACTTTGCAACTACCTGGTATGATATTTCTCGCTGATGGAAAACGAGAGTGAAAAAAAATCTTATGTGGATGATCTGATCCAATGCTGTATATTTTACTATTACATTATTCAAAGGGAAATTATAATTGTCTAATACAAGTCCTTGCTCTAAAAGTTAAAAATGTAATAACTACCTCTCAATTTAAAACTTTAACATATCTGTAAAATAATTTAGTATCCATTCTAATGCGATGTTAGAATATTTAGTACCTATTTTAATTTAATATTAGAATATATGGACATAACCGTGACCAGTTTTATACATATGTAAGGTTTAGAATCTTCTAAAATCTTTAAAAAATAGTTAAGGGAATATTAGAAGGTGAAAGAGGAGCATGAGGAGAAAATACTAGTGTTAGATATACCAGTGCAAGAAAGGTATATTACATGTAAATTTGGTGTTAAATACTGTGAGTTAGCATGTTGTTCCACAAACCTGACTCATACAGACTTATTTTAAAGCAATTAAAATTGTATATTGTAAAATTACATTGAACAGAGACTCAAGGACAGAAAGAATCAGATGTATCATAGGCCCTTGTATTTGCCTCAGACTAAATCCAAATGTTTTATTTGGTGAAAGCATAGTCTGCTCCTTATTAAAAGACCCAGAGTTTATTTAGGTACCTGAAGAGGTGCAAAATTTATCATTGTTTCTTGGAGTTTGTTCCTATAGTTGATGTGATAATGAAAAATAATTAAGGAGTTATAGTGGCAATCTTCAGAAAGGCTATGAAGTGTTTCTCCACTAGAAAGAAAATTAGACATTTTCTCCAGTTTTCAAGTACTTAGGGCTTTTTTTGTAAATTTTCTACTTTTTGGCTTAATTTTATTCTTTGGGCATAAAGAGGTCATACAATATTCTTTATCTTTTTTACCTATACTATGCATGTGAACAATTTAATCTCTCTTCTCCTAGCCACTACTTACTCCTACATGTAACAAATAAAGAGAAAAACCCTTTCAAATGCAATGTGGTGTTGTGTGTATGCATGATAGTGACTTATCTATTTTATGACCTTTTAATTATTTTGAGAATAAATATTTTCAATGGTACGATCCCAATTTTGAAAGTGTCGCTTATGTATCTAATTTCTAAGCATACAACTACCGAGGCAGACGTACAAAAGCACTTTTATCAGACAAACTATAACATTCTCAAAGAAAGAATTCGCATTTGTTTGACAAGACTTTATCTTCCAAAAACCTTCTGCTTTGAATTCTAGCAGTAATGCTCTGTACTCAAAGCTTTTGAACTGTTATGTATAGAAACCCACCTCACCATTCTATTAACTTCTCTTTTACAATACGGGTCACGTTGCTTTGGGTTCTTTTTTTTTTTTTTTTAAGCTTTAATATTACATTTACTGCTTCCAGGAGTTTCTAGAGTATTCTAAGATTCTCTTAAAATGAATACCATGTATGTCTACTTCAGAATTCAGTTCATCTGAATCAGCTGCTTTCAAATATTCATCATAAAAATACTGCTTAATGATTTCCTTAGAAACTAATTGCTTGGAAAATACTTCACCATCATTATGAAGTACAAGTGAACTCTCCTACTTCTTTCCAGAAACAGAAATGAAATAGATATTGAACACTTTCTTTTCTTCTGTCATTACTAGCAATTTAGTTTTCTTAAAAATTTAATGGTGTCATTTATGTATATATAAGGAAATACCCTTTTTTTCCTGCCTAATATATTGCAGTATATATGTTATGTCCTTAGCCAAGCCAGCGATTGTTCCTTGGTCTCACTTGCACTATACTTCATAGCTTCTAGTTCATATCAAATTATATTTTCCTGCCTACTTTTTACACTGCGATATTATATACGTGTTTTTTCTAACTGGTGTCCTCATGTTGTCACCCAGCAAAGTTGGGGTTTTAGAAGTTGGCACAGTGGCTATTTGGCTGGCTAATAAGCGTCCTCTTCTTCAATTTCCCCTTCAATCACAATGTCATGTCTACTTATGTTTTAATCTCCAAAGAACATAATTCAGAACATCTTTAACTTTGAGAAATTAGCCTCTTTTCAGGAATCAGTTCCCCACATTAATGTTAAGGATCTTCCACCATTTACTAACAGTAAGTATGAGCAACTTAAAAGCATTGGTCCAATGGCAACTGCAAACGTACACTACAATGAATAATTCATCTTTATCTATCCCAATAAAGTCCAAAGTGAAATGAGTGCATATAGGGTATCTAGTTATACATCTCCTAAATTTAATTCCCAAATAGCAATTCCATTTTTCCTAAGAATGAAAGAAGAGAATTAAAAATTAAAAAGAGAAATAATATATTTTAGGTTTAGAAGAGAAATATCCTAACCATTTTTTCCACCATAGCTATAAACAAATTGTCTATATATCAAATTTCAGTTAAAGAAAATGAGCATGTGCAGAAATATTTGAAGACTGGGCAGTCCATGAACAAGTAAGAGATTACTAGGATTTGAAAAAGAAAATGGTTTTGAATATCCCCATTAAAAACGTTAGAGAATGTAGCTCTTCTATGTGGCAACCTAGTTGTTTAGAACTTCACTATGTATCTGGGTGGTGTGTACATATACAATTCTGCAAACAGTTCATTTTAGCAGCTATTTTGTGTACACTGGAGCAAGACAGACCACATGTATGAAAAACAGATTTGATTCAGATCCAACAGTGCTGAATGTAAAAATATGTGTGATTTCATCCCTTTATATGAAGCCAGCAGGTACAATAATTTCAGAAAGCTAATCAAAATAAAATAAAATGAAAATTATGACATCTACTTGAAAAGTGGTAGAAATCCAAACATTTTCTTTTCTATTTATAAACGTCAAATATCTATCATTGTATCAAAATTCCAGTTGTGAAATGTATTACTTCAGACAAGCAATTTTAATATTTAAGCTCTCTTTCAGACACCTCTGTTATAGATGAGCTTTCATCTTTAAATTTTTGCTTGTTAACATAAATCTTGACTATTACAGTGACAGATAGTTTCCATTGTAACTTCTTGATTTCATAAGCATATAACCCTTTGAAGCCTTGGCAATGACTTTTTCTAAAAGAGGGGTTTTATCTTAAGTGGGTGTAGCTTTGTAAGGCACTCGGTAGGGACATTGCAATTCCAGTAAAGAGTTGTGGAA
Organism: Grantiella picta; assembly: GCA_013397955.1. Lineage (NCBI taxonomy): Eukaryota > Metazoa > Chordata > Aves > Passeriformes > Meliphagidae > Grantiella > Grantiella picta. The sequence goes on along the minus strand of VZRM01005135.1, from coordinate 108,907 downwards.
GAGGTTCCAAAACCATGTAAGAGCAGGCAGACTGCACCAAATCAAAGGCATCTCACTCAACATCACTCCTTGGCAAAAAGCTGTTTGCCTTCTAAGGTGAAGTCTAAGCACAGACAAGCATATAATGATTGCTTGCTTGAAAACTCAACATCTGGCACTACAAATGAAAAAACAGAGCTTGGGTCAAAGGTATTGTCTATGTTTTTATACCCTTCGTTGCATTCCTTCCTAAGAACATTTAAGCACAGTCAAAAGTCAGCATTCATATTATATATATTTGAATATGTATATTCAAATAATAACATATATCTTTCACTTTTATTTCCCTATTCCAGAGAATTAGAAAGATTTCTTCATCTTTTCTTAGAAGTTTTCATCAATTAATATTCTGAGGTGCCTGCTTTACAGGGTGTTTATTTATATACATAATGGGTGTGACCCCTTATATGTCTTAGTCAATGACACAGACAGTGGGTTGAGGGCACCCTCAGCAGGTCTGCTGGCAGCACCAAGCTGTGTGGTGCAGCTGACACACTGCAGGGAAGAGATGCCCTCAGGGGGACCTGGACAGGCTCAAGATGTGGGACTGGGCAAACTTCATGAAGTTCAACAAGGCCAAGTGCAAGGTCATGCACACAGGTGTGGGCAATCCCAAACATGAATACAGGCTGGGCAGGGAATGGATTGAGAGCAGCCCTGAAGAGAAGGACTTGGAGGTGTTGGTGGATGAGAAGGTTGGCATGACCTGGCAAATGAGCACCGTAGCCCAGAAAGCCAAATGTGTTCTGGGCTGCATTCAAAGCAGGGTGGCCAGCAGGATGAGGGAGGGGATTCTGCCCCCTGCTCTGCTCTCATGACCCCACCTGTAGTGCTGCATCCAACTCCCTGGGAGCCCAACACAATAAAGACATGGACCTATTTGAGTGAGTCCAGAGGAGGCCACCAAGACAATTAAAGAAGTAGAGCACCTCTCCTATGACGACAGGCTTGAGAGAGTTGGGGTTGTTCTGCCTGGAGAGGAGAAGGTTTCAAGGAGACCTTACAGCAGTGTTCCACTACAAAAAGAGGACCTGCAAGGGAGAAACAGAGACTTTTTACAACAGCATATAGTTTTAGGACAAGAGGAAATAGCTTTAAACAGAAAAAGGACAGGTTTAGATTAGACATTAGGAAGAAATTCTTTACTGTGAGGATGGTGAGGCACTGGAACAGGTTGCCCAGAGAAGGTGTAGCTGCCTCATTCCTGAAAGTATTCAAGACCAGGTTGGATGGGGCTTTGAGCAACCTGGTCTAGCCGAAAGTGTCCCTGCCCATGGCAGGGGCAGAGATGGAACTAAATGGTCTTTAAGGTCCATTCCAACGCAAACCACTCCATGATTTTATGATACCTATAAGATACCTCAAACAGAATCAGCGGAACATGTATAATCCAACACACATTAATTTCACCTGCAGGATTTCAGACATGTTTTGCAGCAGTAGGCCACCCAACAACATGCTCATAAACTGTCCAGTTTGGAAACTTCGGTGACTCCAAAAAACAGCTCTGACCTGGGCAGCACTATCTTCTGGACAAATGCCAGAGGATCATGTCAATTACAATCTCTTGTTGCAGTGAATGGTATTCAAGCATCCTAAAAGTATACAAAAATGTACTCTTTTCAGCTTCTTTTGTGACATACATAAAAATTTACCAGTGCGTTTGACACAGATAAGAAGCTCTTCCTGGCAGTGGAAGGACACTGGTGATACATAGGGCTGTATATGAATGTTTTAGAGTTACAGTAATAATAATGGCCCATGTGATATCCCTATCTTTCATAGAACAGAATCATAGAATATACTAAGTTAGAAGGGACCCATCAGGGTCATCAAGTCCAACTCCCTGCTCCTTGCAAGATTGCCTAAAACTAAACCATATCACTTACAAGCGTTGTCAAGATGCTCCTTGAACTCAGGCATGGTTGGTGTTCTGACCACTTCCTGGGAAGCTTGTTCCAGTGACAATCATGGCCACAGCAAAAAACCTTTTCCTAACGTCCAACCTGAACTTCCCCTGGTACAGCTTCACTCCATTTGCTTGTGTTCTATTGCTCGTCAACAGAGTGAGACCAGCACGTGCCCCTCCACTGCACCTCTTTAGGAAGTTGTGGACTGTGATGAGGTCAGAAGTTGAAGATCTTCACAGCCACCAGAACAGAAACACAGTTCCCACTACCAAAGGCAGCTGCTCTTTTTTTATCTAGAAGCCATTGACCCGACCTGTGGCTATATTTTCCCTTAGAATAAACCATTTTCCCCATACCAAACAGTGAAAGCAAGAAGTTGTCAGACCCTGAACTTATTATACAAATGTATTCATATCACCTCAACTTAAAGGTTTAATTCACAGGGAAGCAAATCAACTTATTCCAACAAAGCAGCCTGAGACTCCGAACTTTTTCTTAAAAGCATACAGATTTCCTTTCTTTTATCATGATGTTACAGTGTTTTTTCCCTATTACATATCTGTTTATTAGCATCCATTTGCTTTAAAAATAATCATTAGCACACTTCTGATCAGTTTTATATATTCATCTTTGTTTATATAAACTGGAGAACAGTCCAAAGACTGAATTGTCTAGTAACCCTTGGACAGGGTAAGGTGAACACCACGCATTGATTATTGGGTCTGAAAAAGGGAGAATTCCTACCTTTTCTTGACACAGTAGTAAAATATTTCAAATTATGACCAGCTGAGAAACCTACTCATTAAATCTTTATAAGACTGTAATAATTAGGTAAGATTTCATAATATATTAAATGTTATCTACCCTGAATTTTAACATGCAGTCAGATAGAATTCTTGGGTCCTTGTAACATGCCAGCATATGATTTTTGACACAATTTCAAAGCTCAAACTGTCCGATATATTCTTGCTAGTTTACTCACAGCTTTGCCTGACATATTTATAAATTGTGATCAAAAGCATTTCAGCTACCTGAAAAGAAATTGAAAAAGGAGTGGAGACTTGCTTGTTCAGAGGTGGAAGAAAAATCCATCTTTTTTGTAAAAAGCCTCCTACACAGATAAAATGGCTGAGGGCAAAAAAATGTTTGTTTTGGAGAAACTCCTTACTGATGAGTTGTCTCTTGTGGTATTTAATCAGAACTTGCTCAGATTTGACTGATTTGAAAATATTAACACATACATTTAATTTTCTGCTGAGATCATCTGATGGATTTTTGAAATATAACATACTGCATGGGATATGTATCAGCAACCACATGCAATGTTAGCAGATCATTAAGCCCTTAGAAGTAGAATTTAAAAAGTCCAGACAAAAACCAGGCCATTATAGGAGAAAATAAAGAAAGCTATTTTTAAGGTTGTATCTATGTGTGTGGGTGGCAGTGGGGGCTGCTTTTATTTTTTTTTTTTCAGCAGTCTCAGTTTGAAGCCCTTTAAAACTCCAAAATGCCAAGTGTGAGATCACAGGGATTTAAGTGATGAAAGAAGCCAATGAAGGCAAGTAAACAACACAAGATGAAATTTTAGGAAACATAGCTTTGCCTTTCTTTTTCCTTTCTGTTTTTATTCCTTTCTTATGCCTGCTTTTCTTAATTTTAGATATTTATTCCTATCCATCTTGCATATTTTTAAGCTATGTTTCCAGAACACAGAATATTACTCTGCCTGCATAATCCCAGTGAACAGTCAATATATTAAGAAGCCACAAAAACTTATTATTAGCTTGACTTAGTCAAATGAAAGTTCTTTTAAGGTGTCTCCAGCAGCCTAATGAATCAATTTCAATGGTAGCAGATATAATGTGCTAGTCTAGAATCAGTCTTGTTATGGGCTTTACATAGAGCTTCCTTTTCTTAGACTCTATATAAAAGTAAAAGAGTCTGGGTTTACTCATGATAAAATTGTTTTTTAAGACCTGTGAAACAGTTGAAATTTCACATAGTGTATTACAGTGTAAGTATCAGACTAAATTTAACTGACATCACTCGGTGTCTTCTCACTGATGCAGACAACTGTTCTTATAGGCCCATCATTGCTAAACTAGCATCTTCATTAGCCTCCTGTACTTTGAAAATGTAGTAGTTTATTCCAGTCAAAGACACTCTGTTCTCTTCTGAACAAATACTTGCTGAACACAGAATTTACAGATTAAAATAACAGGCAACTTTTTGAATATTGCTCACTAAATGTTACCTAAAGTTGATGGCATCCTTTCAGGCACAGAACGCATCTGTCATTTGCATTTCATTGACCTTGAAGCTTACTGGTTAGAGATGAAACTTCACCTATTCAAAGGAACCTGTTTAAAATATTCAAACAGATTTTTTTAAAGTGTATTTCACTTTTTAATTTCCTACTGTTCTTCTTCCATTGAGAAAGCACTGTCTGAACCCAAAGGGATTCCCACATCTAGCTTTCATGCTTTTTGTTGCTACATGGCAATGACCGCTAGATTGGCAAATAGAATAATTGCCTTTGAGAGATTTCTTTAAGGATGTTAAGAGCATGAACTTCGTTCTTTTTAAGTAGCTTCTTAAATAATGCTTCAAAACAAAGTCAACTATTGATCCAATTCTTTGAATAAAAAGTTCTCTCCATTTGACAGTAGGATTTACTACTGAAGACAAAATGTACATTAATCTTTCTAGTTTATTGTCTTCAGTTGACAAAGGTAGAATTACAGAGTTGCAGCACAAAGAAAGATTTGTACCGTCTGTTTGAAATGACGAATCTACATAAATTCATTGACTGACTTAGGATAAAAGCAATCTTTACATCTATCTCCATGTCTTGTCACCTGAACAGAAATAGAACAGAAATAGGGATATAATTTATGCTTTATTTCCTGGTAATATTATTGAATAACTGTTTATTCTCTAGGCGCACTTTTTATTTCCTTGTTTGCTTATTGTAGCGATGGTTTGGGGTTTTTTTTCCCCTGGAAGTGAAAAAGAACATCCAGAATGTCTATTTACTGCCAGGGAAGCAGGATGGCAATTTTAGCTAGCAAAAACCAACCAACCAGATAACACACATACACCCACCCCATCCCAAACATTTTGAAGAGTTTGTACCAACTTCACAGATTTTACACTTCTGTCGTCTACCACTGGGATATCTAATTTGAACCCTAATTTCTAAAGGGAGAGGGATGGAAGAGAAGGCAAGAATGTCAATATTCTGTCTGTCACGTGTGTGTAAGCGGTATAAAAACAGCCACTGTGGGACAGAAACATTTTTTCTACTGTCAGCTGCAACGAGAAACTGAGCTAGGACGGATACTGCAGGAGCAGTGAAAGGAATCCTTCATGGAGTCTTACCTCCGCAGCTTTTAACTTACGTTCCATTTCCTTACGATAACCATAGTGGTGTACTTGGCCCTAAGGAATGGACAGGTGAGACCTACTGTGTTACTCGAGTTTCACGGGGATTTAGGGGACGGGGGAGAAAAAGGGCCACAAACCAGCAAACAAAGGTTCAGCATCTGATTAGACAGAGGCAAAATAAAGCTTGCGCTGCACTGATCACGCATAAGCTTGAGCAAAACGGAAAAGCGCTGCACACGAAGTACACTGCGGCTAGCGAGTCTAGGGTCTCCTTGAAAGCAAGCTCTGTGCGACGTTACCGGAGACACATGTACGTAACTACACATCTAGAGGCACTTACAGCCCCGGCTCTGCCAGTATGCGCACCCGGCGAGCGCGGCATCCTCTCCTGCGCCCCGCTCCCGCCC
>VZRM01005135.1:0-102642 GCA_013397955.1 Grantiella picta | reverse complement strand
TGCCGCTGGGGCCGAAGGACGGCCCAGGAGCGCGGGGCTGTGTCTCTCGCCTGCCCGCCTTCCCCTCCGCGCCTGCCGGAGGGCAACGGACAGGTGAGTGCTTCTTTGCCGCACTTCTGCCCAGCCCGGCGCGGCGGGTGCCTCCGCTCCGTAGTCACCTGTCACTGCAGGAGCTACTCATTTATCAAACTTTGCCTCCTGTCGGCTCCCGCACCCCCTGTCTTGCCTTTTGCGGGAGGGCGAGCGCTCGGGGTTAATTGGTTTTCCGCAGAGGGAAGCCGGGGGGGGACGGGAAAGGGGGGTCCCGCTCTGCAGAGCACAGCTGAGCCTTGTCGGGAGACGGGGTTTGTCCGAGCCGCTCGCCTCGGCTGCCGCTCGGGCCGCAGCCCGGAGCCCCTCTCCCCACGCGAGTTCGCGGCGCGGAGGCGGCGGTGGCAGCCCGCGGAGCGAAGTTGTTTTGTGCCCTGCAGGGAAGCCGCGGGGCCCGTGCAACAGGCACCGTCCTGCGGAGGGGCGCCTCGCCCGTCGGCGTGGGGCTCCCGGCGGCCGCGAGCAGACCTGTGCCCCCGTAGGTAATTCCGCTTTGTTTCCAGCACCTCCCGGGGTTTGCCTTGCGGGGAGCCTGTGCCATGCGGCGGCTTGCGAGCGCCCGGCAGCAGCACCCGGAGGCACGCCTCCTCGTAGGAAGGAGAGAAAGTTGCCGATGCTCAGGACGGACGGAGACGGTGCTCGCACCCGGCTGCGCGGAAGGTGCGCGCTGGGGCGCCGGGCGGCTGTGCCCGCCCCGCGGTGTCGGCGCCCCGGGGAAGGCAGGGAGCGAGCGAGAGAACGGGTGCTGCGGGGAGCGGGCGCCCGGCAGGTGGAGCCGTGGGGAGCGGCGGCGGCGGCGGCGATGGTTTCTCTCGGCTTAGGCGCCGTGGCGAGCAGAGCCCGTAGGCGCGGTGCGAAGCGTCCCGGTAGCCCCGAACCCGCGGCACGGAGGGCGGAGTGGGTCCTGCAGGGGGATGCGGGGTGCGCCGGGCGGTGCGCGCCTTCCTGCGGGGGCTGCAGGTGCACACGGTGCCCTGCGCTGGTAGCGATACTCCTGGTCACACGCATATTTTCCTGCCATTGATCGTCGTTCTGTTCGTCACTGTGTATTGGGAAATGATCAGATTCTAGTGGTAGTCTGTCTTAATTATCACAGAATCTATAAAAGCGTAATTGCTAAAATTATTCAGTAGTGGTTAACAATTAAAATATTATCCCTGTACTCTGCAGCTAGCAAGGAACAGACTGTACTAATTGGATAGTTAATGACATTTAAATGGACAGGTCTTAAAATAGGAATCACCACTCTTCCGGGGAGCTGGACAGAGTGTTAAAATGTTTAATAATTATACTACAGTGATGGTACCACTTCTGAAAGAGCTTAAGGTGTTAGTTGGCCAGCAGCACTGGGACAGCGTTTGCCAAATTTTAGGGCATTGGTTAAGGGAAGGCTGGATTTTCATCACTTTTCCTTTAATAGGTAAATATAGCTAAATGGTGTGGAAATATGTGTAAATCAAATCAAAGGGGTGGCAATATTTTACATATTGTCCAGTGAAATCTTTTTCCATCTTCAATTGACGTCATTTGATTGAATTGATAATTGAACTTGAATTTGATGGTACTAACCACTTAATATTTGAATTTTAAGTCTTTTTATGCCACTTACACTGATTGGAAATAATTGCTGTTTAATATTGTGAAGACTGGATATGGGATGGTGTAACAACTCTTCTCTTGTCATTCTTTAATAACTAAAGAACTAAGGTAGTATTTTTTTTTCCTGATAATAATAACATTCCAAGTTAAACAGCGTACTTCAGTAATGAAGTAATAAATAAATCAACTGTGCAGTTAAACTGTATTTTCAAAACTCTTGGTTCTTCACATTTCTCGTGCTTCTTGCACAACTTGAAAATGTTCTATGAGAATCTCATACAATGATTGCCTAAACTTGTTGCATTTTGTTGTAAAAGTTTTCTTAATGTAATAAAGTTGGCATAACAAGAAGCAACACAATGTAATCTTACATTTGGGGTATGTTTTTTCCAGGGACAAAATGTTTTCCGTTATCTTAATCAAAGACGTATACTTAAGGAAAGTGCCAGAAATTGAATTTAGTAAGAAATTACCTTCACAAATTAAAAAGGATATTCTATATTAAGAACTACTGTAGAGAATAGCACATAATTAAAATTATAAAGTATGTCTGGACTTTGGTATATCCATGCTTTATTCAGTCAATCTTGAGTTTTGTCACCATAGTTTTGTATTCCTTTGAGGTATAAAAATGCATAAATAAACTCCTAAAATGCTAGTCTAAATACTAAAGGGGCTTGGAGAGTGTGTCTCCCAAGTCAGTGAAAATGGTTAGCCTCACAAAAGTTATATTCATAATTGTAAAACAAATTTATTTTCTGCTTGTGTTGGGTGCTATAGCTGTCACTTAAAAATCTTATCATGTTTATCTCAGCCTTGCTCTTTTTTACTATCATAGATACCTTTCTCAAACACTTCCTTTATTCTTGCATGCCAAAGTATTCAAATATTTCTTATGAGCTTTGCTGCTGAACCTGAATTCCAGTCTATACTGTCCAAATAAGTGTTTCAAAAAAATCAGAACAACAGAACCTCTGAGTTTTTCCTCAGTCCCTGTAAAAATGTTAGTCTAAATGAAGATGGTGTTTAATGTTAAGGCTGGATTTCCTCCAGAACAAAAGTATGACTTTCCACACAGCTGATAAATACAAAGATGAATGTGTTATCAGAGATTTACAAAACACTGATGTCTTGACATCTGGATTTGTTGTGTGTCTTTAATAAAACATGGAGTGTGCTGTAGAGAGGTTTTCTTAAGGGGAAAATACCACAACCCTGAAATAGGAAGGAATATTAAAAAATATTTTACATGACACACTGGATTTTATAACACTGGCTGGGGGGGTGGGGGTTATTTGTATATTTTCCACATATTGTATTAAAATTATACCATTATAAGTTGTACAAGAAAATTATCTCTGCTTTTAAAATCCTTCTAGTGAAACACAGATACCTTTCTTCTCTATAACATGTAGATACTTTTTCCCTGATCGTTACCAGTTCTCTTTCTGTAAATCTATGCAAGAAGGTTCCCTGCATTATTAAGCATATTCTTTTGTATTGCTTCCAATTTGTAGCACTTGAAATCTTTCTTTCACCCTAGCATTTGTTATACTAATGTTAAACTTACTGTCCTTGCTAGATTGAAAGTTCCTTTCTGCTCTTCTCACACTTTCTAAAAAACGCATACCGGTGTTTTACACACAGTTTCTGGAAACGTTACATTTGCTAAACTGATAGTTCCATATGGATAAACCTGAAAACTCTAATCTTGGAAAATACAATTATAATATTGGGGAAAAGAGAAAGAAGTTCTTAAATCCTGTATAATTACCATAGTCACCTTGCATGTTAATTGAGGGAATGTCAGCTTCTGGGCACATGCCTCTATCATAACAGTAAAGTCGTAACAGTAAAATACCCTGTGGTTGACATGGAAGCTACAGCTGCAACTTGTACCAGGTAAAACACATATTTAAGGAACAGAAGCAAAGTATTTGTTAATGCATTGAGGTGAAGAGTCTGTGAAATTCAGTATCTGAGAGTATTTCTAGTCTAGCTAATAATAATTATAACCTGTGATAGATACTGGAACAAGAGTTCTGGAAGCCAGTACTTATGGGGATTTTTAAAATATATTGGGTCATACATGCTGAGATTTTTTCTTTTTCTGTTATAACAGCATTTTACTGCATTAAAGATTACAATTGAAGTTACAAACTAATACATTATATAGTCTTAGCAGAGTCACAGTTTGCAAATTATCAGAATGACTAAAGCATTAAATTACGCTTTTATTTGTGCAATAAAGATAATTTCATACAAGACATGACTTGCAGCTCTGTTAAGTCATGAGTATGTTCTCACTCCTGAAATTGCGTTCTTTTGTTCAGGTCTGTAAAAAACCAGAGTCTTACATGTGGACCTGTTAATTCTGGACTATGAATTCAGGAATTCAAGGATTGATAGTCTAGGACTAGGTTTTTTGAAGACTAGCACTTTATCAAACAGAGGATATTGTTCTTGGTTTAGCACACACATGCACCTGCTAATCTTAGCAAGGGAAACTATCTGCTTTACAACCTGCTTTGGAGATTTAATTTATCTGGTACCTTCTACCCCAAGTAACTTGTACACCATATATTAAAAAATAAGACTGAATTTTCAAAGCTTCTGTTAAAGCACAGGAAGTGTCTTTTACTGTAGCATGTAGAAAGATCAGCATGGAATATTTGCAAATACTTTTCCTCTAGAAGCACAAATTGAGTCAAAGATCATTTAGTTTTTTGATTCAGATTGTAAGAGTGAAGTATTGCATGAAAGAAAGTCTGCCTGTGAGCTCTGCTGAAATCTAGAACTCTTGAGAATGTCTCTTCTAATGGCTGCTAAATGTTCCAGTGTTAATTAAGCAGTAATGTAAATGGAATAAAATGTTAAAACAGCGTAGTGTTCTCCTGTTGAATAAAAGTTTTATGGCTAAGCAAACACGCAGCAAACAGGAATATTTCAACATTGCCTGTTCAATGGGAAGTGTTTCTGGAAAAGTCCTAAACAGTGCCCTATAAGATGCCCAGAGAAATCTGGTCATCATGTTTCTATTGTAGCAGTCTAATGAGAGCACCCTCTCTTTCTCTTCATTGGATGAACACAAGGACCATTTACAGAAACCCGTAGAGTCACACACAGTGGCTCTCTACTCCAGTCCTTGTCTGTACCAAGACCCAAGACTTCATGCCAGCTGAAGCTTTTACCTCCTCCAAGGGTAAAAGAAAGCAAGAGAGGTGAGCTGTGTTCCAGAACACGGCATTGTGACTGTATCACCATGCAGATCTGCAGAGGGCAGATTCACAGCTGTCTCACTGTATGTGATCTGGAGCCGTATGGAATAGGTGGAGTAGGAGCATTTTGAACACGAGGGGAAGTAGTCAAGTTGCTCTACCCTTCAGATAGACGGTCATGCATTCACAGGTGTTCTGTGTTTTTAGGAGTCATCCCGTCTTTAAAGCCATGTTAAAAATCAAATTGATTTAATCTCTGAAGAAATATATGGTGGCAAATCATCCTGGCTGAAGTACTGCTGCTACACCAGTTCTACCTTTGTGAAGGTAGCCTGCTCTCCTTAGGACAGGGTAACATTGAGATGTAGCCATAATGATATTCAAAAGAACATCAACCATTTCCAGGGGCAGGGCACAGTCAGGAGAAGACAGCCAGCCAGTAAGGATTGAGGTTGTTGCATTTATCCACTTTTAGAGCAAGTTGGGTGAGGCAAAAAGAAGGATGAAGCCTGTGGTAATTGACATTGGACAGTTCCCATGGGTCACAGCATGTGCTGCTTGTTGAAATTCGGACTGAAATACCACCAGCTCAGCTCTGAGAGACATTATCTTGGTAGCTAATTAATTCCACTTTGTAGTAGACTGACCATTATCTGTATGATTTCAGATGAAATAGTTTGAACTGCTAGCAAAATTATCAGAAATTGCACTTATTTATATTATGAGTGAGAAAACCCATTCAAAACTTGCTCCTGCAGATGCTACATACAGTTTAATCTGATGATGAGGCCTGCTTTTGTTTTGAGGATTACAACTTGATATAACAGGAGATACAAAGCATAATCATAATGGAAGCAAAATCTGTTTAATGCTTTTTTTTTGGAAACAATACTCTTTTCATTTTGGTGAATATCTGGAAATAAGTCACACCTCTGCCAATGTATATAATGCTTTTTCAGTTATATGCTAACCCCTGTAAATCATTGGGGTATAACTTGTTCTTGGACAGAAAAGAAGTCCGTATTCAAGGAACATACAAGTCTTACCAGGGTAATTTTTAAGTATTTCTAACTGTTTCCAATAGAGAAAGGGATAAAATACATGGATGAGAATCAAAATGGACTAGCTCATGGTCTAAGGGGAAATCAAGCTTTGAAGTGGTGGTAGTCAATAGAGATTCATACCTTTTTTTTTTAATTTCAGCAAATCTGCTCATTTAGGGTGCAGGCAAAGGATAGCCTGTGAATTAGGTACCACGGGTAAAAAGGTACTGTCCATTCACTTAAAAGCTACTGCTAATTTAATTGGATTTTTAGCTGTCTTTCAGGCTAAACTGCAAATGTATTCCTATTCCATTGCAGTAGAAAGTAAAATATGTTCATTTACAGCTGCAAGACTAATTAACTTTACTTCACTTTGCAAAAGATTTACTGTGGCTTATGTGACCCTGGGAAAAAGAATTGTAGATTGTTGTAAAGTGCTCAAGAATGCAGATTTAGTTTTATTTTTTTCTTAAAGACTGACTAATTGGGGTTTACTTCAGCAATAGCTAGGATTAGCTACACTGAGGCTAGAATAAAGGTTAGGTTTTACCACCCTTCCTTAGACTCACTAGTAAAATACTTGTAACTTAGTATTTTCCCAGATATGCTTTCTGATTTCTCAAGCAAAAAAAATGGGGAAAAAACTGCAGAAAGTGAATGAGAAGAGGTTACATGAGACTGATTGGCAAAGTAGCACCAGCTGTTACAACAATCAAGGGGCAAGACAAGCAGTTATTCTTCAGCAGGAACTGAAGGAGTGAAGATTGGATTTAACATAAAGAAGAAAAGGAGGAGTGGTAAGGAGAGAATAGTTAGAGAAGGCTTTAAAACACCACCTTATCAGAAGTTCTTGGAGCACAAATGTTAGTCAACAAGGGGGGAGGGAAATGATTCTTTTTAATTAAAAAGGCCTGCTACTTTTTTTTTTTTTTTGAGTAAGACATAAGTTGGGTATGAATTTTTTCTCTGGAAGACCTTGTGATGTGCTTTAGAGGACATGCAGTGAATGTCTAAAACAATACTAGGCTTCTTTAGGTTTAAGCCAGTTGGGGCAGAGCTACTCTTGTTCTTGGAGAACTGGAAGAGTTTTTAGTAATTTCTACAATTTTCTACCCTTGTTTCCTTTCTATCTACCCTTGTTTCCTTTCAATCTACTATCTTTTTCTCTATCTTTGTTTTCTTTACCCTGGGATTGAAGAGCATGAGGATCAGAAGATAAAACTGACCTAAACTGAAAACTCCCTGAACCAGTAGAATTGAGTAGTGCTGTGATCACACTCAATTTCACACTGCTGGTAGTGTCATGTAGAGTAATATTGCAAAGGATTCTGCCAATTTTTGGTTCAGCTACTAGTTGTCATAATGGTAAAGAGTTACAGGGAGAGTATCCATCTTCAGTAAGTATCTATCTTCAGTGAATGAGAAAATTTATTAGGGAAAGGAAAACTGGTATTTTTTTTCCAAAGCTTTTTTTCTTTCATTATAAAAATTTCATGTAGAATATTTTCTTTTCCTAACTGAATATCTGTGACTGATTTTCAAAAACTGCATATGACATTTGAAACCTTGATTCTATACATATTTTTCTTGATGGAAAAGTTAAATTCTTCAAATTATTTGGCTGTTCATTTCTATTCTCTAACAACATTCTCAGTTGAATTATTTAGAGGACTATACACACAACCAACCAACCAACCTAAAAATGAGTAATCATGTGGTGCAAAAAAAAACCCAAAACATTTTTAACCACACTGAATTCTTCAATGCCTCCAGTTAGTTTTGCTGGTGCAAAAGAGGGTGCAAAGTAGGGGTGGAGATAGGATCTGCTTTAGCCACCACTGCCATCAGGAGAAAAATTTGTAGAACTTCTGCCTCATTCTTGGTATTATATATGCTCTGTAATCAGAAGGTTTTGTGATGATTTCATTATTATGTTTTATCTGCTGTCTTCTTCCATAAGACCTAGAGACCTAGTTCAAGAGCAGGACAGAGGTTTGTGCTACATGGCATGTGCCTTTAATGAGTAGAGACTCTTATATCCTTGTGTTGGGCGTAAGCTTCCCCCATGTTTTCAAAGGTCTGGTTTTTGTTTTTTTTTCACTTACCGATGCACCATTCTGCCATCTGTTTCATATGGAGAATTTCATGGCTTTCAGATCACATACCAAGGATCTTATTTGCTATTTATGTATTAATAACTCTTGGTATAGAGTAAGCAGTGTGCAGCTAGCTATTGTAATTTTTTGCTACAGAAATTTTCTGTTGCTGCTTTACACAATGACTTTATCCAGCCAGCCAACAAGTCTTCCCTCTTGGTCTTCTAATTTGTTGTCTTCTGTTTCTCAGGTGTGACTCTGTTCCTGCTATTATTGTAGTTATCTGCATTTACAATTTGTAATTGAATTCACTGTGATCAGCCCTGAATGCTATATCCTGGGCTTTGTGAGTGGCTATCCTTTTTTCTGAGCCTTTGTCTGACTGTCTCATTGCCCTTTACCTCCCCACAGAAATACTCCTAAGTTGATATTTCGGGAGCCAAATCTGAGTCTCAGACAATCCTTTTTGTGAATAACCTGTAAGTCTGGGAAAAGATTTATTGTGAAACCTGCATAGCAGCTCTTCTTTCTTACATTTCTCATAGAAGGAGTAAACCACAACGAAAACTAGATAGTGTTTTTCAGATTAAAATACTTTCTGTTGACCAAAATTGTTTCTTCATCATATACAAATGAATATCTGTTTAAGAGTTGTGCTCAATGGTTACACTTGCTCAGAATAGCACAAGAAGCATGTTCCTGTTTTTTTCCTGAAAGCCAGTTTGAAGCTGGTAAAGACTGTTAGCTGCATGAAACACTTGTCAACTTACCTAGGAAAAAGATGCACTCTTGGTGCATAGGTATAATACTCTATTTCATCACTGTCATGGTAATTCATCTCAACCTTACTTTTGGGAGGCCACTTCTATGTTTAATGTCAATTTGCATTTCAGTGAATATCTTGTTTCTATTTCTTCACTGCAGTGAAAATATCCTTGTTTATTATATGACAGCATTTTTGAAATGCCTATCATGTTTGCAAAATATCTACAGTGACAAAACATACACAGTAAAATGTAAGCTGCGGAAAATAATATTGCATACTGAACCTCCAGTAGTTTTCAAAGAAAAACAAACCAAGTTGACAACAAAAAAAATAAACACTCCTGAAGTTATCTTGCATATTCCTGACACTCCTTCTGTACTCTAAGATGGTGAATAAATGTCTCTACATGTTTAAAGCTTGCCAAGTCTGGATGCTGAGGGGACTCACAATAGAAGTTTAAACGTCAGTAGGAAATTTTTTGTTTGAAAGCCCTCAATAACCACAGTACGAACATGGCTAAATGGGGGGGAAATGTGTCATAAGCAAGATATTTCAGGAATTAGACATTCAAGCCACTACCATGAACTTTCATTTTAACAAAACAAAAGCTTTCATCTTTGTACCATTCTCAGTGAAGAATACCAAACCTGTCTAGCTAAATTCTGCATTTACTGTCTTCTAAGGGGTTATGCTATGTAATGTGCAGAATTAATATGTTGTATTATACCTCAAAATCAATAATCAGCCCTTTTCCATTATAATAATTTTTGCAAAGAAGTACAAGGATAGTGTAGCACCACGAAGTAAAAATTGCATGTACTTTTGCCGGATTTTGCTGCTGTAGCTTACTCTCTGTTCCTCAGAACTCTGACAAAAGCTAACAAATGTACTGCATATTGTAGGTATTACAGTGTTAGGTTATCTTTATTTATTATTTTATCATTGTCAGTACTGTGAAAATGGCTAAACACAAGTAGGTTTTAATGAGAAATTAATTTTAATTGATTACTTAAGGGTTTAAAGGATTTGAGGTTTGACAGTGTCTAAAACACATACTTTGACTAGGACTGCTGATAAAAACTGCATTGAAAACATGCTTTTCTTGATATGTGACAAAGTTATCAAATGCTTTGTTCTTTTCAGTTTCTTTCTCAAGACTTTTCCCCATTAAACTATCTGTAGTTAAAATAAATGCCACATTTACTCCAGATTTGCACTTCTAATAGTATCTCGTTATTAAACCAAATCAAACCCAGTAAACAAAAAAACCTCTTTTAAAGAAAAATAAGTTATGTATACACACATATTTTCTTAGCACACTGAACCTGAAGTCCACTATGAAAATCCTGAATGCTAAACTACACCAGACTGGAAGCGAAGGTTTTAGTTTTCTGCTGGACCAGTAATTTGTCTTCATTATTTTAATCTTGTGAACATTTTGGTTTTTTTTCCCACATTTTCTCTAAAGTTATTAAAATATTAATAAATAAAAGATGTAAAGATGTTATTTAAGTGGAATTTGGGATTTTTGTAAGTGGATTTAAATTAAAACCTTTTTTAAACTTTCAAGGTGACAAGTTTTAGATTTGATTATGAGACTCTGTTATTGTCCTGTCTATCCTCCATATTTTAATTTCTTGTAGTACTCTTGGTAAAAAACCTGAAATTATTTATAATTACTTTAAATAGGTGAAGATTCTAATTTCTGCATGTTTTTAAATAGTTTATTTCTGATTTACTTTTAAAGTTAGCAAAATTTAGTATGATACTTTCTTATTACTTCAGTGAATTCTGCATCTTCACCAACATCAAATCTTCATGGTTAGAGTACATATGTAGCTGGTGAAAAAAATTCTGTCAGTGAATTTCAGATTCAAGTAATTTTATTTCCCGTGCACTCTTTTGTGGGGGTCAAGGGGCGTGGAGAGAATTAACTTTTGGACAGAATGGGAAAACCTATGCAAAGAACTTTATCCTTACTTAACTTTCTTTCCATTTTTTTTTATAATTTGATATAGAGTAGGCCAGTGGTAGCCTCATTCTCTTTTACTGCGTGTTAAAAGAGCAAAATGTAACCTTTGTCACTAGCTCCGGAGAGCTCTTATACAAAGTAATTTTCTGCTAAATTGAAAGATACTGGTAGTCAATAATCACTTTATGTAATAGACATATATCTTAACTTGTAGCTAAATTACCATATAAAGGTGCTTTATTGTGAGGAATTTTCTTAGGCTGGCCAGTTATTTGGTTGAAATCCAGCGATGTGGTGAATCAATTTCTTGGTATAGATGTAGACAGGTAATGACTGGCTCTATAGTCCTTTCAGTCTGTCATTGATACTTTCTCTATGGATTAATGGCAAAAGTATTACAACACATGTTTGGGAGGCTAATTTAATCTGCTTTACAATCTGAATAGTTTTTTCTGTTGTTTATTAGGTACCCTTTATTGCTTTATTATTATGTCACTTTTAATACTGATTTACAAGATATTTTGCTTCCTGACTGTTCTTCTCTCCTTATTCAGTAGTGTGCTGAAGCCAGTGTGCAAATGAGCTGAAGATGCTCTTTAATAAATGTATATTTGTCACAGGCTGCTTTTGTTAGGATTTTTCTGGGTATATCAAGTATGGTCAGGCATGCATTTGAATTCAGGGAAGTTAAGCAGTCTGGTCTGGTCTGGTCTGCCAGGTCAGAACACTTCAGCTCTCTGTGCTTCATGGACAAACCATTTTTTGAGTATGGTCAGAAGATTAGCTGCTCCTTGAGGTGCTGTGGCAAGCTGGTTAACAGAAAATGTCAGGTGTACAGTGTTTTGTCTGAAATCTCACATCTCTTCAGCGTTTGGAAGACTGACTCAGGGCTGTACATTCTAAGTATCTTTTTATTCAGAAGCCAGAACTCTGGTGTTCTTCTTTCAGGGGTAAACACCTACAAGAGGTGCTTATTCTCTTCAAAAGGACAGTAATAGTGATTACAGGCACTTCTTAGCACTTAGGGTCGTACAGACAGGGAAACACTGATGTCTGTATGCCATCTTTAATTAGTAACTCCTGTCTCCTATAGAAACAGCAGTTTAGTGTTTTTACCGTGCAACAAGTAATTTTGAAAGAGAAATTACCAAAGAGCATCCCTCTGAGATGCAGTGAATATGAGAGGACGTCTTGGAGGCACTACTGGATTGCTTTTGCTTTAATTTTTTTTTTTTCATTATATAGTTAAAAATTCTATGAGCAGGAACTAGAATCTAGGTTTCAACTCAGTAAAGTTTTAAAGCTGTTGATTGCTAAGGTTGTAGACACATAGGCATTCAATGTCAGAGCTGGATATAAAAGACCTGGCATTTAGGCATTGTTAGTGAATGTCAACTATTGTGCTTGAAGAATGATAGCTTTAGAAATAAGTTTAGCGAAGTATATAAGCCACCTTTATATTATCACAATATTCTTACATGCTTTACGAAAACAATGTATTTTTGTATTCAATGTGTCAGAGAGACTCACGGTTATAATTTAACTAGCAGAGAACTTTGTCAGAAACTTGACAAGAGTTCTAGGGTTCAAACAACTATATCTTACTAGGAAAATCATTGTGGAAAGGTTTCCATATTGTTTTATTGTCAAATGATAACGTTTAGCAATCTGCTAGGAAAAAGAAAGGAAATTAAGACTGTGCTGGGAGCCTGCATAGTAGCAGTCCTACCAAAGACCTCTAAGTAATCAACTCAATTACTTTAAAAAAAGATATTGAAAAGAAGGTGTAAATCCAAACTCCATGGTGCTTATGTGTGTCCCTCATACTAACACGGTGAGTAATAAATGCCTTCTGTTGTTGAAAAAGGTATATGTGGGGGTGAAAATATATTTCCAGTCAGTTCTCAGTCATGGCACATGTAGTGAAGTATCTTACTTGATTTAATATGATCATTTGCTCTGTTACATTTGTGTGTGCTTAAGCTTCAAATATAAAGCTAGATGATTTTGCCTAATTACCAAATCAAGAAAGAGGTTCCGTTTATAAGCCATAACAAAAATGCTAAGTACTGTTTATTTCTCTTTATAACGATAATGGTTACAAACTGTGGTTTTTAAGATGAATGAGCATAGTCTTCGTAAAATTCATCTGTCTTACTGTGGCTGAATGTGTGTGAAGTAAAATTATGACTTGCTTTTTGTAGGGAGCAGGTATTAAAGGAGACTTCTGAGGCATTACTATGCTATAACCAGAATTATAACCCTACATAAGCACAGCGGTGAAGAATTTTTAAAGAATCAAAATTGGAAGTCTAGAAAAGGGTTTCCTCTTAGTGAAGTCTAGAAAAGGGTTTCCTCTTAGTGATTCAGATTAAGCACTTTTCCTACATGAACATTACTCTTTGCAGAAGGATTTAGTCAAGGAAAAAATACCTTGAGATGCAAAGAGCCCTAAAATATTACCTCTGGTAATGTGAAAGCCAGTTTACTAGAAGGTAATATAAATGTTTCACAAATGATAAGTGAGAATTGAAGAGATAGTATGGTGATTATTGTTTATAATCAACATAAGGATCAATGACAAAATGTCCTGGATATCAGTGAAACTGTTTACTACCCAGAGCTCCCTGCTGCACTTTGTCTGAAGGGTGGGTTTTTCAGGATAATTTCAAAAGTGGTCTCAAGATCCCTGCCTCTTTCACAGGCTAGTTGAGAGTTTAAATAAGCAGAGAATGTAACTGAAGTTCTGTTACATTATGGGAGGAAAACACTGAGTCTGTTGTAAAGCAGAATCCAACCAACAGACCTACAGTTATGGGAAATTCTGATATATTTATTGTCACTTACTTTGGAATAGCCAGAGTCAAAAATCAGCTGTTATGAGTTTTATCTTTGATATAAATTTGTACATAGTTTGGCAGTATTTGTAGTAAATAACACCGAGGGCAGAAGGAACCAGAGCAAGAGAATTTGCTGTTTCACTGGAATATAACAAGTATTTTACAATGGCTGTTCCATGTCTGTTGTTCAAATGCCTAAATATGATAATGTATTAGTACACAATAATACTATGTGTTATTAATGATAAGAATTATGTAATTGACATTTTGCACTTGAAATACATAAAATTGAGTTATTGGAAACCATGATCTCTTAAACATTAGTAAATTTTTTTCTGAAAAGTTAGTGCACGTTAAGTCTGGATTAAAGCATGTCATTTGAGCTTCAATCTGTTTTTGCATTTTATCTAAATATCCTAATAGAAGTTTTTATGGATTTCTAAATTATTAGCAGAATCTACAATTTTGGTTTGTGCATATAATTTTACTGTTTGAATGCAAGCAGCTCAAACTACCTCTATAAATTGTTATATTGCAAAAACTTGTCCCATCTAGCATCATGCCTATTATCAGTTTGGGATGGTACTCAGTACAGAGGTCTAGAGCTCAGCAGAGCTCAAGGAAATTACAGGCTGGGGGCAAAAGACGAAAAAACTGCAGATTTATTTGTTACTTTTTTTGGGTTCTTTGTGCATCAGTGGTGAGCATGAGTTAATACTGAACAACTTCAAAGCAAGACAAATCTGTACTAAAAGTGAACTCTAACCTGCTAATACAGGTGTACTAGAGGAGCACCCTTTCCTCATGGAGCTGGTGATGTTGAAAAGTCATGAAAACTAACAAAGAGAAGAAAAACCTTGCTGATACCACCGTCTCCACAAGCTCTCAAATTTTTTTTTTTTTTTCTGGTGGGGGAGATTTCCTGGAAATTCAGTAGTTCTGCCTGTATAGTCAATGGGCACTGAGTGATCCTTGCATGAAGCCAATTTGAGTGATTCCTATGAAACACTACCACTGTATGTACCTCTATCAGAAGTCAGTTTGCTGTTGCTGCCTCTGCAATTTATTACCATAAATCTGTGAAGCAGAGCAGAGTGATCCAATGTCTTTTGCCTGATACCATGCAGCTTTGCTGGCCAAGTTGAGGAGGAAGACACTATAATTTCTTTCTGACAGAAACATCCAGAAACTGGAGTAAAGGTTTCTTGAGAGATTGTAATCAGTATGGACTACATTGATGTCCCTCAGTTCCCCCTTTTCTAGCTCTTCAGGAACCCAGATGTCAGATTTTTGACAGAGCTGTGTATTAGGGTCATGGGAAGAAAGCCTGAAGAAGATAGGCTGCTCATCCAGTCCTGAATGACCTAGCAATTAAAAAGAAAAAGAAAAAAAAACTGTTCTTAAAAAACTGAGGTAATTGCTTAGCTGTGTTGGGATCCAAATTAATAGTAATATCTCAGCTAGTTACTAAAAGGTCATAGCTGTAAAACTTCTGCTGTTTTGTGGCACTGTTACAACTTGTAGATGAAGCTGGTTTATAGGAAGAGTTACTCATTTTGAATAAGATAGAAAACCAAAAAAGTTAATTAAACATGAAGTGTTTTTTAAAAACAAGTAACCCTGAAGTCCCAGAGAAAAAACTGAAACTATCCTTCTGAAGATACAAGTTTTATATTTTTCAATAAGGAATTATCACATGAAAAGAGAAAGGAATTTGACACAATTAAGTATGGACATGCATTGATTTATTTAGAAATGAAAATTAATTGAAAATTTTGTTTAAACAATATTGTTTGGAATGCAAAACAAGAACACACCTTGGCAAATGTATATGTGACTTACCTCAGTAATTTTGTTGATTTTAGTTGGAATTCTGAAAAGCTTATCTGCTTGTTGATGTTTTCCTTTTAAAGGTAGAAATTAGAACAAGTGCAGTGTTCTTTCTTTTAAGGATGGTTGTTGCCACTCTTACTTTTTTAGTGAACAGAAGGAATTCTATAAATACATCAGGAGCAAGCTGCACTGGCAGGCAGATTTTAAGGGCTACTTAAAACTTGACTGGAACACTACATTCTCTGAAGGGTAACAGATGTGGATAGATAATATCTATCGGAAGTCTTGAAATTAAAAATATAGTGAAACTTCTGCATAGTTCTGTAGTTAAATATAAGGAGGTTATTTATACAACCTCAAGAAAAAATTTTGCAATACTGAAAAGAACACTCAGTGAACATAGTAATTCTTGAGAACTGGTAACTTGATGCTTCCAGGTCACTGTCCCTGGAATTACTGCTTGATCAGTCAGCCACACAGAAGTCCAGTTAGGACTTAGTGCCTGCAGTTTGTCCCACTGACTATAGTGGTGGCTTCTTACATCACAGATAAAAGCAGAACATGAATAATTACAGAATAATCAGACACCTGTACAAAACCTGTTTGATTATTGCCTTACTCTTACACAAGGAAGTTCTCTGAGCACTCTAAAACTTGTAGTTCATTTAAACTGATCCGATATCTGGTAGCCTATACTGGAAAAATCAGTTGAAACTTCAGCATATGCTAACAGGGTTTCACTAACTCAGAAATTGCCAAGGACATGTCTGTACTGGCCTGGTGTATCAGTTTAATCATTAGTAGCATCTAAAACCCTTTTTGTTATTCCTGTAATGCCATGTGCAAGGATTTCAGGAGAAATGAGCAAGGGTATGGGAAAAATTCTAGCCCCACTAAAGTCCTAAGTTCTTTAAAGCTGGACTCATTTACTAATTGTTTCTCTCCCATCTCTTATGCTCTTACAAGGAATTATCAAAATATGAAGATAGAAAATCCCATGCAGTTTCATTATGGACTTAATAGGGAGCAAAGCCGAACTGTTTTGATCTATTCGTATTAAAGTTACAGCAGATTGCTAAATTGTAGGATGTTTGAATGTGGTAAACTAAGTCGCAGCTCCAGTGAATAACATGTCACTATCTTCCATCTTAACTATTTTCCTTCATCTTCTCCAGTTCCTCCTGTCCTTCATTCCTCTTTCTTCACCAGGGTTGGCTTGCTCAAACAAATGACAATAAAGCTAGAAAAATCAGAGGAAATAATACTGTCTGTTCATTAGAAAGTGTCAATCCAGACATATGGGATTATTTTTCATGCATTCAGGCAGAAAGATCAATCAGTAGTTGCCAGTTTTTGCTGCCATGGTGTTTTGTTTCCCCTCCAGATTCTATTCTGCTAAAACCACAGATGCATATTGTGTTATTATTTTCTTTGTAGGAAGAAATAAAGTGTCTGGAATGCCATTATAAGTTTCTCAGGAACTTGGGAAAATTTATATTTTTTTCAGAGAAGAGTACGTTTGCCTAGTTTTTATTTTTTTAATAAGTTAACTGAGTAGGAAGAAGACTTACGGTAAGGTTTATCCATTAAAGAAGAGATGACACTTATGACAAATGATGGATATTTTTGTATAGTAAAAGAGTTTAGGAAGCATACTGAAGTTTTTGGAATTTTTTTTTCAGTATACCTTGCAGGAGTAAAACTTTTCTCCTTGAAAGAGAAAGACAGGTGACAAATTTGATCAGTCTTTTGTAGCTCTTTGTTCTGTAAAAAAGAATGGGAGATGCCTAATGTTTTCAGTTTTTGAAGAGAGATGTTTGAGTTGTGAATTGACATCACTCTTGCATTCATCCTAGAACTGCCTGATACAAAATCAAGATTCAACTCCTATGAAAGGTCAGTCTATCTAAAGACACAAAACTGAAGAATGCAAAAATATGCAACAGAAGAAGCAACTGGAAAAGCTAAATGTTTCTCAGAAAGCTACTCTAGAAAGTGAAATACTTAATCCTTAATTGATTGAGGTCTGTCTTAAAGTCTGTTTTGCTGCTTGTAGGTAAAACCAGACTTGCTGAGCAGATGGAATGCTAATCATCATGTACCAGTAAAAGTCCCACTTTCTCTCTATGCCCTCTGACTTTTTCACCTTTCTTGTACCTCATCTTCCCACCCACCGCCATCCAAATTCAGGAAATAGGAAGGAAAGGTGGAACTTAATTATGATTATAGATTCTGATCAGAATAGTATTTACTCAAAAAGAGTACTCTCTTTCACCCACTCAAAACGTCAGCAAGTGATGAATAAATACATTTTTATTCTTTCTGGTTTAAGGTCTTGAAAATCTTTTGTGATTAAGACTTTTAACAAAACAGTGAAGAAAAGTTCCTTGTACGCATCTTTCTATCAGCAAAGATGGGATTCTTTTCATATTTGAACAAGTAACTTTAAACTCGTAAATATAGCTGTATCTATTTAGTCAATGTTTACAGGATTAGAGATGGTTAGTGTGAGGTTTCAAAGGGGATGGTGGTGGCAAATGGAAGTTTGGCAGTAATGAAACCCCTTCAAGTTGTCTAGATGCAATGTGGTTGATAAAATATTTAGTCCTGCTAGGAGGAATTTTTTTTAAACTCTGAAGTCTAAATTACTTTTGGGCAGCTTTGTTTTTAAACTGTTTTTTCTTGAATGTATTGCCTGTAATTTTGGTAGATTTCTTAATGGCTGGGGTTTTTTGCTTATTAATTGTACACAAAGGAACTTTGCTTAGTATTCATTCTAATCTAAATAAGTACAAGATAACATTGCTGATAAATATAATCTTGTCTCTATAGAACTTCTTAAAAATATGTGCTATATAGTCTTGGAAGCTTTGTTCTTCTGCCGTTGGGAGTAAAATGGGAAGTTCAGCCAGCAGGGCTTCCTTTCTCAGAGGACATAGCTGGCATTGATAATGTACTGTAAGTTGTAATTCTGTAGTGACATCAGACTGCAGACTGACAGCAATCTCCTGGGTACAAGTGCCTAGGTTGCAATGCTTTCTCAGTGAAGTGACTGATATCTTTAGAAGGTGTGTTTGATTTCAGAGGACATTTTATTTTTCTTTAAAGATGAAAGCAATTTTGTCTTTTCTAATGCATAGTTATGACTGTATTATAACAGTGGATAAAATTAGTACTCTAAGAGATTTATTGTTTGAACTTAGATACGTTCATCTTGATTTCCGTGTAATTGCTACACCATTAAGTTGGTTTTTTGTAAATAGAACAGGCTGCCTATTTTCTATTAATATGAATTGAGACCAAAGTCATAAAGTTTTGAGTTAAAATATTCTCTCTTTTTGGGGATTTTTAAAATGTGCTTAAACTATCCTATGGGCAGGCTTTATTGAGAATGGAAAGACAAGTGTGAATATCAGTTAATGTTTCATTATTATCTTAATAATTCTCTTAATCTAAGGGGTCTTGTAGGTGGGAAAGACAAGGAAACATTGCTTTAGTTGCACATACTATTGTTTAATACACATCTGCTAATAACTATGTAATATAATTCACAAATACTGTCATAAATAATTTTGTTTGCAGCTTAAAACTTCCAGTGACTGACACATCATTGGACACATATAAACTATGTCATCAAATTTGAGTGTCTGAGAAACCAATGCACTTGTTCGACTTTTTACCCTAGCTGAGAAAAAGCAAAAAATAATTCAGTTTTACATAAATTTTCCAAGTATTTTTTTGAACTTAAATATCATAGTCCATTTTACCTCATGGCTACAAGAGCAGCAGCATCCCCTGTCTACAAAATGCTTGTTTTCAGGGGGAAAAACATGGCAACCCTTAGATTAAACTTGTTGATTTTTCTTAAATTATATTCTTTTTTATTAGGCACATAATTTCTCATCACATTTGTTTTGTAATGTGACAGCACAGCTAGTGATTCTGTATTAGTGGCATCAAGCTTTATATCAGGTCTTCAGCACTTAGACTTTATTTTCAGCAATTATTTGTTAAGGTGTTTTAGAAAACTTTTCTCTTTCAAAAGAAAATGTCTACATACTCTTTTTGCTTAAAAATCTTTCTTTTCATTTATCTATTCTCTGTGAAGCAAAACCACTTCAAAAAGGAGACCTTCTGGAATGCATTAGTCTCAGTTCTCTATATCCTTTCTCAAAAATATTTTGACATTCAGCAATCAAGATAGAGACTAAGCTGTTATGTGTTCTACTGATATTTTCACCTCCACAGAAGAGAAAAACCTTTGTCAGACCTATGCATCCTCCCGGTTTTTTGGTGTTTCTGTTAGGGGTTTTGTTGTTGTTGGGTGGATTTTTTTTTTTCTTTTTTTAAACTAAAATGAAGAGAAAATGTGTTCTAGCTTTTCAAAGCTTGGTCATAAAATAATATTTATAATATTTACTGTTAACGTCCGGATGGCAACTTCTCAAAAAAAAAAAAGGAGCAGCAAAGCATAAGAAGAAAGAAGATGAAGAGAATAAATGAAACATTTATTGAATAAGGATTCATTAGATGAAATCAGAATGTGGTCTAGTAAGTAGTGGTTGCAGTGTAAACAGCTAGGATTTAATATAGTAAAATCTGAGGATGAGAAATCTATTTTCTGATATTTAAAATATTTGTTCTACTCTTTTAGAACCAGATAGTCACTGAGTGTTATTTTTTATTTTCGCTACCCTGGAAATGAAGAATTTTTTGTTACAGCTATATTAAGCTTCTCTGTTGCTGTGTATGTGAAAGTCCTAAATAGAGCTTATAGGGCTATCAGTCTGCTCTCTATGAAAAATATTTAATCTCATTTTCAGCCAGAAGTATTCCTAAAACCAGAGAAGAAATCAAAAGATCTCTTACTCTAGGTTTAATGTATTACTCCCTTCTGCCCTAAAAGCTGATTTTCCTTGACCCACGGCTAAAAAGGAATGTATACTATTTCCTCAACAAGAAGGAAGCAGTAGAGTCTTAATTTAAAGATGAAAGCATGGGAAAAAATGGTATGTTCAAGACATTTAAATTGACTGAAGTTTATCGGTGGCCAGCTTATTTTTAGTTGCTTATTCTAGAATAAATGTATGTATTTTTTATTCTTGTCACTTTGCTGCTATGCTATAAGAATAGAAGTTCCTACTTAGGATTCTGATCTTTAAGTTGATTGATGATAGCTTCTTTGACTGATCTGCAGTATGTCCCTTAAAATTGCCATTTCAATTAAAATGCCATTCTTCCCCTTGTAATTGTGAAGAAAACATTAAAACCAATTTGAAGTTGTGACTGGGCTTCTTTTCAGATGTATGCAATTATACTTTTGGAGTTACCTAGAATTTCTGTAGAGGTAAGAGCCAGGTACATAGTCCTGGAAGCTGTAACAATGTATATCTACAGTGGTCAGAATTATCTGCATTTTCTGTCCCAATAAAGTGGCCCTCCGTTTTGTTTTGTAATTCTAGGAGATTAATTAAAAGCAAAAGTTTCAGTTGTGTAGGAATTGTGACAAGTAAGGGGAAAGGTGCTCACTGGCCTTTCTGAGCAATTGTATTTGTAATAAATTATTTCTGTAATCTAGACCTGTGAACTAGCAAGCAACTTCCCTTTTGCATGTCTTAATTCTTTATGTAGTCTCCTCTTAGGTATTTACAAGGATGTTGGATATTTTTTTCTTCCATTTAAAAGATTTGTGTCTCTAGGTATCCATGTTGTCTCTATAGCTAACCTCCAGTTAAATACACCGCCAAAGTTGTATTCTGTATTCTTATATTTTCAGAGATGCAGAGGTCCTTCATCTGCTTCAATTTTCACTTATTTCACTGACCTGAATCATTTGTCTCTGAAAGTTTATACAGACAATGTCAGCATTAGTAATTTCCAGGAGATTTGCACTGCAGCATAATAAATATATGAAAATGCATTAACCATCCTTTAATTCTTGAACATGGTGGGGTTTATTTTTTCAGTTTTTTTTTCTGAAGTCTGTTTTTGCTGTTAGTATATTTAACATATTTTTCAAAGGTAGGGGGAAAAACTGGAACAATGCCCAACTATTCAAAACTAAAAATCAAAGTTATTACTAGATTGCAGTCATACACTTTAAAATTTTTTGAAGGAAGAAGGAGTGCCATCCAAAGCAGAGTCAAAAGCTTAACATTTTTAATGGTAGAAAGCTGTGAAACAGAAAGCTGTACCAGAGAAGATACAGGAAATGCTCATCAAAAGGTAGGGAAGTTATCGGTAAAGTTTATGGGGATCATGTTTCTGAATTTAGAAACTGGTACATTTGCTTGTTTCCACATGGTAAGGTGTACAGAACATAGAGGCAACTTTTAGGGCATTAAGTGCAGTTTTATAATGTCTAAAAGGTCTGTCTTCCCTGGGAAAATAAGATTTTTCTTCATGCAGGTAAAGGAGAGATCAGTTAAAATTCATTGTATCATCCCTTGAAAGAGTCATCTGTCAAAGCAAATATGCACTGCTTGGTGTGTAACTTGACAGTAATTAGGATGATAAAGTAAAAAAATAAATTAAAAATGTCTTTGCATTTGGCCAGTGATTATTAAATCATGTTACATTTTTGAGTTTAAAGTATTTGTTTGTTTACAGATGTATAATACAAACCATAAAATTCAAGTAATTATATCAGCAGCTTGGAAATGACTGTAGTTTTTCAAGCCCACTCATGGGAGCTCTGAGGTGGTTGGCTGGGAAAGTGGTTAAGGCCCAAAGCTGTATAGCTACACAAGCTGGAATTGTGCCCACTTTAAAAAGAACTTCACATGAGAAAATGGAACAATTTCTGTTAACCTGTGGGAATTCAAATCGAAAGGGCAGCCTGGAAGGCTGGAGTAATGAGCCAATGCAAGGTGTGTCTTACTTTATCAATATATGAAAATGCGGGTTACTTAAGAAAATGAATTTTATTAGTTGCACTAGAGAACTTGGTGGGAACATTGAAGGGATAACCATAATCAAGTGGAAAACAATACTGAACAGATTAGAGAGTTTTAGATTTGAAAGAGGACTAAATTCCAGCGGAAGTCTGTCAGTATATTTGAAGTAACCTAATAGTAAAGACATATGAAGACTGAGTAGTGGACTTCTTAAAGATTTCATAATAAATAGACTACTGAAGATGGTGAATAGAATATTTTCAATAAAGTGCATGGGAAAGAAGTCAAATCAGAAGTAGTGGCGGACCACAATAAAGAAGTTCTGTCTATAGTAACTGTAAAACTTTAATAATTTTATCTGGGAGAGATAGATGGATTATTAATATGGCAGCTAACTAGGATTATGATTGCTTTTATTTTTTAAAAAAGAGGATTTAAACTTTATGTGAAAGGTGAGAAGAATAAAAATGAGAGCTAATTAAGGAAGACACGGCTTGTCACCCAAATGACTGTAACATTGTGTTTCTAATTTTGACTGGGATCTTTGAAATGAAATATGTCTCATGTCAGGATGAGCAGTCACCATCTGAAGAATGTTAATGGCAGGAGTATTCTCAGCAAACATCCTCATGGAGACTTTTTAAGCTAAGTGATGTGATACAGAGGTATCTTTTGAGTAACAGTGAGAACTTACAGAAAATTCAAATAAATGCTTTACGTTATTATTGAATATTTGCCAGGAGTTAGCACTAATGGAGGAAACCTGATATTCACCAGTTAATTTTCCTGTCAAAGTAAGTTACACTGTAGCACCGCATCTTCAAAATGGACAACTCCTCTCTGGAGCATTGTCTCTTTAAATTTCTGGGAAATATGTAAATAGATTGTAAGTGTGGCTGAAGCTCAAGACACTTCCTTTAGAAGTCAGTATTAGATTTTTTTTATTTCTGATTTTTGGATTCTGGACTTGGAAGCATGAGGTAAATTCCAGATGCCTGGAATGATAATTGTGAATGAATCTCAAATTATCACATATTTGAAAGGCTGATCTTGAATAGGAAATGGTTTCTTAAGACTTGAAATGAGACTACTTCTGCTGGAGTCCAGAAACCAGTTTTATTATTAGTTGCTTCTATTATGTGTTTATAAATTTAATATATTTTCTTAACAGAGCTGATGTATTGGAAGTATACGAATATAAGTTACATAGTATATTTGCATTAGTACTTGTCCTCTTATTTTAATTATTATATGATATTACACAAAGAGAAAAGGTTTACTAAAAAAATATAAGCAGCCTGAAATGCTTGAATTGAGCTAAAAGATTTTTTATTAAATGCATGAGGAAATACTCATTTTCTCTGCATGCTTCTGTAAAGCTCCATTTTTCACTGGCAGTTACATAGAAACAAAAAGGCCCTTTTAGCCAGTATCTGTACCTTCTCTCCTGGATCTTTTGGCTTTGGCAAGTAAAAAGATTCATCTGAGCCAGGGAGTCTGTAACACTGGGGCCAATGGAACCTGAAGAATTGGAGATAATTAATCAATAAATAAACCAAGTAACAAAACTGTTATCGTTCCAGGATTTTCATTGCTGTGTGCTTTCTCCTTGGCAAGTGGCCATTGTCATACTGGGTCCATGCCTGTTACTTTTATTATTCCCTATCCTGTATCTCTAGAGGAATTAATGTGACATCCCAATACTGGATAAATAATGAGACCTGTATTAATCAGTTATGAGCCTTTGTAATAAAGCTTCAGTGTGTATCAGTTAACAATTTTTTTTTCTTAGAATATAAAGGTATTTTCTCACTGTGGCATTTTACAGATATGGCATAATCTAACCCATTCAGCATACAATCAAATATGTAATACTTTTTACAATGTTAGAACTATGTTACCAATTTCAGTAGCACATCATGCACTGACACGCTCAACTTCAAAAAAAAGGAATACACTTGTACTGGTTCAGTTTGTATCACATAGACCTCATCCCCTGATTTTCGTATCTAAAATAGGTGTTTTCAGCGAATGTCTAATACAGCTGCAAGGGCATAGAAATTAATATATGGGAATAACCAATTTTTCCTCATTTGCTGACTTTTTAAGTGAATGTCAGTCTGTATACCAGTCTGGGCCAGACACTTCTACAATTCCTTCCAGAGAAGAACCAGTAGAATTTAAGTAAAGATTGTGATGGAAGAAAGGTGAGTAAGCTTTGGTCTTACCACATTCTGAAATACAAAAGGGAAGTCTGGCTGTGCTACATTTCTGTTCAGCAAATGAATTATTCACTATTATATGCTGCTTACATTTTGTGACTCATATTTGGTCATTCTCTCTCCCTGTCCTCCTTTCCCACTATGCCTAAGAACTGGTGAAAATGGAAAGTGATGTTATTTTTGAGCATATTAAAAAAAAACAAAACAAAACTGTCAGTGTGATATATTCGGACCCAGTAGGATGTAGAGTGATTTTTAAAACAGCACCTCTGCATAGTTTAAAACTATATATTCTTCAAGAATGATATTTCTTGAAGGGGTAGAGACTTGAATTTTTTCTTAAGCAAGTTATGAGGATTGAGTCAGGTGATATTTTATAGTGTACAAGTAACAATATTTTCCCGTATAATTTATGTTGGGGGTTTTTGGAAGGGGGAGGAAGGAGGGAGGAGAGAAATTTTTAAAAGACTGATGAATGTTTTGTCACTTGCTGACATGCTTAAGGACTCTAAAGCTTACTGTTTCTGTAGATTGATTGTCTTTTTAAACATTCAGGATCTTTAAATTCTTTAGGTCTGAGAAGATGACTCCAGTTGCAGATACTATTATATCAGCCACAGAGGAATGTAGTGACAATTATTGACTGTGTAGTAGTGATCCAAATTTGATAAGGTAATTTGCTTCTTTCACAGATGAAATCTGAAATGTATTTCAGGCACGACACTTACTGTTTTTAGTACACAACTTTTATGTAGCAAAGTATGTGTTCACCCCTATATAAGGTCACCATGGACTGATCCAACAAAAAAAAAAAAAATTCGGAGAGTTTCTGGAAGCCATTGGGTTCCCTTAAAGTTCAAAAATATTTAAAATCGGTATTTCATATTAGTGTTAAGGCAATAAAGTAGTTTAGTGAAGCACTTGCTGTACTATATTTAAGAATCTGCAGCATCTTGCAGTTGGCCTGGTAGAACCTCATGAGACTGCCATGGGACCACTTCTCAAGCTTTTCCAGATCCATTTGGATGTTATTCCATTTTTCAGGCTGGCCAGCTGCACCACTGTGTGATGTTGTCTGCAAACATGCTGACGGCACACTCAGTCCCATGGAATGAATGATTGATTCAATTCACATTGATGAAGACATCAGACAGTACTAGTCCCAGTACAGAGCCCTAAGGGACACAACTCATTACTGATCTTCATCTGGACATTGAGCCATTTACCACTACCTTCTGGATGGAAACTTCCAGCCAGTTTCTTATCCACCAAATAGTCAGAATCATAGAATGGTTTGGGGTGGAAGGGACCTTAAAGAGCGTCTAGTTCCAAGCTCTGGGGCATGGGCAAGAACACCTCTCACAAAACCAGGTTGCTCAGAACCCCATCCAGCCTGGACTTTAACATTTCCAGCGATGGGGCACCCACAACTTCTCTGGGCAACCTGTCCCTACGTCTTACCACTGTCAAAGTAAGAATTTCTTCCTAGTATCTAACCTAAACCTACCCTCTTTCAGTTTAAAGCCTTGTTCAATCACTGTGTGCATGTGTAAAAAGTCCCTCTAGCTCTCTCATAGGCTCCTTTTAGGTTCTGAAAGGCCTCATTGAGGTCATCCTGGAGGCCGAACAATGTCCATCCATCAAATACACATTTCCCCAATATACAGAGATAGCTGTTGTGGAAGGCCATGTCAAATACTTCACAGAATTCCATGCAGAGGACATCGTTAGCTCTTCCTTTGTCCACAGCTTGCATTACTCTCATTCCAATAAACATTCAACAAATCTCATGTAAAGCATTACATGTATAGGATAAAACAAAGGGAGGGGGCAGGATGCTATGGAGTTGTCCATACTTAATATTCAGAGGAAAATTCGACTTGCCTGAAAATATGATTACAGAGGATTGAAAACTTTCTGATCTTTTTATTTTAGAAGGGGGATGATCCCAGAGGCTTTGTAATTGCACTGAAACCTTCCTAACTTTTGCACGTTAAGGTTTTATAATAGCTAAACATAACAGTCAAGACAGAACAGAGATAGTGGGAATGAGGCAGGGGGCACACGCTGTGGTAGAGGATGAAACAAAAAGATCTTCCTTCACGTGATTGATGTTACTGCGATAGCTAGGGTTTTCGTACAGTTCTGTAAAACTGATAACTGTATCAAACTGCAGGTTCCAAACCCATTAATCAGCAAACTTCATCTCTTTTCCTGTGCAATAAAATCTATAGGAGAGAGGATCACGTAAGAGTCAGATTCTTACCTTAACCTTAGTAAAGATATTAACATGGCAAAGATAATAGCTGCTATACAAGCCAAATTTCATACATCTCAGAAATCTAGCAGAAATTTCACACTCTTAGGAAACCTAGTACTCAGTAGCAAAAATACACTTCTTGTTGTTGTTTAAAGCCAAAGAAAAAATCCAGCAGAATTGAGGTTTACCAGCATGATCTTGAACTCTACCAAGACATCAATCTATAGCAAAACTGGCACTTTAGGTAATACAAAATTAAGTGAAAAACCCCACAATACTCATTCTGCTGTCTATGGACGAGACTTAATGCACCCAAAACACATCTCTATAAAATACATCTCTATTTATCTTTAGCCTGTACAGAATAAAAGCAACATAGAAATGATGTATTGTCAAATTATATGCTGCTAAATTTCATAACTATTATGTTGTGTACTGTGTACAATCTTTCACTTCTATACATTTAGCATCATCCAAAGTTATTTATTTCTGTATAATTTGACTGGTGATAATCCTTAGGGCAAGCTATGTCTAACTAATGACATGTACAGTGCAGACTTAAAAGGAAGTATGAATGTGTTGGTATTCTTGAACCACAGTGAGATAAATCCTGTGATCAGACTCTTAGGAATATGGGAGGGAGCTGACCCAACTTAAAAGTAATACAGGCTTTTTAATACAGTCTGCATTAAGTTGCTTGAGCAAGTCTTCCCGTGCACATTTAAAAGCACATTATGTTTTCGGATATTAAATAATTCCCATGTTATATTATAAATATCCTAGTTCTTCATATTTCTAGTTTTCATAGATCTGAATCTGGACTGAATTTTTTTTTAAGTAAACAAAACTTTTAGAGAACTTAACATCTTTGGAAAAGCGTAATACACTACAGAGAAAATGCAAGCCTGTGTTTTGAGGTTTTATTTTTTGGAGGGGTGGTGGTGGTGAAGAGTTGTTTTACTTTGAGTACTAGCATGTCGGTTTTAGACCATTGCTGTATACCTATGTTGAATGTGTTTTTTGCTTACAAATATTATAAGCCAAACAGAAGTCAGGAAAGTTCATATGGGCTAATAATTGAAGAGTACATAAGAAACTTTCAACATCTAAGACCTCTGAGAAAATGAATAAATATCAATGGAAAGACTACTGTTGATTCCATTACATCTTTATTATTTGAAATAAATAGTTTTCAAAAGAATATTGTTTGGTAAACAGTTGCTGTGGCTTTGTGTGTCGTAATATAATTCCAGGATATTG
Source organism: Grantiella picta (assembly GCA_013397955.1). Classification (NCBI taxonomy): domain Eukaryota; kingdom Metazoa; phylum Chordata; class Aves; order Passeriformes; family Meliphagidae; genus Grantiella; species Grantiella picta. Next base: position 74,547 of record VZRM01005135.1, on the reverse strand, counting down.
TGCTAATAGTTTACATCCAGTAATTATCTCCTCAGATTTTGTTTAATACTTGGGAGAATTTGTATATATATCTTCATTATTTTCTACTCAGTATTTCTATAGGTTGCTAGCTCACCTTCAATAAAACATGCTGGTATGCATTCAGCCTCAATGTTTTGTCAAACAGATGCACATTATTGTGAGAGCAAACAGCTGCATTTTGCATTTTTCTGACATTTTGGTTCCATCAAATATAAGCTCGATTAAGTGTTAATTTTAATACACAATGACATTAAAGTTTATTCACTGTAGACCTAGTATATCCAAGGTATAGGATACATAAATTCCCACATACTGTAATATATTACCTGAAACTTGATATTGCAATAGACTTTTAGAATACCATGTTGAAAAAAGCTCACCCAAACCTATATAATATGACTATCATTTATTGATAAAATTGCAAGTTTATTCATTTCAATACAGTTGTAGTTGTCGAAACATTGCAAATAATGAGGCAGGAAAATAATTAGTGGGAAAAGAAGTATTTTGGACAGAATATGTAAAACTCCATAATGATTTTTGGGCCTAGGGGAGAGATGAGGAGTCCAGGAAAGTACATCAGTGTAAAACGAAAAACTGTTAGGGCATGAAAAGCAATTAGGAACTTGGATACAAATGTTGAAGCCCCGGGAAGAACATTTGTCTTTCATGGTGGATTAAAACGGCTTCAGCCATTCACATACTTCCATGTTGTTTTTGTGAATGTGGGAACTGATTGCATGACACAAACAAAATATATTGTGATACTGAAACAAAATACTTAGAGTTGTTAGAAATAATGGCAATACACACTGTAATATAAAATGTGAGGTTTCTTATAGTTGTTTTTGAGCACCTTCTATTTTTTTTCTCATGTATCTAAATTGCATGAGTATACTCTCCTTTGCTACATTTAATCTGCACGTCAACCAATACTATCTTTTATGTTTTTAGAAAATATCACTAATCATGAATTAAATGTGTATTGTCAGCTTGCTTGTTGGGATTTTTTCGTTGTTTTGGGGGATTTTTGTGGGTTTTTTTTTTTTTTGTTGTTGTTGTTCATTTTTGGAGGTTTTTTTGTGACTACTTGTGAAGTGCTTTATAAATTTCAGTGTGTATATTGTGGGCATCTGTGCCTGCCAATTGGCATGCTTTGTAGAGTTTATTCAGCTGTTTAAAATAACTATAATTTTGTATTTTAAATGAATGAAATCTGCTTAAAGTTGTGTCCTACATTTGAAAAGAAGGCATAGAATGTTAAGAAATAAATATCATTAAGTTTCTTTGAATTATATGCTTAAAATTGTATTCTTAAATACACCATCTTTCTCTGAGGAACTGTCTAAACAAACAAAACAGTTTTCAAAAGACATTTCCTGGTTCATTGGTCAGTGACCATAACAGTACAGTTGAAAGGATTCAAGTAAGGGTTTTGCTGTACTTCGGAGTCTCATGACCAAGAGTCTAGAAAAAATTGCTACCAATAAAAATATTATAGAATTTTAAACTAATTTGCAGTGCAGAACTCCTACAGTCTGCTTCCTGAAAATTTGGTCTGTGTTATTTCAGCTTGAAACACCAAAATCAATAATCAGTTTTAGAAACAAAGATAATGCTTAAAATTAAGAAAAAACCCTGAAGACTGCAAGGTTCATAATACAGTTTGGGTGTAGGCAGAGTTTTTTATTGAATTATATCTTGATTAATTTAGTAATGCTTCTGAAATTTGGAATAAAATATATATTCTAAATCAAAATTGATAAAATGTGTAAAAGTAGAAATAAATTCTTAATTTATTACAGCATTTTGAGTGCAGCTGCGTCTAAGCATAGCTGAAGTTATTTACTAGCAGCACTACTAGTTTTAAGCTATTTTTAAAAGAGGAAGTATTTAATATTTTTAGGACCCTAATGAAACTACAGACTGAATGAGGTAATGTGATGGCTTCTTATATTTTGTTGTGTTATTATAGGTTCTTTCACTAAAGCATGCGAATATATATTAAATTGAGAAGAGTGCATTTGGTTTTTGGTGATCCTTAGCTAAGACACCGAGACTTTTGTTGCAATATTCTGTGATGATTTTATGATTTAAAGAAAATGTTAAAAACAGGAAGCATTAGAAGTACTGTAGTACTGTTGGAGCTGTTGTCAGCACTCCAAGTTTTCCCCCAAGGTCTACACCATCCTGCCCACATGCCCTGAGGTCCTGGGCTAAACTGTGTCCAAGTCCAGCATGGGTACAGCTGCCCAGGAGCTGGCATAGCTGGCTTGGGTTAGCTGTGAAACAGCTGTGCTGTACAACAGAGCTGTGAGCTCAGACCCTTGGACTTTTCCTGAGCTGTGCTGTGGGACTCTACCTAGGCCTTTACTTTGCTCTCCTGATCCTAACATCACCTTGCTGACCTGATGTTAGATGTGCCTCATCACTGCGGACTTGTCCAGTGATCACACGGCTATGATTTTTGCCCTGACTTCATCCAATTTAGATTCATGATATACAAATGTCTATTTGATAAATATTTTCTTATCTACAATTCTGCACTTCATTCATGGATACCAGAAGAATTGGTTTCTGTTAAAATTTAATTTGGCCTCCTGTCTTTACTGCAAGGTATAGTGATTGCCCATTAAACTACTTCTTATTTTTGGTCTTTTAATACCAAATTGCTAATGATAGTATTGAGGTTTATGTAAAAAAAAACCAACCAAACCAAAACAACACCACCACCACACAAAGAGCCCCCCAAAGCCAGGATATGCAACACACAAGATCTTTCGTTTAAGCTCACTAGTATTTGACAAGTTCTTAAAGGAACAAAAAAATTGTAAAATGCTTTCTGGATCTTAAGCACTGACGTAGACTTTCTCTCTGTAGCCATGAACAGTTAGCAAGCACAGGCCCTCAATATCCTTTTTCCTTCCATGCAATTGTTCTCTCTCACACTGCAGGATAAAGGATGGATGTCTTGTGTGGTCATCTTCCCTTATGAGGGCGCTGTGTAGCAGGGTGCTTCCTTTTCTCTCTATTGTATATTTATCTAAGGAAGGAGGAGGCCTGTTCCTGTTAATTAGCGAGAACAGACAATACTTTCTATATACAGTAACTTGAGAACAGAAAGAGTCCATTTCATGTGGATGCCTTTTTCTTTAACTTTTTTTTTTTCTGTTAAAGTGTTTCAGCTACTTTCAGCTATGTCAGGGTCTCTGCCAAAGTTGCTATAGAGGAACAAGGCTTTGAAATGCTCTAAGAATTCTGGTACTGCTTTAATAAATGAAAATAGCTATCAGTAATGCATTAGTGCATTATAGGACTTTCAAATCACTGCACCCAGACTGTGATGAATCACAGTATGAAGTGAGAATAAATGTGCTGAAAAACACAGTGAGAGTCTGTTTGCTCTTGCCATGTTAACTTCAACTGAAAATAGTGTTTTAGAAACATGGAAGCTCTTACGTTAATTTTCAAGATACACTATTGAAAAGGGATTGTAAGTCACCTAATCTAAAGCTTCATTGTAATGAGCAACCTGTCCTCTGATACTTTTCATAAATTGATCAGATTTCCTTTATAGCTTTAATCCTGAAACCTTTGTACTATATACACGTCTAAAGTATCTTTCCAACTATAGACTAACTAGGTGTACTCCATATCTTTGTGGTCACAATACAGCGACAAGAGTACTAGGAATTAATTCCTTTGGGTTGCAACAGCAATATAGGAGAGGATGTTTCCCTGTTTATGCTGGTATCCTATTACCTTTCAAATTCACAGCAAAATCTTTAGAAATGGAATTGTGATATAGTTTCTCCTTCCTTCTCAGTCATTCATCAGAATGAATTTGGTGGATGCTGATTTGTAGATTCTGAAACAAGTTCTCATATGGACAGCGCATGTAATTTTGGACACTTGTGAAAACAACTTGCCTGCAGAACTCACTGCACACAAACCTTTACAGGGAGCTGATTTTTTCTGATATCAGAAAAATCTGATTAAATACTTAAAGTAGTAATTAAGTGCCATGACTGAAAAATGACCAGTAGCATTGCATCATCTATTAATAGTGCATGCTATAGTACAGAAACAGATTCATATTGATTTCACTATGTTGTGTTAGTGACCAGACCCTAAAGAAATAATTGTGATATCTGCAACAGCTAATTAAAAATTAGCTATTACGAATTCATAGAGGAATGTGTTTCCTATGTCCTTGAGTATAAACGATTGTCTTCCTAAATCCCTCATTATTTAATAGAGGAAATAGAGGAACGCCAATATGAATTTGCCAAAGTAATATATTAAAAGCTGCCAAACTGCATTTTGATAGGAATACTGCCTCAATAATAATGTGGACAGGTCTGTACTAGCACCATATCCATTAAACAAAATATTCCACACTAAGCATATAAAACTGACTTGATCTTGTAGCTTAACTTGGACAGGTTTTCATTTGGGGACTGATTCTTTCTAAACGTAGAAAGTTAATACAATGCAGTGTTTTCTGGGTGACATTAAATGTGGTTCTGTTGTTCTTGGCTTAATCATTATTGGTTGTAAAAAAGGAATGACAAAAAAAAAATCACTGTAGAAATTACTGGCCCAAGCAAAAAACAGAAAAAATACAGCTGGAAAGCAATTAAGGATATGAAAACATTGTAAGGATTATGAATTTTGTAGAATACCCTGGGTTATACCACTCCATAAAACTGATTTTCATCTCCCTATCTGTAACCATTTCAGGGGAAAAAAAAACCAAAACCGTCTGTAAAAACTCCTGAATATTTTCTATGCTCTGAAGAATAGAAAACCCCTCAGACAGGGTAGTATCATTTTTCCCGAAACCATACATTCATTACTTTTCCATCAGAAAAGTTAGACAACTGGTGTGCAAAATGTTCTTTCCTGCTTAACCTGCCAACAGTGGCATACTGTAGAAACTACTTGATGATGTCAAAGGAAAAGCACTTTGATGTAAAGAACGTCCAATTTATGATCTCCTTTTTCATTTTGCAAGATCTCCTGCCAACTCTAAAAAAAATTTCCCTCTTTCAAAAGATTTGGTAATACTAGATATATGAAATCTCATAGTAACTCATTTTCTGTATTGATGCAAATCACATCTCTTCCCAGGATATTTATGGTGCATTTCTTACCTCAGCATCAGTCTGACCAAAAGTATGTGGTCTATTTTAGGTGCTGAAAGAGGGACTGAGGGAAGAGAGATTTATTGCAGGTTCAAAGGTAGAAGCCCAGGAAATTACTTCAGAATAGATGAAATACCTATTAAGTACAGCCAGTTCTCTTGCTTCAAACATCAATTAGAGATTTAATGTTTTCCCTAGAGATTGAAGTAGTTTTATTTTGGGTGCATTGATCTACTGCAACTGTATACAATTAACTAATACTGGATGAGCAAACAGTCAATGTAGGTAAATTTTGTAATTTCTATCTTCAGCAAGTAAATAGGAAACACAAGTAAACATGACCTGTTAGTTTAATGTTTAGATTAGTAAAAATAATATAATAATTAACACAAATTAATATTTATGTTTGAATATTTAATATTTAGATTTCAGGTTTTTTTGTAATTCAGTCAAGGAGAAATAATTATGCTGGAACAAAATTAAATACACTAAAAATGTGGAAGAAGAAGTAATTAAATGGCTTTTGAAAAATTACAGTAAATTTTCCTAATGTTGTAATTTTAAAGATTATAATTACCATACAATGTTAAGCTTCATTACACAAAACTGTAATTTTTACTATGTGTGCATCTTTTGTTTTTCAGCATAGAAATAAAATTCACCCAGATGTCAGTCCGCACTTTAGAATCAGTAGAAAAATATCTGTCAGGCAATTGTATCTCTATAGCCACTTATGACTGTAAGTAAGAATTTTCTGTGGCTCAGAAATTGACATTTGCAGTTGTAGTCTTTCTTTAAAAATACTCTGTCACTATTAATTCAAAGGGTTTTTTACAATTTATTTTACAGTTAAGGTAAGTCAAGTTCTCTAATAAAATGAATGCATCAATATGTGTACTCTCTTTGAACAGATTTTTTTTTTTTTAATATGAAGCAAATTACTGGCTTTTTAGTCTGGTCTGTTTGTTGATTGTTGCTAAGAAAAGAGCCACTAGCACACAACTCAATGTTCAGATAGTTTACTTCAGCTAACATGTATAGCTACTGATCATAAATAGGAAATTATTGTATATAGATGAAAAAATAAGATGTAAGAAACATGCCTCCCATTCCTGTTAAATATTTTCAAGTGTTACTTAAATAAACGTTAATAAGAATTTATTTTTAGAAACACTAACCTTAAAAGTACAATAAAAGAAGAATATAATTTCATTAAAGCTTAATTTCATTTTAAGTAAAGTAATTTCAGGCTGAAATTTTCATCATGCTAAGATTATACAGTTTTCTGTATGTGGATTAATTTACTGTACAACTTCTAATACTCATGTTCTACACAGACAAGAAGACTTAACTTTTCACGTGAAGTAGCTGGTCTATGAAGCTTTTTTCCACAGTTCCTTCCAACAATCTGTTGGGTTTTCACTTACAAGTAGGGTGTTGAAGTAGTGTTTTTCTTGCACCAACATTTTGAATATTTCTGTCCTGCAGAAACTAATGTGAAAAAAATGTGTTACTGTCACAAGGAAGGGGAGAATTCAGAGCAATGTACTGCTCAAGAAAATAGTAATTTATAGTAATGTTATTTGCCCTGGTAGAAAAAAATGCTTAAAGAACCTTAAAGTAGGTTTCAAACAAATCTATTTTATATTTCCTTTAGTGCTTGTCTTTTTAGTATTAAGGACTGAAAAGATAAACTCTTTCACTCTGTGGGAGTTCTTCATTCAGCTTCTTGGAATCACTATGTCTGTCTCACAGATTTCTCTTTAATTGGAGACAATACAGAGGGGACATATTTTTGAAGAGTAGTTAAGCAATCTGTTTACATTGGTTAAAATAAGATTCAATTGTAATAATTGCTCTATAGCTCTTGCATGCCACCTTTTGTTATTTATGCATGGGTACTTTTAATGGCCTTTTCATATAGAACTGTGAGTGTGGTTACTAGTCATGGGCAGAGATTTGTGTTATATGCCCTGGTGTACTGATGGCTCTAAAAATGAAAGGATTAAAATCTAGAATCAAGAGAAGGTGTTACATTTTTCACATAGAAATATAATTTATCCCGTCAGTATTTATCTGAATCATCTCTTCACTTCAAAATCTCTTTTCATGTATAGCATTTTACCCCTATCACCAAAATAGACATGTTTAGATTGGATATTAGGAAAACTTCCTTTTTACTGAAAGGGTGACCGAACATTGAATAGGCTGCCTGGGGAAGTGGTTGAGTCACCATCCCTGCAGGCATTTAAGAGACATGCACACGTGGCACTTACGGACATGGCTTAGCGGTGGGCCTGGTAGCATTAGCTTAACAGTTGGACTTGATGATCTGAAGGGTCTTTTATAGCCTAAATGGTTCTGTGATTTAACTCCTACTTAAAGTAGAAGATCCCTCACTGTGAAGAAATGACTGTTGAAATCATAGAGCAAATAGACCAAAACTAGACTGTGAAAAATACTGCTGCCAGTACATTCACAGAATCACAGAATGAGCTGAGTTGGAAGGGATCTACAAGCATCATTGAGTCAAACTCCTGTCCCTGCAAAGAACAGTCCCAACAATCACACCATATGCCTGAGAGTATTGTCCAAACACTTCCTGAACTCAAACAGGCTTGGTGCTGTGACCACAGAGTTGTAGACTGTGATGAGGTCTCCCCTTGCTCTCCTCCAGGCTCAACAGAGTGAGTGAAACCTCAGCCACTCCTCAAGGCCCTTCGCCATCCTTGTTGCCCCCTGGGTGCTCTCTAACAGCTTAATATCCTCCTTATATTGTGGTGCCCAAACCACACAGCACTCAAGATGAGGCTGCCCCAGTGGAGAGCAGAGTGGGAAAATCCCTTCCCTTGCCTGGCTGGTGATGCTGTGCCTGATGCTACCCAGGACACAGCTGGCACTCCTGGCTGCCAAGGCACAATGACATGGGTTCAACTTCTGTAAAGCGGGACCCCCAGGTCCCTTTCTGTGGCACTGATTTCCAGCATCTCATTCCCCAGTCTGCACATACTTCCAGGGCTGCCCCATCCCAGGTGCCGGATCCGGCACTTTCCCTTGTTGAAACTTCCTATGGTTGCTGATTACCCAGCCCTCTAATTTATCAAGGTCTCTCTGCAAGGTCTCCCTGCCTTCAAGGGAGTCAACACCTCCTCCCAGTTTTGTATCATCTGTGAATTTGCTTAGTATTCCTTCCAGTCCTGTGTCCCAATCATTTATGAAGATGTTGAAGAGCACAGGGCAGACAATGTGGCCCTGTGGAACCTCACCAGTGAAGGTCACCAGTCTGATATCACCCAATTCACTGTCACCCTCTGCACCTGACTCTTGAGCAAAAACACAAATATTTTTACACAAATATGATGAGCCTTGGTTCTTGAAGAAGTTATCTTCTGTGAGATAAGAGATTGAAAGATATGTGTGTGTTATTTATCTACTGTAGTTGCACATTTCAGAGAAACGTAGAAGGATGTGATTTTAGAGAGAAGCCTGCGTAGCAACAGGATTTATTTTTTTAAAATTAATATTTTGCCTTTAGAAGACTATATTTAGCAGAGAAAAGTTTTAATTCGACCGCCTGAAGTATTAATGAAATTGAATACTTTCTGAGAAGTACTAGAAGTAGCATTCCAAGGCAGTACTGCCTGAAATCTTGCTTTCTGGGGCATTCATTAAATGACTTTATTACCAGATGGAGACAGGAAATGCACATTTATTAAGAGCTTTTTTTTAAAATATAAAGTTCTCATATTTTTCAAATGTAAACATAATTTTTTATTAAATGTGTGCGTACTTGTATGTATAAAATGTGTATTTGTGTTGGAAATTAGTAGTTTTGTTACCCAGATAACAGGAAAGACATTAGAAATGTTTGAGGCAATGAAAACAGAATATCAGAAGCTATTCTCTTGTCGACTCAACTCTGTTCTAGGTGATTAAGTGCCAGGCTCTAAGGTACTCTTCCATGGCTGAATAGTGGCAGAGAAAACACAACCTTACTTATTGTATTTCAAAACCTCCTTGTAGTAAGAGGAAACTCCAATATATTGACTCAAGAAACTATAAGAGTAGAAACTACCAAATGTATTTCAGGTCCACAAGCAAAAGAATAAATTTTAGTAGATCACATATATGTGCTGGCAAAACATAAGATGGCCTTGCTTATGTTTATGTAGATTAATAGGACAGTTCGACACAACTTCAAAAAATTATTCTGTAATTTACATATTTATGATTTCTTCCTATCATTTTACACTACCAAAGAGTAAGAAAAGGAAGAACTGAATCTGGTTTTGTGGCTTAATAACATTCCTAGAGTGATGTTTGGTTAGGTCTCGTGTTAAGTGAGAGTTACACAGTACACATTGTTTGGGTATCATCTGGATACTTTAGCTATAAAGTTGCTTCAGATGTAGTTTTGGTGTCATAACTGGTTATAAGAGTTTCATGTTTGTCTCTTTTAAACTTTTGAGACTGAATGTTTTTACTATCCACAGTAATGTCAAATTCTGTTGTTGAATATTCTTTGCCCCTAAACTACCTGCAAGTTCTACAGATTGAATAATTATACTTCTAATTTCTCCTCTCTGGACTCTCGCTAACGCTGAAGTATTTTAGTGAAGGTGATCGATATTGTGTAGCTGATTCCAGAGAGGATTGTATCCATGATCTCTGAGTGTGCCATGCTGACATTTCCTGAGTAATTTTTCAAGTCATTCTTCATGCATTCTAATATGCTCGTTGCTTTCTTAATCATATTCAAACACAGGAAAATTAACAAAAAAAAATCTATACTGTTTTTCAGCTTTCTAGTCAGTCAATTTAGATGTCTTTGAAGTGAGATAGTAGTCTAAACTTCTCCTCCATTAATTTTCAATTGACTGCATCAGTGTCTATGATTTTGTCACAAAATACACTGAACTGACATGATCAATTTTGGGGAAATTTTGAAATACTGCATATTAGCTTCTCTGACCTCTGTGTGTTGTGAAGCTATATATGAATCATTTTAAATAATTTTTACAAAAAGCAATATCCCAGTAAAAAAACCCAAAAGGTGAAGAATTTTTTTTAAAGAAGTATTCTATGGGGACTGCCAAGTACATGCTTGTCTTTCAAATGCTATGATGAAATCCATTTAAATTTTTTAACTTTTAGAGTAAATAACAACTCTATTTTAAAAGATTCAGTTATTCTTTGAATCATGAACCTGTTTTGAGATCACTGTTGGCAAAATAACATGGCAGTAAATGCTCAGTGTTGCTTTTTATTTAGATTACCTACCTAAAACCCATAGAACTATTTGGAAATGGTCACAACTATCCGACTTCTACAGGCTGATACATGACACGTTGTAAGACATTAATACTAGGACATGTGGGATCCGTGTTAATAAATACAGTTTGCTACATTTATGTCTGTTGGACTGTTTATTTTTCCTCTGGCAATGACAGTTCTGTTTTTTAGTATCAAGTCATTCTCTTTTTTCACCTCCATAGTATTCAAAGTTAGCTGGCCTTCTAAAAAGGATTGCTTTTTGAAAACAGTTTCTGCTTAAATATTTTTACAATCTGTGTCCTTGCAGACTTCTTTTATACAAGTCAATTGATTATCTAACATTGAATTAATTGAACCTGGATACATCTACTACTTAGACAGTGAAAACATAAAATGAATAAAAATACCAATAGAACTCTTACTTATTTCAGAATGTTATTTGTAGATTAATTCAGTCTTACTGTATTTCTGTTTTCTTTCCAGTATTTATGTGCATGTATTCTTCCTCAGATTAATGTGAAGTCGAGATATAAATACAAAAAGTGTGAGCATATGACTCAACAAACGATAACATTTTAGGTAAGAATGTAGTACCTTGAGCAAAGATAAGGAATTTCTTATAGTTTGAACATTAATTGACAAAATATTTTTAATTTTAGAATGATTGTGCTTGCTCAAATTTTTTTTTGTGGCTATATATAGCCCAGTGTTCATGTGTTCCCTGCAGAGCCCTGATTAGGCAAGTATATTTTAAAAGCAAAACTGCCTGACTTAAAGAAGACTGTACCTGTCATTGAGACAACCAATTTTGCAGCTAATGTAAAAACTTCATAGGCATAGATTATAAAAAGAACAAAGACTCTTGTGATGACAGAGCATTCCACTAATATATCAAACCTGAAACTAATGATTAACTCCATTCTTTATTGGATAATTTTAATGACTTTTAGTATAGCTTCAAGACATAACACATACAGTCATTTTCAGATTTCTCATTTTTATAGCCATCAGCAGACTATATCTTAATGGCATTCTCAAAAAGAATGATAAAAGAGTTAGAAAGGTGGCTTAAATGGATTTCTATACCCACAATGTGGTATAGGTGACTCTGCAGTCTAAGAAGGTAAAGAGCACAAAACAGAGTAAGAGTCAAATGTCCACGAGATAAAAATGCCGTATGTGATATAACAATTCATACAATAACATGGAGTGTTGCACAGATATATCCCTTCAGCTAGAGAATACAATTTAGCCTCCATTGGTTTTATTAGCTTAAACAGATTGTTTCGAGTACTAAAACATGAGTAAACTTAAACATGGGTATTTTTTCTTCCAGTTGTGAAGCTAACATGGGTGTTCAATGCATGTTCAGGTGATACCCACATTCCACTGACCAGCTTTTCTTTAGTTTTTCTCTTCTCACCATAGTATCTCCTAATCAAAATAATTTAGATTTTTATCATGTGACCTTTCCTCTTATCACAGTTTAAACTCTAAGCACAATAAATGTGTGGTGGTAGTGGTTTTTGGTATTTGGTTTGGGTTTTTTGGGGGAGGGTTTCTTGGGGGAGGGGTTTATTATTTTGTTCTGTGTTTCAAATATGTTTGAATACCCTGAGCTATTAAGATAAGTACCTAGAATGAACAGTCACCTAACCCCGCAAAACACTGATCTGTTTTTCCAAATTTACCTACATCATTGATTTTTAAGACAGATAAAATTTGGTATTATGTGTGTTTGGAGTGATGTTATTTTTCACTCAGGAACATCAGATGTATTCTGTCTCTGCCTTATTCTCTAGGTTATAGAAGAGAGATCAAGAAGGTTATGTCAATACTAACACAGCAGTCTATTGGCTGTATTTTGATAAAATCTTTCTTTTATGTGCCAGTAAAAAGAAATTCTATCAATGGAGAAATTTAACAATAATTAGAAGAAAATCTCTTAGATTATTATTGGTGAATACTTTGGAGGAGAATAGTCAAATCAGTGGCAAACAGTTCACATAAATTCATGCTGAGAATGATAAAGTATGATTGAATGAATCAATGCTGTATTTTAAGTAGAGCTCGGACAAAGGATTTTACGTTTGGGCATTTAGACCTACCTATTTATATGTTATTCGAATGGTGGAAGGCTGCTAACTCAATTGCTTCCTGTGTTTCCCTCTAATCTTACTACCCCTTTTAAAATTAAAGAAAATACCTGGATTTCATGCTCCAAAAGCTGAACTAGTATTCAACTATTCTACCTCATTATAATGTACTCATCCATAAAATGTCACATTTTTGAATTAAGCTCTGTAAAACATCAGCTGACTTTGACTTGACTTGATTACATTCTAAGTAGAACAATGTGTAGGAAAATCCCCTTTAGCTGTGTGACTTAAATCCATCAAGGGAATAGCCATCATCAGGTTCTTACAGTCACCCTCAAGGATGGAAAGAAGAGGAGCAGATTTGTCCTTGTACTCCTATTAAAAATGTATGAATATAAATCTGGTAGGAACTGGAAACTGAATGCGGAATCACTGTTCTCTTTCCAGGCTGAGATCTACAACAGGTGCAGGGATATGTTAAGACTTCTACAGAAGGAGGTTATTCTTTTACCCCTTTTTATCCTTTTATCCTGTTCTCGTTGTTAAGAAACCCAAAAAACAACAGAATGTTTTCATGAGTTGGATTTAGAAACTAGCCATTGCTGCCAAAAAGAAGTTGAGAATAGGCATTTTGCAAGCCTTCATAAGACTACTTTCTTAAAAAAAAAAAAAAAAGAAATTTCTTCTAAATTCCCAACTTTGACTTTAGTGTAGAAATGAAATTACATCAAAGTTTAGGAGAACCTAGAAGAAAATAACAGATATTCTGAATTAGCATATAATAAATACAACACGCATTGCATTTATTATAATTACAAATAAGTTTTAAAATTGCCATTTACTTGGTAATAAGCTTGTGTTGATATAGAAAAACTGAGAAATTAATTGCAGAAACATCAGTACGGGGATGCTGGAGATAGAGCAGACAAGTGACCAAGACCTGTGTTGGGTAAAATGGTTTGGGAAAACATGAATACAGACAGAAACTCTGTGGAAACTTCAAGTGTTTTTGAAAGGTTATTTCCTGACAGTATTGCAAAATTGGCTTAAGCTTTTTCCTGTATGTACACTAGCTCTGCTATGTGATATTTGCTCTTTCATTTGGATTTTTTCCAAATGCAATATATGAATTCCAATAGTTTGCTCAGAATGAATGTTTTGGTTATTTTTGTTCTGAACAGTGCTCTCCAATTTATTCTTGTTTGCCTCTATTTCTGCTTCCTTAACTAATACCGATATAGTACCTATTAAAACACACAAAATAAATCAAACATTTTTTAGCTCTGATTTTTTGAGTCTTATTCTAATAACTTCTGGTTAGTTTTTTTTACCTGCCTAAGTATTTTTCTAAACTCATTAGTTGTTCTGGTGCAAGATTTTCCCTGTTTTTAAATAGTTTGATCAGAATATGGCAGTAAATGAACAGCAGATGGAAATGTGCAATCAGATCTAGCCACACTGTCCAAACTTGAGGCACCTATTTTAACAGGTCTAAACGTCAATGTCTTTTAAAGGGACCCTCTCTACATTTTGTGATATAGGGAATTTAAATGCTCAAGTTACACTCATTCATAGTTTACCAGTAGTGTTAATACATACTTTATAATACAAGTATTTTCTGCCTCATCTCTGTTTAACCACTTGTACAGACCTTTAAGGCCTAAATTCAGTTTCTTATGCACATTTTGTTGTATAAAAGATTTTTTTAAACTTATTTCTCAATACAGTTATTTCCATTCTGTATGGATGCAGTTCTTAGTGAAATAGAAGTTAATTTTTGTACCTGCTGGATTTCACTTGTTGCAGCAGCAGTTGTCATTGTTAGACTGTAAACCCTGGTTTTGTTGTGTAGATGTGTGTGTCTATGTATACATATATATATATATCCCCTGCATATACAAAAAATGCCTGCCATATACGACAAACTGTTCATAAAAAACTACATGGCTTTAGCGCATTATCTTTACAAATGCCTTATTTACCATATGTCTTTGCAAGCCATAACTGCATCCTCACTAAAATGCTATTGTGTAGCTTACAATAGCTCTTTTCTAAAAAAAATTAAATTTTATGTCTTTTGAATTTTGGCTAACCAGACCTCCGGTAATCAGTTACAATTAAATCAGTGTTATTCTTTTATAAAGCCAACATTTGTCTGAGTCTAATTACTATGTTTTACCTAGAGATACGCAGTCACCCAGGGAGAGCTGTCTATGAAGTATAGCTGAGCTGAGTTCAGAGGGACAGGAGAAACTCCTGCTGAATGTCTTTTGTGATGAACCACTGAACGCAAACAGATGAAGGACTTAAGTTCTAATAACAATTAAGTTACAGTTACAATTCCACTTTCTTTCTTAGCACCCTTGATGGCCTACATTCCAACCAACTTGCCATCAGTTTGCACTTGATTCTGAGTAGCGTAAAGAATGAGTGCTCTCAGTGAGCTCACTACTTGGCTAATTCCTTAGTGAGAAAAGGCCTTCTTTAAGTGAGGTTCTTAAGGAATATCCTTGCATGGTCTTCAAAAGATATTTGTCTACATGTGACCTGCTCCTACCTAACTTCTGGTGCTGTTGGCTCAGTCTTTACACCTGTCTCTACACTCAGTGGTCCCTGCAATTTTGTAGGTAATGTCCTACTGTGTTTCCAACACTGTGTCTGCTGCCCTTTGATGCTTCTGCTGCTCTCTAGGGTTGCTAGGCATTGCCACTGCTCTCTTGTCTATCCTGTGGGGGTGTGAGTGTGTGAAAGAGCAAGATGGTTATGGAAAACAAATCTGGTCAGCCTTAGCAATCCTGCCTCAAGATACCAAAACCGTGTAGAATGAGGATCCAGGGGATTTACTGCAGCTGCGCAATAGGTAATACCTTGTCTAAAGTATTTCCAAAGACAGAAGGATTTGTGAGGACAAGTAAGTGACCCTTCATGCTTACTTTCTTGTGCTCTGCTCCTATCTCTTACTTTGCCTATTCTGCCTACATGCTTGCACACATCCCCCAAGACTCGTCTTTGGTGCCATACAAGGCAATGATTTTTGAAATGATTTTGGGGTGTATTCAGGTTAATACAAGGGTAGAAGATCTGACTCTGAAAATCAGTTGCTTACCCTGTTTGCTCATAAACACTACGATCAGTAAAGAATTAGTTCCCTTGAATGCTTACAGCTTTGCTTCCTTTGACCAGTATATCCCCATCATTTGCATTATCAATTGTTTTCGAAGGGCAAAAGTTGAGCAATCCATGGTGCAGGTATCTGGGGTGCAGCTGCATTCAGGCTGCAGGCCAAGCCAGCTGGGAAAGGCCCGAGGCAGAGGCTGTGAGCTGCAGCCCTTTGCACAGCAAGGCCAGAGCTGTGGCGCTGCCAGCTGGGCGCTGGACACACGGCAGAGCCGAGGAGCCTGCAGGAGAGAGGGACCTGCGCGGCCTTGGACTGGGAAGGTTTGAAAGCCATGGGGATCCTTTGTTCGGCGTCTTTCCTCGGAGGCACCAACTCGGGCTATTCCTGTGTTACTTCGCCGTGAGTAAATGGCTGTATGGAGCGAGAGACTGAGACTGTGCCGTGAGAAACCTGGGATCGATCCGGTGAGGAAACCTGGTCTGAGTGTGACTGTGAGTGTGAGTGTGGGGTGTGCGGGGAGTCGAGCTGGGACCCCCCAGGTCACTGGTGCAACCTCGGGAACTCCCTGTGTGGGGAGTGTGACTGAGAGTCTTGTGGGACTGGGAAGTTTTCTTAACAGCGAGCAGCGCACCTTTCTTTTGTCCTTAGTGCTGTAAGGAAAATCACACTGAAGGCTGTCCCTTCCGAGTACCTCAGCCGATGGGAAGGGAAGAGGGCAGCATGCGGACGGGAGTTCAGGATAAAAGGGGGCTGCGTCCTCCGAATCCTCGAGAGACAAAACCCCGCAGGTGTGTGCGCCAGTGGACTCTTTCCCTTTATTCGAATGAAGTTGCAGGACTCCTCTGTCTCTTTTGTGGAGTCTGGATTTTCATAGCGTGATTTTCCGTAAAGCATTAACATTTGAACATTAAGGAAAATATTAAATCATGGAATCATAGATTATATCAAGATTAAAGGGCCCCTTAAGGGTCATTAATTCCAACTCTCCATCTTGAGCTAACTAATAATCTAAAAATCGCCATTACTGGATATTCTGCCAGGTAGCTTTGTATGTGACAGCCACTGTCTTTATCACAGTTGTATTTCTTCTTATCTTGGATGCCATCCGCCCCATATTGGATGGGGATTTGGACTGGATCCAAATGAGCTGGTCCCTGTAAATTTTTTTTTTTTTTTTAAATCCCTATTTTTTATTATTTATTTTTCAGTCTCTTCAACAAAATTCCGAATTCTTAGAAGCCCCAAGTTGGGTCTAACTTGAAAGAAATCATCCAGGAAGCAAGCACACCTCCTGACATTTCTGTTTCTGTTGTCTGAAGGGAGACTTTGTCTGTG
The DNA here is from genome assembly GCA_013397955.1 of Grantiella picta. Lineage (NCBI taxonomy): Eukaryota > Metazoa > Chordata > Aves > Passeriformes > Meliphagidae > Grantiella > Grantiella picta. Next base: position 57,553 of record VZRM01005135.1, on the reverse strand, counting down.
GATCTTGTTTTGTAACTTCAATATGGCTATATTCAACTGATGGAAAAATGTAATTACTGCCCTTAAGATAATTTATCACCAAACTACATTTGTGACATCAGCCATTATGAGGTCTAATGCATGTAATTGGCAAATGTGTTTGCATTGCATACTTTATTCTAATTGACATCTACCATATTGCTGCTGACAGCCTTTCAGCCCAGATGAATGCTTTTTGCCAAGAGCTAATACTACTTTGCTGAGGTAGTCATACATGGATGCATTATAGTGAAGATACACAGTAAAAACTCACTATGTTTTTTTACTGCTCAGGTGTCTAGTCACCAGTTCCAAATAGTGAGACTTTGCCATGCATCAAGTAGATTCTTGACAGTTTGACGATATGTCACTTCTGAGGATTTGTACAGTACACCAAAAGAGGACCATTGAAATACTGAAAGGTTGCTATGCGCTTTGAAGCACTGAATATAATTCATGCAAGACAAAACTTTCTAAATTAAATCGCTGAAGAAAAATGTTTTACTTAAGAAACTAGTAGACATTTTCTCTGTTGTAATAAGATTACACTTTGTCGTCAGTACTCATGCAAGAGGACAATGAAAGTTAATTTTATGAGTTAGTGAAGGCCATAAGAGACTTTCTAAAGCCATTAAATAGTCAACATACCTACTACAGTGACATCTTGTCAAATCATAAATAGTAGCCTGTCATTCTTGGTGAACTAAATCATGATGTACTGTTGCATATAGGCAAAGGTCTTTGGTAATAAAGATTAAGTAACTGTAGTAATGAGATCAGGATGTTTATATTTGGCGTCTTGACTATAACTAATTCACCCAAAAATCTTTAGAGGAAAAGAAAAGTTACTGAAACATCATATTACTGTATTAAAGTGGTTGTGCAGTTCACATAAAAGAAGCATATTGAAAGTGTAAATTACATTAAATTGACACAATATAGTAAATATTAAAACATGAAAGCTACACATTAAGCCAGTTTTTGTGGACATTTGGAGCTAAAAAAATAAGTCTTTTGTTACCATCATTTTCTTTACTCCTTTTTTCTTATATAATAAGGCATATTTTTGCCTTCTGCCAGAGTTCCTTGAAATTTCTTGCTATACATGATAAAAATCAGGCTAAATTGTAAATTTAGATTAAAGCAAAGTCTTACTTTACAGTTTGAAGGTGCTATTAGTTTCAAGTGTCTTTTAAATTGCTTTCCCCCGTGCTCTTCTTTGCAATTTGCAATAATCAAGAACTTAACTTCGAAAAATTAAAATTGTGTTTCATTTTAATACACCTTTTAGATTCAGTAGCTAAAAGCCAACTGAGAGCACTATACTTGGAATATGTTCTCCACAGTAGATGGAGTATTCTGGATTCATTCAGTCATACCTGGATTTTCTTAAAAATCTCCAAGGGAAAGAAATGGCTAGAAACTTTCCTCCTGTTTTTCATAAAAGGTTTAATTTAGAGAAACATATTTAATTTTAGTAAGCTCTAAGAGTCTACAAGTAAGTATTGTTCATATCATTGTGGGTGTTGGGTAGTAAACCTTTTTCACAAGTTCTCCTGTCACACTTATAATAAGATATTGATTAAATTGCAATTGCTTTAACTTTCTTCCTAGGCAGCATTGACTGCATCATAAAATCATAGAATCATTAAGGTTGGAAAAGAGCTCTAAGATCATGAACTCTTTATGGTGTCATAACAACTTACAATATACATATTGTTTAAAAGCTATTCTGTGTATTTTCATAGTATCCATGCATGAAGTATGTGGGCTTCCAGAGACCACATATAACATATGAAGAATTCAGAAAGTGTGATATTTAGCTGTGTAGCAGTAAAGATTTATTATTAGATTCTTAATATCAAAAGTAGTTGATATTTTCAAGCAGCAAGATTACTTTTCACCTAAAGATGACAATTTTTTTCAGTTTCATGCTTCTTCGCAGCATTTTCTCATAGCTCTTACTGGAAGTGAGCTTCATATTTTTACCATAGTCATTGGACACAATTTTTCTAGAGATGCCATGTTTTCTATAACACACACTGTACAAAAAAGCTGTATTTATACTTGTAGAAAATGAAATAATATCTTTCATATTTTAAAAGGGAAAAAATGCTAGCAACAATAAATACTATTTTATGAAACTCTGAAAATGTGTTGCATACACTGTAAATGATACATCTGTAACCAAATGAAATATGTCTGAAGGTTGCCTTAATTATCTGCATGGAAATTAATTGAAAAATTTTGTAAGAAATTGTCAAAGTAGGTATTTCTAAGAAATCTAGGCAAATTTATTTTTTTTAGCATTTTGCTAAAATATATAGCTACTATTCTCAAATTTTAAATGAAGTTTCTCATATTTGACATCTGCTTTTTGGACAACATGATCCATAATCTGCATGTGTCCATTTCAGATAGCAATACCTATTTGCAAAGAAATTTAGCTTCCCATATATTTTAAGTACATGATAACCAGATAATATAGTTTATTTTTTAACATTTCTCAAATTTTCAAAAAATCTCTCAATAAACACTCACTTTAATTTTAGATTTTATCACAGAGTTGTTGTTGTTTAGGACACAAAGGGCATCCAGAGGCCACTAGTCCAACATCTTACTCAAAATAGGTATAATGACATGGCTAAGGCTGTGTTGAGCCTTGAACACTCCCAAAATGGATTCCACCACCTCTCTGGGTAAGCTGTTGCTGTTTTTAACCACCATCATAGTAATTCCATACATCACCCTCTGCCTGAATATATGGTAGAAATTTCTCATGTTTCCATTTGTGTCTAATACTTGTGTCCTATCACTGAGCACCTCTGAGGAAAGTCTGGAGGCATCTTCTCTTGTCTTGCAGTGAAGTTGTTGTACGTAGTAGTAAGGTCTTCCCTTAGCCTTCTCATGTTCGTGCTGAACAGTCCCAGTTCTCTCACCCTCTCCTTGTACACCATGCTTTCCAGTACCCTGAGTATCTTGCTGGCTTTTTGCTGGAGTCACTCAGTATGTTGATATCCTTCATGTGCTAGGTAGTCCAAACCTGGGCATAGTACTCCAGATATGCCTTACAATGGCCAAGGAGAGGGAAAGGATGACTTTTCTGAATATGCATTGCCTACAAGTGTTAATAATGCTGGGGTGCATTCAGCCTACTCTTCATGGGCACACCTGCTGGTTCATACTGAGCTTTTCCACCAGGATCCCCAGGCCCTTCTTTGCACTGCTGCTTGCCAAACAGCTGTCCCCTCAGCATGCCCCTTGCCTTGCTGCATGGGGTGTTTCCATCCCACATGGATAACCTTGTACATGCTCTTGTTGAGAGACCTTCTGCTGAGCTTCTGGTCAGCCCATTTCTCTGGGCTGTTCAGGTTCTTTCAGCTAGTCCTGCCTTCCAGTGTCGGCTGCCTCCTCCAAGTCAGTGCCATCCTGTCATCCAGGTTGTTAATGAAGATACTAAACTACTGGCTGCCAGCTGGATTTGCACTGCTGTTCACAACTTTCTGAGTTTTTGCAGTCAAACTAATTTCCTGTTCACTTTAGAAACCACTTGTCCATCAGTTTTGTGATGAGACAATTGGAGACTGTGCCAAAGGCCTGGCTAAAATGAAGATACACAAGACGCCCTGCCTGCCCCAGCTGCCAGTCACCTCACCATGGAGGGCGCTGAGGTTGGTAAGGTGTGATCTGCTCAGGCAAGAAATTACTCCTGCAAATACCTGGTTGGAAACTTTTCCAGGGACAGAGTTTAAGCTGACCAGCCTGTAGTTCCTTGGATTTTGATTTTTGCTTGTCTTAAAGAGGAGATGACAGTAGCTGCCTTCAAGTAACCAGAAGCATTTCGAAAGGATAGGTAGCAGTCTCATGGAGATACCTGCCAGCTCCATGAACACCTCTGGGGATGCTGTGCACCAGGGCCATGAACTTATATAAGTCTAAGTGGGTTAAGGAAGTGATCCACTCCTCTTTCCTCTCCTGCAGGTGCTGCTTCATGTCTGGAGAATCTCTTAAGAAGCTTAGGGACCCTGGAGGCTTGAGGAGAAGCCTTACCAGTGGAAAAAAAGGCATAGATTACCGCTGCTCTTTGCACACGGCTTGTCACTAGACCTGCTGTCCCACAGGTGTCCCACCCTGCCCCTGGTGTGCAGCCACTCCCAGCCCCGATGGACGCACACCAGACACTGCTTCCCGTGACCTCACCCTCCCACACCAGCTGTGCATGCAACTCCCAGAAAAGCCAGAGCCAGTATGCCTTGTCCTGCCCTGCCCTGCCCTGCCCTGCCTTACCTCACTGCACATCCCTTTCTCGCTGCAGGGCTTTTAGGAAATTGTAAAGTTTTCTAGACAAGGTTGCGTTTTGTCATGGAAAAGGAAATAATACAGTTTAATAAACTCCAGCCTTAGAAAGGGGAAAGAGTGTGTGAGGGTGTGTTTGGTGTTTGTATTTTTTTATCTTATTTTTTTAGGTTTTTTTTGTTTGGTTTTTTTTTTGTTTATTTATCTGTGAGCTTTTTGAGTGATGTTGAGTAGAAGCCCGGGCATGTGCTGCTGGAAGATAAGAAAAATAAGGCAAAAAAGGAGACTGCAATGAACAGATAATGTTCTGACACATTTGATAGATACTCCTTATCTGGGATGCTATTATCATGGAAGTAGTAGTATTACAGGGCTGAACTGCTTTTCTTAGGGTCATTTTATATGTTAAGGGTGGCATATTACAGAGCAGAGAAGCCAGAGAAAGTCTTATGAAAGAAATTAATCTAGTACTTAAAATGAGATACAGATGTTAACATAGTCATCCCACCAGGGATAGCTGATATTACTCATTGCTTTCATATGCCAAAGGGACAGCTATCCCAAGGCCTTGTTTAAGCAACGCATTTGTTTTAGACTTACTGTCATGTTTTAAACTTTTCTTAGTCAGTGGACTATTGTTTTTGCTGATAATCCTGTAGAAGTATACAATGCACACCAAGGTTTGTGGAAAGCTTTAGTCCCTAATTTCCATCCTAATATTAAAGAATGCAAATTAGGCTTACAGGTCAGAGAGGGTGAAGTGTTGAGAAGGAAGAAGGGCACAGCTGAGCTGGGGTAGCAGAGAAGCTGAAAAATATGGGCAACAAGGGCACATAAAATAATTTGTTGCAGTGAACATGTAGTTCCTTATTTTATTCAAGAGGAACCACATCCTTTACCAGTTTCTGTGACAGGGTAAAGGAGCATCAGACAATGTGACACTTGCTATTATGTTCAGTTTTTAGGAGAATCAACTGAGGAATAGGCTATGTTGTGTAGGTCTTCATGCACACATGTACACATGTGGTTAACTGAGACCTCCCTGTATGATCTTTCCTGTGAGCTGGCACAGGGGAGCCCGGGAAAACGACACACTTGCTCTGAGTGGTCGTAGATTAATCTGGTTTTGTTTTCTGTGTTCTTTCCTATAAGTAAAATATCTCCTGTAATTTAGTGAATATACTTCTCTATTTAAAGAGCTTGACCCAGCAATCCAATATAGATGTCCCAAAATAGAACCATCCATTTTTGAAAATCAGTTGTATTTAAAAACATAACACACTGCATTTTCTTTTTTTAAACATACTGAAAAAAATTGGAAAATCCATTCTGTGCATGAAAAGTACTGCAAGCTCAACAGCTAAAGATGTTTTTAAAGGAAATCTTCACTGAAAGTTCAGAGGAGCTGGTGGGACAAATCCACATAAAATTTTATAAAAGCTTAAAAGTTAAACAGTTTACCTATCTCATAGTCTGTTAGCCTTATTGTGGGAGGTAAGAAGTGTCTTTTCCAACCTAGTTGATTCTGTAGAGAAAGCAGTGGAAGATTCAGGGGTCAGTATTGGAATCTAGGATGTTAGAATCCAATGATTTGAGTAAATATAAGAAATTAATTACACAAAAAATGTTGACTTCTCTTATAAAACTTAATACAAGTTATCTAACTGTGAGCTTAAACTCAACTAGAAACAAAGAATTTTATTTGGATCTTGGGTGCAGAGACTGTTGTCTGATTTATAAAGCCAGAAGAGGTGCATGAAGGAATGAACAAATCTTTATATGATGCATAGTAACATAATATTTGAGAACTTAAGGATGTTGAAATTTTAAAAGCTCAGAAAAGGGCTGACAGTAAGACATGAAAAAGTATCCAAAGAATTGTACATAGGTGTCTTACCTGAATTTCCCGGAGGGACCTGAAATTATCAAGCTTCTTTCTACACATCTGCAAGATACTGAGATTGAACAGCTAGCTTAGATTTCTTGGGAATAGGTTAGTCCTATTCCATCTTTTTAAAAACTGCAGCAAGCCTTAAGGGTCAGAAGACATATGACTTTAATTTAGTAAACTGCAGTTTTGATAATTACACATGGCATTCTTTTAAGCAAGCTAGGGAACTGTGATATTGATAAGATTCGTCTAAAATTATGATACAAGTTTTTGGGGTTAAAATGAAGTAATATTTATTTGCAGTCACTCTTGTCCACAGTAACTAGAGTGGGGCAGGGGGGAGAGGAGGAGTGTAATTCTGTAAAAGTCTATACTGGGTGTAATATTATTCTATGGCATTGTTGGTAGTTTTGGAAATAGAGTAGATGCTAATCTTGCTGCTGTCCTATTAGAAGACAGGACTCAGGCTTAAAATAATCACAATAAATTGTAGAAATAATAGAAAATAATAGACTTACGATTTAGTGAGAACAAGCACAGACACTAAGTAGGAATAACTAACAGCACAAATGCAGATGGAGAATTCCCTCTAATGCTTCAGGGAAGAATATGGAGACAGCGTATTTACCATGTCATACCGTTAAATGTTTAGCTGGTTCCAGATTTTTGCTTTATTATACAAGTGTTTTCCTTCCTTTCAGCAGTAGCAGAGCTCCAGAAGTGTTAAAATGCCTGGCAGACTTCTTTTGACAAATCTGGAAACACTTCATGCCTCTATCACTCTTTGTGAATTTGAGGTGTGACATACGAATTTCTGTTTACTGGGGTGATAGTCTGTGGCAAAGGCACAAGGGATAGAAACTGCTGAAACAAGATCCACTCGATCTCTACAGATCTTTAGGAGCATAATGTGTAAGCATCCAGTGAAACAACTTGGAGGCTTAAGTAGTCTAAATTTTCTAAAAGGACAACCAAAATGTGCCTGGTTATTGATCATTCATTAAATTAAATATTAAAAGCTGAATAAACTGAGTTTATTCAACCTAAGAAGTGGGAAGAATGAGGGTAGCCATATATAAAATTGTTGAGAAAGGAGATCAGCATAAACTGATTTAGATAGGACAAGAAGTAGCAGGGATTAATCTGCAGCAAAGCCTAAATGTAAAAGATAAAGAAAGAATGGTTGTCTCCTGGGGTAGATTCTTGTTTTGGAGGGTGGTCCAGGTTTGACTTCAGCTATATAAAGGGAGGAGTTAGTACTGGGCCTTGTCAGTGCTGGTTTAGATGTGAAGATACATTTGAACCCTCCTTTCTCTAAGAAATACCAAGACAGGCTGTCTTTGTGCCTTTATTCCTGGCTTTTCTACTTTCCATAGAATTCTGCCAAATGTGTAAATAAGAATCACAAGGAATAGAAGCTGCTTCTTCTGTTTCTACTGAAAGACAAAAATTATGAATTAACTCTACTGTTAGAATAAACAGGACTGTTTTTTAAATATACTCTATATACTACAGTTACTCTACATGCTGATTGGAAACCGGGTTCTGCTGTTTTGGTCGGCTTGACCAATTCCCTCTGTGGTCATTGTGTTTCTCCTCTCAGGCTACCAGATGGCTGTTTAGGTGTAATGATAACATCTGTTTCATTCTGTTTGGCAGTCTTGAGATTGAAGAACTCTGGAATCACTTGGGTACTACAGAATTAAATGAAGACAAAATTTAAACTTTTGTCTTTTGTAATTTTGTATTGATGAATAATCATATGGACTTTGCCATAAATTATTGTTCAACATGTTGTCACTTTTTCATTTCCAATAATTTGGTTTATATTATTTTCTATATTTAGTAGTACTTACTCTGTACTGGTTGTTTCCTAGGTGTATCTACTGAAGCATAGAAAATTGATCACAGGAACAGAACATGCTCTGGATTTTCTTCTGATGTGCAGACTACACTGATTGAAGTACTGAATCCTTTTGCAACGCCACCTTCCTGTAAGTAGGCTCAATCAGTGGGAAGCACATTACAAAATTTTGTTGGGTTTCTGTGTAATTCAGTACTCTACAAGGAAAATGGGTAATTTAGTATTCTACCAGAGAAACGGTGTCTCATATTTATATGCACACATAAGAAAGAACAATGTGAAGGCTTCAAGCTTTTTCTGATGATCCTCCACTGCCTTTTCTGAAATTCAGATTGAGAAAAGAAAATCATGAGTCACAGGCATTATTAGCCGGTTTTTGGAAGTGGTAACTCTGTATACTACAGGAGATGAAATAATGAATTTGTAAGGCAAGAAAAGCAAGAAATAGAACTGTAGCATGAAGGGATTATAGGGGTATCTGTATTTACTTTGTTTTCATCAGCTTCTCTCTGTGTCACCAAGATAAGAACTACTCATAGTCTCTTCCAGCTAGAGATACACAATATGAACACTAACAGGCAGCATAAACATTGTCCATGGCTGCCCTTGGTTATGTGCCTCACAGTTACTGTCAAGGGACACAGACAGATAGTTCTGAGATGGTCAGAGTGACAGTCTAAGATTATGCTGTGATTAGTAAATATTGAATATTTCTTTAAATTGGATTTTATCACTACAAGAAGCTGGTATATAGATCTCCTTATTATTATGGGAATGAATGAATATTTTGAGATATTTTGAAATTATGAAGTATCCAGGCCTATAAATTTAAGGCCTTTTATCTGAAACAGGTATTTGGATTGGCATACAAGCTTTCTGGATTCAGAGTTATATGTTTTGTGTACAAAGTAACACCAGAGAATTATTGTGATTTATTAACATTAATTTTTTTTTTTAATTGTGTTGCTTTATTTGATAAGCTGTCATTTTATGTGGTTGAAATGTGTAGATATGTGAATTCTCCTAGATGATAAAAACACATGGTGTTAATTAGGGGATGATATACCTATATTCTTTAGAAGTTTGATTCTTTGAAACACAGATGCTGATGTTGACTGGACTATTCAGTACAAAGGAACTAAAATAAAGGTCCAAAATTATGAAATAAAAATTTTTATTGCATTGAGCATTTTAACTTGCCAGGGTCAAACATATCAGTGTAATTTGTACATTTTATTTTTTGTCATATCATAACATAGTTGCATCTACTGAAACAGCTTTTGAATATTTAGTAGTATGGTATTGTTGTTTTGATTGATTTTTCACTTAGAGTTGACTTTTTACAGGGATCTAGGGAATGCAGTTTGCCATCTGTTGCATAAATCTCTGTACATCTCTACTGCATTGAATGGATAACCTTTTAGTCTGGTTTCATGATTTGGAAATTGAAAGTGATGCTTTGAGATAAGGCAGTGTAAGGTTACATTAGTGCTCATTTGTTTATCTGCACTCATTACATTTGAACCTTCTGTAAGGAGTGGCATTTGGAAAGAGGGAAAGGTCTCCATAAGATGTTTCTAAAACTCATATGGAAATGAAAGGCTGAGTAGAGGGGAGGGAGCTGTGTACTGTCAGTCTACAGTGGAAGCTTAGATGGGGGAGCAAGAAATTACAGTTATCTCTGTTAGGGGAGAGACTTTAGTCAGAGCTCAACACTTTCTTACATGCTAAAAACAGTCAACTGTAAGTGTAGATCTGTCAGAAACAAGGTATCATAAGTTTTTTCATACTTTGTGAAAATATTTGCTTCTAATGGCTACCATGAGCAGTTTGTAAACCTTTTCAGCTTGGATAGTTAAAACCCAGTGTCCCCAGAAGAATGCTGATGTATCTGTAAGCACAGATATATCTGTATTTGAAGTGTTTACCTCTTGTTCTCAGCTTTCTGTTTGATGTTTTAGGTATGTTTGTAATACTTCAGTGTGCTTTTAATGGCAGAGTTGTTTTTCAGTGCTAAGCATTTGTGTATAAAATAATTGAAGTTCGTACAATAACCCATAGTTCAATTTACCTGAACATGTAAATTGGCTCATTTATGAGTCACTCTTGCATGACTAGTACAGCAGTATTCCACATGATAATTTAGGAAGTATACTGTAATTGACATGTAATAATATTGAAACAGATTGCCTAATACATTTATTTCTCGGTCAAAAACTGATCAATTTTAATTTGTTGAATTCTATACTGTTTTCTCATGGAAGTGAAAGTATATATTAAAACAGCAGTGACTGTGAAGCCTAGTGTGGTAAAATTTGATAATTTCTTTTGTCAAAGAAGCAAATAATGAGATTAACTTGAGAGTAATTGTTAAATGTAAAGTGCAAGATAGTGGGAACACAAAAAAAGCTTTATGATGAGTTTTTGTCAATCTGTATAATTTTTCAGTTAAGCAGTCATAAATCAAGGAATATTGTATTTTTTGAGGCTCATTAAAGAGACATTATACATTAGAATAGTGAGGCAGTCAGCATAATGAAATGATGAATGCCTATAACTATCTGTATGTAAATGATGTGAGACAGATTTGCTGGTGCTACAGAGGAGAATAGCAATCTATTTGACAGTTCCCTGTAGGTGCTACTTCTGGATACAACTGACAGATGTTAAATGTAAACCTCTTCAACAGCAAGCACTTATTAGCACTCAGTGGGGAAAAAATGGCAATATAGGATAAGACAAATAGCAGATAATGCCATTTAAATAACTTTGTTCTTACAAAGCTTTATTGCCAATATATTAAAGTCTGGAAGGTTGGGTTTTTGTTTGGTTTTTATTGACAAAGCCTAGGTAGGTAAGGGAACATTTTGGAATTTAGAAAATTGTAATTTGAAACATTTAAGAAAATCAACTCAGTATTATAACCTGATGGAAAATCTATGTATGTGCCCATTCATCAACACACTTCTTTTGAAATGTTATTTGGTAAATATTTGTTGAATCGTTACCATCTGTAATAAATGTCAGTACTGGGTCTGTTTGCTGACTTTTTCAAATTAGTTTTAATTGTTGTTTCCTTTTTTTTTCCTTTCTCCTCCTACGATAGAATACAAAACTCTAGTCTTTCAGATTTGTCATTTCAATGAAAAAAGACCAGAAATAGTTAATGAAACCTGGTTAGCAATAGTAAATATTTTTTAGGAGATCTATTATTTTATTTCTAGGCTATCTGTCTCAGTCCTAGCCTGGGATGCTACTCCTAGAAGTATGAAATATTAATCTGTGTGAGACTCAACAATAACACAACTCTTCAACAGAGAGCAGCATTAAAGTAGTTCAGGAAACTATCGAAACCACTTGATTTATTTCTAATCCTACTTTGTAATAGATTAGGTTAGGGATTTATATTTCTTTAAAGTATGAATCTAGGCACATTAATTGATTTTTCAAATTGTCAAAGCTTCCAATAAAGCTTTTTATTTTTTGAGATAGCCTGTCCTTAACGAATTTTTTTTTCTAGCTGCCAGCCAAGCTGCTGCTTGAAAGGGGAGAGATTAACTAAGAGTGATGCAATGTCTACATGTTTAGATGGCCTTGTGTCTTTTAGTATTATGAAATCTCTGACACTCTGTGTGCTTTTTCTTTGTTATCTTCCGTCAACTGTTTTATGCTACCTGGTGTTGCTTGCACTAAATCTGTTTGGAATTTAGTGTTTCACTGCACCACTGCAGATTTGTAATCCCCTTTCATGGTGGTAAATTATCACCCACATATGCACTGTGTCTAACTTAGTGGGCATATTTATTGTTCCCTGGCTGCTGTGCTTGCTAATTTGTTTCTTTATTGCTTTGCCTTGAATTAGGGAATAATCACAATCTCTTTCCTGAATTCGTAAAGGAATAGCTAAAGTTTATTCCCTTGTACTTTTTGGTCTTAGTTCTCGCTGTTGCAAATCAAATCTAGATTATTTTCTTAATGTAGATAAATCCTGGTGAATGTTCACGTAGAATAGCTGAGGTTCAAGAATGTAGAATGGGAATGTCATCTCCGTGGGGAAAGGAGAGTAAATACATTTTCTGAGAGAATTTAAGCAATGATCCATGACTGCAACAGACTTCTCATATGGCCAGATTTTGGAAATAAGGAGGAGTTCATAAGTCTAGGGAATGTATTATGATCCTATTAACCTACATTCATTAAATGATGACGGTCTTAAAACTATTGCTGAATTTTATCTCCTTCTCTTTGCAACATGGTAGAGTTGCAAACATTTGCATTAGAGAGAAGAACTTTCTCTGCATTTCCTGGCTTAAGATTTGCTTCCTTTGCTTCTTCTGTTCTCAACTATGAAATAATCCCTGTTATATGAGATGCCACAAGCATTTTCAAAACTGTCTTGACTATCTGGTTGAGCCAATCTCTGAAACATTTTGGAAAAAGTGAAAACATCTGACATGTACTTTTACATGATAGATAACAAAATTAGGCCATGTGCTACATCTTAAAAAAACCTGAATAAAAAGCCAGCAATATGTGTTCTATAGAAATCTTCTGAAATGATGTCTATTTGAACATTTTATACCCCAAAATATAAGGACCAAGCCAGCCTTTTTCGTTGAACCCTTTAGAGCTTCCATGTTGCCAGACAGAGTAAGTGACATCAGAGATTACTGCATCTGACATTAAATTCTGTCTGTTCCTATGAGGTTGGTTCTATATGATCCACTAAGTTTTTATATGATGCTGTGTAAATCACTAGAAATGTCTTTTACTGGTGTTTTTGATGACTGCACTTATTTCATGAGTCAAGGATTACAAGTTACTCAGTAGTTTTAAGAATATGCTTAATATGCATATACTATTATAGGCTTCATATAAATACAGTGCCTAAATATATGCAAAGTATACGCAGCGCATGTAGTCTTATAAATACAGCTAAATATGCACTATATAAATTAATAATTAATGCATTTTTATTTTTAGGAAAACAACTACAGGTTCATAATGTACAATAGAATGTAATTGATCCCAGTAGTTAAAAAAAAAATTGCTTTGAAATATCTCACCAAACTTTTTAAGCTAATAAGAAAGCACACTGAAACTTGAGTGCTTCATTCTCATTACTTCCGTTTAAAGTAAATAGTACATTTAGTAAATGACATCTGTGTAAACTGCTGAATGATGCATTTTTCTTTAAATAGTATGTCATGTCACCAAGAAAAATCCATACTAATGAAAACTAAATTGAAAATACATGTATATGTTATGTTGAGAGTTCTATTGCACTGTCATTGCATTTTAAAATCAATTTGCTTCTCAGTTAGACTAAAGTACCTGAATAATTTTTGACTAATCTTAACATTAGATATCACAAGCATTATTTCTTTATATCTCTGTTAAATCTGACTGGTAATCTGCAAATAGAATTATAATTTAAAACCTAATGCTTTTTTCAGTAATATTTATCAGAATTTATGACTTTATTAATTGCAAAAGAATTGAAATATCTTCTATATTGTTTCCCTTTTACTCAAAGAAATCCCTTCGCAGAATGTAATAAAGACGTGCTATGATGCTCATCGAACTATTTCAGCTACTTTTTTTTAGAACAGAATAATATGTTGAAATTATATTGAATGACAGTTGTATGAGCTGAGTTCTGCTGTGTAAGTGTGCCAGGGGAGAACAAAATTAAAATAAAAAACCGTGATATAATAATGTTTCATTAATACCTATTTCTAGGTAATCAAATAATTAAAAGAGTTTTAATTTGTGGTTGATTCTAGTGGCAAGAATGAAAATGAAATGCTTGTGGATCTGTCAAACAGAAGTCAAAAAAGTCTTATAAACCCATTCCTTGAGGCTCGGCCTCTCCAGCTTTTACAGAAAACTTTGGATATTTCACTTGTAAGACAGCATTCTGACTGGACCAAAAAGTCATTCTTCACAACTGGTGTCAAAATAAAGAATGTTAGTGCTCATCTGGGAAGAGGAAAGCATATGTTTAGGCAACCTGTTACACTGGATAACTTTCATTTATTTGTTTGTATTAAATATTGCTCAAGTCCACAAATACAGAAAATACAAATCTGTGTATGGATAAGCTCACACATAATGTCTTTATTGGGGGTTTAAAATCTAGGTTTTTTGTTTTAGACGGAAAAAACCCCACAAATATGTATTCAGCAGAAGATTCCAGTCATGCAATGTTATCCAGCTAAAGGGAGGCCTAAAAATTTATACATCAGAACCACAGAATCACAGGATATTCTGAGTTGGAAGGGACCTGCAAGGATCATCTAGTCCAGTTTTAAGTGAATGGCTCATACAGAGATTAAACCCACAACCTTGGCCTTATCAGCACTGTGCTCTAGTTTTCCTTGAATAGAAAACTGAAAACTGTTCTTCAGTCCTTCCAACATAAAAGCATGGTTTCATGGTAACAATGAAAGGAGACTCATAATGATTGGTTGCTTCACTGCTGCTTTCAAAATTTGATAGCCCAGCAGCAGTAGCCACTGTATGTTATCATTGTCTCACATTTGTCAGTCTGTACTTTGTCTTTTTAATAGTGAGGACACAGTTTTAGAACTTGATTGCCAACAGATGACAGTTAAGGCAAGACAGTGGAAATTATGCATATGGAAATGAGTGACCGTTTTATCTTAAGACTTTTCAAGATTTCAAGACTAGAGTGTATATATAAGCAGCCTCAAAGGAGTCCTTTGTTTTTCTGTTTTGAGATGTAGAAGAATTTTTAGCATAAAAATTAAGTAGAAAGACATAAAGATTTATGACTGGTACTGAAAATGCTAAAGACTGAGCAATTGGATTGCAACATATTCTAGGTTTCCTCTTTAGCCATTGTAAAATGTTAACATTCATAACTGAGACTGAAGGTGAAGAATTGTGGGGGAGAGAAGAACTAAAATTGTAACTAAATGAAGAAAACAGTAGAAAGGAATAAACAATAGGGAGAGGATGACTTTGGACACCAGCGAAGAGGATGAGATGAAAGGTTGCTTGAAACGGAGAAAGATAATGAGAACTTTCTTTCCCAACTTAATTTTAGACAATGCCATAACCTGAGGCAAACTGTTTGACATTGCAAAGCAGAAGCAATTATCTGTTTTACTGAAGCGATTTTCACCTGAAAGGAATGGAAATTAGAAAATGAAAAGATGAAAAAAGCGGGCATAGGAATGCTGTACTCGTGAGTATGTATTTAAAGGCTAGTAAATTCATATGAGATGCACCATTTGGTAGTAGCAAAGTGAACACAAATATTAGTTCTCTAAAAATGTCTTCAAACATAATTAAGTATATAGATGTATGTATTTATCTCTCCTTGTATATGTATCTCTAAATGCATCCATTTTCATAATTTTATATGCAGACATCATTAGTAACTGAGTTTTATTAACTATCTTCATTTTCTGGTGAACTTTAATCAACTTTTTCACTTCACAATTGCATTTTGTCATTGTATTTGAGTGATAAACATGCTACAGGCTCATTGCAATGGAAGTGCTTGCACAGTGGCCTAGAACCTCACATTTTCCCTGTCCTATCAACTGCAGCAGACTAAGCGATGTTTAATAAATACATAATGTTTTAGTTTTTTGCAATTAATTGGAAAGGTAGACAAGAAGGACAGCAAAAAGAGCTTAGATTAAAATTTAAAAAATAACATTTAAATTTCTGAAATTAATAAATTAGTGTTTTTCTACTTGTTGCAACATGATGAGATTGCATAACCTCTATAAGAAAAAGCAGTTTTAGATTCACAAGAGTCTGGAGTGGGTGTTTTGCCTGATCTTTCTGATAGCCATTTTTTTAGTAGATATATTACTATAGTAGTTGACTGAAGAAAACAGGCTTCTCTCTTATTCTGAGGGGATTTGATTCTATATTTAGTCAAGAGCACATTTTTCTGCTCTTCCTATTGAGCTGTCTTTATCTCAACCCAAGTTTTCTTGCTTTTCCCCTCCAATTCCTTCTCCAATCCCGCTGGTGGGGAGTGAGGGAGTGGCTGTGTGGTACTTGGTTGCTGGCTGGGGTTAAAACACGACAGGAGGGAAAGGCAGCTAACAGGACTAACATTTTCATAATTGGTCTTAACAGTGAACTTATTTTTTGGCTGAGTTGGAAACATATATTGTGTAAAAGATACAAGATCATAATAAGGAGTAACTTGAAGTTTATTGAGTAAAAAAACATACAAAAGTTGTAAAGACAATGGATTTTTATGGATGTTTAACTGGATAAGGCAGTTTTTTTAGTGTGCTTTAGATTAAACACTAACACAAATGTAAATTTCGTACTCTTTATAGGCATGTTTGTGTGTCTCTATAGATTTGAAATTGACTTATCTGTGTCGAGATTTGTTTTGTGAGTAGGAAACAACAAAATCGTGGAAGAAAATACTGAAGTAGTGAGTTGCTTTACTGTTAACATAATGAATAAACCCAAGAATAATTCGGCCACACAAGCATCTGTATTTGGTTTACAAATACTTGACTTTCTGGTGATCTCAGTGAGGATGAACACATACACACACATATATGTATACATGCACTGACATATGGTAATGTGGATATGAAGACATGTACATGTAGAAACCATTTCAGTTCTGTTTTTAATTGAGAAGGAAAAGAATGCATGAATACAAAAATAATGTTACCTCTCCAACTAATAATGAAATTACTGGTGGAAAAATGGGGTTTTTTTTTGTATTCACTTTATTTTTTTTTTTATTTTACTGCATCTTTTACCAAATCTATTTAAAATCAAATTCTAATTTCATTTGGACCTACTCACTTGAAAATGTAAATCAGACTGATTTAGATGTACCTGATTATGTAACAGTTTCATAGAATTCAGTAGGACTGTTCTCTTGAACAACAATCAAATAACAGAGCTGTACAACATATATCACACATCGTCTCATTAAGAGAGATACTCATACAACTACTCACTGCATTTGCCTTAGCACACCCATAAAGTTTTTATAAATTCTGTTAATGTACAATGGTGTGTTTAAAGATTCCAATCTACGTCACTTTCATTATTTTCTCTTGAAAAAACTGATCTTAACTCCCTGCCAAAATTAACCATTTATAGACAATGGTTTCTTAGTTTTTTCCTGTTCTCTTCGTCCTGCACTTTGAATTTTTGATATCTTCCATAGTTTGGAAGGATTTACATTTCTAAAGCATTAAATTATTAAAATCCCTCCAAATGCTACATATTTTAAATTGTAACAGAAAACGTCAACAAATACAGAATCTTTGAACAGTTACCAAATTTATTTAAATATGAAAAAATTCTCTGCAGTTGCTCTGCAAAATTTTTTGGCTAGTGATGCCCTACTGGAATGTAGCTTTCTTTTCTGCTTGATGATTGTCTGGGCAGGAGAATGGACAAAATTAATTACAAAGATTCCCTCCAGGCCTATTTTCTATGGTTCATTTTTCATGTTCTTTTCAGGCAATAATATAGCCGTTTTAGATTTTTGCAACTAAGTGGTGCTTTCTGATTATAAAAATTGTTGAATTTATTATAGATGGGTCAAGCATTCGCATTTTATTAGGGAATAAATGCTGTTGCAATGAAATTTCCTTTATATGATATATATTATTACACTGAATATATTCGTCAAATCAAAAATAACAGGTATTTTAAGGTTCTATTGGACCTCTTAGAAACAGGAATTTTTGTCATAATGATTTGGAAGTGTCATAAACTGAAGAGTAATAGCTTTAGAATGTTTATAAGGGGTAAGCACATGCTAAGATGCTACTGGCAGTAATTTGATGGTTTAGCAATTGTATTGAAATACCACTTAAATATTTTCAAAAATTTCTTTGCTTTGAGATTTAATTATGGGGGGCTTTAACAAGAACAAGTTTTATCTGTTGAATTGTCAGCATTAATTTTTAATCTGGTAACATGGACGCAACTTTTGAAAGTAGGAGATTGGAAGAACTATATATAATTTGAACTTGCATTTAATTATTTTCTCCTCCTTTAGTGTAGCTGAGAGATTTCACATTTTTTCTTCCTCATATTTTGTCAAAAGAAGTCAAACACAGCCTAACCCACACTCAGAACCGTACTGACTGTTAACAGAACAAATCTGAAAACCCAGTTTTTGTGCTTATAGCCCTTAGAAAATTTCAGGTAAAAAGGGTGGTTATCAACTATTTACAGTGATTCCTTTTTGATGTAAATGAACCCTGTTATAAAATGCAGTCAAATAATACATAGATTTTATAATTTATTCTCTTGACATCTTAGGGATTCAGATTCATCAGAAACCCCACAGTGTGTGTGGAATCCAAGTTTTAGAAATTAATCACCAGGCAGGATATTTTAGTATACAAGAGCAAGTGTATGATAATAGTAGTTGTTGACTTACTGGTTTTTGTTTGCTTGCAGATCATAAGACTAAAATCAAATTGTATTTACCAGATATACATTTTTATTTTTTCATGAGCGGAATTTTCAAGTTTGTTTTTTGAGCTCTTCAAATACTTCCTTTCTATTTTCTTCCTAAAAAAAAAAAAATCCCAGGATTTCTTCATTTAAATGTTGCAAATAATTGATTACTGAAAATAAGATTTCAAATACTTTGAGAATGAGATACTAAATTAATCAAATTACATTCAGATTAAAATTTTTCATTATACTTCTATAAAGCTAATCTTGAAAACCCAAAGCATTGCAATATGTTATATTTTTTAACCTGACAGGGTTAAACCAAGGAGTTTACTCTTTGTGGAGAGTTGGAAGTTGCCCAAGAACTAAGCAGGAAAAAAATAAAAATAATTAAATACTTGGTATAGGCCAAGAAGTTTGTCCTTTTCAAAAAATTTCCTTGCAAGTACCTAAATTGAAAAATTTGAATTTTCATATTTTTGCAAGAAACATGCATTAAAATATTTGTTTGGGACATGAGTCATTGCAGTCATGATGGAGATTAGTTTGGTAGAACAGACAGTAGCTGGAAGAGGCAGTACTTAAGGTCAGCCCTAACTACTGCTAGTTTATAATAAAGAACCGAGATATTTCTAATTTCACAATTAGGATCGTCATGATAGTTTGTAATCTGTATGTTGATGATTAACCACCACCTGCAGGAAAAGTCATTAACTGTGTTAGCATTTATAGACTTTCCTATAACTGGTATTATATTTCTGATAACATGCTATTTACAAGTCTAATTCTGGGGCCCATCCATGGTGACTCCCAATACAGCCAGTAAGGGAAAACAAAGTGCATTACCCTTCCTGAGAAACTCAACCGACCTCCTTAAGGCCTGCCCATCTTGTAAAGGGAGCTCCTGTCACCTGATTGCTCAGGCTCCATTTTCTAGTTGAAACATATCACATGTCTCTGTGTGTGTGTAAGATCAGGTAACTCTCTCTTTAGGGAACTTCTCGCAGCACAGTGGAGTCTTGTGATCTTCTCAGTGCGCCTGAGGAGGAAATGAAGATTTAATGACAAGCAATTCCATCTTCAGGCTGTTCTTCATTATCTGTCACTTTCTTGTCACTTCATATTAAATGATGACAGTTTAGGTGCAGTGCTGTTACTCTATTTTTCAACGAGTTTCTTGGAGAGAATGTTTGATATTTGAATAATCAAAGAAAAATTCTCCAGCACCTTTATTCTAAGAGTTTGTGTGACTTTCATGTGAAGTGACCCAGTCTTCGATACTATGTTCGATCAAAAAACATCATTCTTTTGAACTTTTGAGATTAAAAAATAGGGCATTCTTTTCTTATTATGTATTTAGCTAATATCTGAAGTAAACATTGGTTATGCTTGTTTACAAGCTGGTAGTTCTGAGTACAGAAATAAAATGTGAGATGTCCATAACTTTTTATCTATACTATTTGGGGTTAATTAAATGAGAGGCAAAAGAGTAGAATCTTAGTACCTTAAAACTAGTCTTGTTATTCTGTGTATGCCATTTTAATCATGGAAAGCACATTATAATTACATATGACTTGTATGTACATAGGCAGTTTGCATATTTTGATGTCTGCCTGTTTTTCACAGGCAGGATGAGAAATACGATTTGGAAGTCTAGATACTGCTCCTTAAAAAGCAGAACCATAGCTGACCTCACTGTATGTAAGTGATTAGGAGATTAGCTGCTAAAGGATCTTTCAGATATGCAGGCTGGCTTACATTCATCTTCTCTTTACCTCACTTGCTTGATCAGAAGAGTTGAACTCTCATCTGTAAAGAAATTGTGTATGGGATTCGTGTTTTTCTTCCAACTGTTAAGTTTTAGTATAAATACAGTTCTTCAAGTATATTTTATTGGGACAATGCATTTTTGTATTTCCTACCACTATGATTCTGTAGTCTTAAAATAAAAGCTAATGTAACCTAATGCCACATCATCCAGCTCTTAAGTAGTACATCTGTCAAAGATGGAAGCAGATGTTAATCCATTTGGAATGTATTTGGAATAATAATTTTTGTAATGTGGAGCCTTAAGGAGTGCATGGCAAAATTCCTGTTGTCAACCATTAAAATTCCAGTGCATCTTTTTTTAGGCAGAGGGAAGTTTACTGACAGTTTCCACGTTCTGGTTGTGCACCTGCTGCCAACACTCTTTTGTCTCTTTGAACATGGCAGTTTGCAATGTTGGTTATAGTGTGACCATGAGCTGTAAGGTCTTAGAAACCACCCCCTTGAGCATGTAGCTGGAGAGCTTTCCTGCTCGTTCTCAAGAAGAATGTACACTCTCCCTGATGTTTACAGGCGGGGTAGTATTTTACATTTCATGGTTCAGCATGTAGCAGTTACTCTTCACCTGGAGGATTCAGACTGCAGTGCAGTTCCTACTTTATTAGTCAAATAATGTGTTTCTAATGTACCCTTATTTAGCCCAGTGAGCTATATCCAGAAAATATCTGGATTCATTTCAAGTAATTGAATTCAAGAAAGTTTAAAGGTAGTTGAGATGTCTCCATACTGCTTAGGGAGTATATGTATACACACATGTGCTTTTGGTTACCCAAAATAATTTTACAATAGAAGGGTCAACTATCCATTTTTTTTGTAGTGCTATGAAAGTTGTTCAGAGATAATATTCTAAAAAATTTAATAAATGCCATTTGGAACAGAAAATACTATGGATACACTCAATGTGTGTATCCTGTTCCCACTTCATGGTGAACATTGCACGATAATAAACCAGCTCTTACTTGGAATATGTGTATGTGTATATATATATATTTATTTTTTTGTATTTATTGTTTCTGATAAAATGAGTCTTCTTGTGCACTGAAATGTCTAAATAGTAATCCAAAAGCATCAAGGAAACAATCATAAATGCCACCCAAAAATGTGAAACATGAAAGCAAAGGTCCTGAGTCAGTTGATGGATTAAGGCATCTATAAATTATGTACGTATAATGGATTATAAAACTGCACTGTTGCAAATACAAGTTATGTTTTAAAAAATTGCATGAAAAGAAATTTTTACCTAAAATTCGCATAATTGTCTAGATTTTTACCTGTAATAATTACAATACAGTAAAGAATTCATTTTGCTTTTTGCTTTTTGCTTTTTTTTTTTAAACACAACTACATTGTATTTTGTAATGATTAATGAGGTTCTGGTTTAAAAGTAATTTTTTAAGATAGAAAATTCCTGTAGCTCCAAGGATAAACAGCAAATAGTAGTAATAATGAGGTAATCCAAAGCTTAGCCAGCTTATAACCTGTTGCCATAAATTTTTAAAATAAGTATCCATCATCCTCAAGTATTAATGTGAACTAATCTATTTGAAATATCAGTGGATATTTATATTTGGTCTTCATTTCCTGAAGTTTGGTATAACTCACAGTATTTTAATAGAGTTCTAGTGTATTTTTAGTTGGACTGAGTAAAATAATTAAATCAGCATATCTTCTTATGTCATTCAATGTTTTTTCTATTTCTAGCCAAATATTTGCTTTAGTCACATAGAAGTGTGTTACCTTTAGGTACAATCTTTCTCAGTTTTAAATACTTACTGAGACGGGGCTGAGGTTGGGAAGGACCTTTGGAGGTCTTCTGATCTAAGGCCCCTGTTCAAGCAGAGCCCCACAGAGCTGCTTGCCCAGGGCTGTGGCCAGATGACTTTTGAATGTCTCCAAGCACAGAGACTCCACAACCTCTCTGGGCAGCCTGTACCCATGCCTGATCTCCCTCAGAGTGTAGAAATGTTTGCTGTTGTTCAGAGAGACTCCCCTGTGTGTCAGCTTGTGGCCTTTATCTCTTGTCCTGTCACTGAGCACCACTGAGAACAGACTGCCTCTGTCCTCTTTGCACCCGCCCTTTGGGCATTAATATATGTTGAGTCTTCTGACCTTTCTTTTGCATTATACAGTGCTGTGTATTCTATAATATACTGACAAATTTCTGCTAACAAAAAACAGAGGAATGCTGTATCTGTCTTCAATATTGAATTCTTCTTAGCATTGTTACAAATGCTTTCTGGACTTTACATGTTTCAGGTGATTTCGCTTGTGATATTAAGATTGTAGGGTTTATGCTCAAATAATCAATGACAAGTATTAATTTTCTAAGTATAATTAGTCATATCAGACTTCTAAATCACTCCTATAATGTTGGAGGACTTATGTTTTCTGTTTTTAAATACTTGCCCAAATATATAGGAAATTCATTTGAATTTAAAAGAGGATTGGCTAATAATTAATTCCCAAATCTGTTTTAAAACTATCTAGGTAGTTTAATTTTCTCATAACAATTCATTTAAATTTAGTACATGAATCAGGTGTTATTTGTGGTTCCGTTATTTTGGCTTTTCATTATCTCTTTATCACAGTGGCTCAAGAATTTAAATGCTGTCGAGACTGCTTAAAATTCTTATCTTGCTGCAGTCCTTTCAGACATTTTTCAAGGTCAAAATTCCATTCAAGCCAAGGTGATTTATCAGGCCTGTATGCTTAATAAATACCATATGACAATGAAGTAACTAGCATCATAAGGAGTTGTGCTTGATTACCTGGTGTTGATGACCATCCTCAATGTACAGCTGAGTGGAAAAGCAGCCATCAACAGGAGAGAAAGGGGTAGCCTGTGCTCAACAGCTCTGAGTTATACCAAAACAGTGACATGGATCTGTTTTTATAACCCTTCAAAAAAATGTAACCCCAGAATTTTTAGCCTTATTTTTAAAGAAGAGGGGTTTAACAAATGCTCTTCCCAATCCATCTAGTGATTTTTTAACCTATTCAACAAGACGTCACAATGAAATAGATTTCTTAAAGTTGTCATATTCTTTTAGGTTTCAGAAAGTCAATGACTGAGTAGAAATATCAGCCAGACATCTGAATCTGATGTTCACACCACCTACAGTCCAGTTTTACTTCAGACCAGCTTGAGCTGAATACCTGGGGGCACTTGGAATGTGTTTAGTGCTTTTCTCCAGCACACTTTCTGGTTTAATTTCATCCTAAAGCATTTAAATGCACCAAGACTTTCCTGTCAAGGAAAGCAAAGTGTAAGACTTAACTATGATGAGGAGAAAAACTTAAAAAGTGCACTCCCAATCAAAATTAAAATGCCAGTGTGGATGCATGTTAAATGTTTTAGATAGTTGTGAAGCAATTTATTTGTGTGTATCAGATATTGGAGGCTTGGGGTATAATGAGATGTGAGTCATGAGCAGTAAAAACAGATTCGGGGTAGAAAAGATACGAAGGACCTCTGAGTATTTTGTGCATAATCTGCAGAAAAGGACAGAGTACTAAGACACAAGGAAGGGATGCTTGGAACACAGGAATTCATAAAGTAAGTTGTAGATAGAGCAGTCTCACAGTTTCACATTTTGTAGTCTCTTTGGTCATGTTTCAGGCATGCGTACTTCCCGCTATGCTGAGTGGCCATGGGTTTATTTTTTATACGTGTTCATTCTGTCTGTCGGTGTTTCATCTGTTACGGTCAGACAGGTTCCTCAATCTCCTTATTGCCGTGAAGAAGATTAAACTTGAATGTGGTATTTCTTTCTAGTTTTTGTGTACACTTTGTGGAAACTACACAGTGCAGAAGAAGCCGTAATTGCAGATTTTTTTTTCCCCTGGTTTTAATTATAGCTAGTGTTTGAAAAACTTGCATATTTTATTTAGGAAAATACTGGTGAAATTGAACTGTAGGTATTGTATTGATTCTGCCTGTAACATGCAGTAAATCTAAGTTGTCTTTGGTAAGAGGACACTCAGTAAGAAAGGAAAAATATTCTTTTAAAAATTAAGAGATTTTGCATGATAATTACTCGTGTATGTTCAAATTCTACTAATATTTATGTTAATTGTATATTCCTTCAGGCAGTCCAAGGCAATTTCAAACAGCTGCATTAGTGAATTCATTATATTTTTCTTCAAGTCTGAAAATTGTTATACTGTGATTAAATTATTTCCTAATCTTTTGACATGTCTGTCCTGCTTTTATTGACTCTAAAAGTGCAAATGTGTGGTGGCCTATTTATGCAGATTCCTAGCTATGGGTTTTTTTTGAAATAGAGGTACAAATGAGTACATATATTACTGGCTTTTGTGTAAGAAATAATTTCTAATACACCCTTTAAGTTTGTCAGCTAGAGCGTGTGACTTTCAGAACCTGTAAATTTCATGTCACTGTGGGTTTAGTGATTACTGGAGGTATAACTTTGCTCATTTGTTAATGGCTGGTGACTATTGCTAGTGAGTTAAAGAACAGGTTTTAGGATGTATGAGTAGTTGGTGAAGGCTTCGTTTTTGACCCAATACTAAATTATTGTCAAGATCCAATAATACAGTCAGGATCTTTTGCAGCCGTGGTGACTTGTATGTCTCATTCTATCATGTCACACCACAAGGTGCTTTTTTAATCTGATATCATTCTCTTTCTTTTTTTCTTTCCCAAAAGAGTTGTGAGTAGTTTATGAAACACATCCAACAAAGATTTTCCTGTTCATTTATCCATTCAAGTATGTTTCCATGGAGACAATGCTGATTTCTGCTGCAGTTCTAGACAGTCATTTATCTGTAGATCAACAACACAAATCAACTTTTCTGCATGTTGTGACAGTCCTAAGGCGATTAGTTCTGAGGCTATATCTAAAGTTTTTTTCCATATTTGCATTTTCACATAGAGGTGTCCTATGCTTCTCCCTGAAGAAAAGCACAAATCACCACTTGTATCTTACGGATTTAGACATATGATTTGGGTGTAGTTACACATAGATCAATGTTAAGAAATGTTGGAGTACATCTGGTGAATAATCCTGATCCCGTATTGGCCCAGAGACCTGAGGATGTATAGTTTTCTTTCCCTTCCTTTATCTTTCCCTGACATCACAGGAAAAACAAACCTGCCGCACTCCCAGTGGGTGCCATGCTGTGGACCAAGATGGTGAAGTCTGCTGCAGACAGAACTTGGCCTGTGGCTGTGAGTACATTGCTTGAGATTTTCATCACAGATGACTCCTGGCCCTCAGGTGAAGTGGTGAAAAAGTGAGCCACACTGCTTAGTTTTCTCGAGAGCATATTGACCACATCCAACTGCACCATGGTTTATAAGTATCGTGGTTTATGGTGTGCTGCTGAAAATTTGTATTACTTGACATAAGCCCATGTGGAGGTTGTTTGAGGATTTAAAGCTTGTAGAAGTAATGGAGTATGCCAAATGTTAGAAATGGGTGACTACTGATCTGTTAAGAAAAATGATCTGAGAGACATCCTTGCATAGCTTAAATTAGACTCATAAGATTCCTATGTATTCAGTAAAGTTCTGTAAACACCATGGTGGGATTTATATGCCCTGTTTTATCAGTACATGTGAATATAGCTGAAATATTTTGACTAAGTAATTTTTATAACTCTTGTCTATTAAGACTTAATTATACATAAATTAATAGAACTGTGGCTGTAGTTTTAATTGAAATAGAAAAAAAAGGTTATTTCAGTAAAATTAAATCTAGACATCAAAAGACTAAACACAGAACTGTAAAAGTTCAAGGAACTTAATCTACTTGCAATTTCTTTCAAATTTGTTTAAATTCAGCAGAGGATAAAAATTGATCTCTATCAAAAGCAAGGAATATAGCCAGAGCAATCACACTGTCAAACCTTTCTAAGTATCAAGTGGAAAAAAAAAAGACAAAATGTTTTTGCTAGACTTAGTAACAAATATTTTGCAAAATGAAGATACTGGCAAAAAAAAATGTAATGGAAATGACGCATCACAAAAAGAAAATGAAAGAATGCTGACTATGTAATTGTTTCTTACCAATGTATTGAATTTAACAATATCCTAGTTGGTGATCTAGAACAACTCTTTGATGGTCAGATTTTAATGAAATTCCTGTATACTACGCTGGAACAGTTAAAGGGTTGTGATTTTTTTGCCTATGGATTCTCTAGCCTTCTCCATGATTGTTTTCAAGAGTGTTGTTTCAAATTACTCTATGAGTGTATATGAGTGTATAACACTGTAAAGTGTTATACTTTACAGAAAGTAAAAATAACATTTTAGGAAAAAGAGTTTTATTAGCTCGCAGAGTCTGAAAATAAATTTTGCACATGTGTAGTAAATAAATAGCAAGCCACAAAGCTGAAGTGAGGTCTTTAAGATAGCATTTTTTTCTTCCCGATTTTCTGCATGTGGTAATTACTTCTGTGAAAGTTATGCTAAGGCTACCTATTACCATGAATAAAATACTGTATTTGATTTTCTTAAACCCTCTCTGGTAAGCTTAGTTTGCAGATTTTGTTGGTTTCATCTATTATTTTTTGGCACTTTATAACAAAAATGTCTCGGGTTATCTTTTTTCCATTTTCAATGCTTAAAGAAAGCCAGAAGGATTTTACAATCCATCTGACTGTGTAATTATACCATGATTTAAATTGCTTGGTAATAACAGTGTTAGTAGTCTGCATTCCTTGAGGCACTGATGTAAAGCATAACCTGTCTTACTCATGTAAAATTAATCATATGTCATCATAATAAATGTCACATTTTCCTTATAGTCTTGGGAAAATTGGTTTGAAGAAATTAGAGATATTTGTATTGCTTAGTTTGTAAGATTTTAATGAATATTTGGTAGAGAATATAAAGTATTTTAATACCATTTCAGATAATTTCTGTTTCTCTTAAAGTGTAATAATTAAATTCCATGCTTGATGGTTACAGTTTTTCACTTTCTTTTCTTGCTAATTTCCTCCAGACTGACAATAATCTTTACACTTGTTGAAACATGACAGTAAACATTTTTTGGTGCAAAAATGAAGGAACAAAACCTATTATTCATCAATATAATTAAGTTTTGAATTATATTACTAATTTTACTTTAAAAAGTAATTGGACAGTCCTGAGCTATTCCTAAAGGTGATTCCTGCCTCACTTTAACTCTGTAATGAAGATGAAATTCCTGCTGAAATGATGGTTTTTCTGTCATTAAAGCCTGAGAATTGTGAGATTATGATGTTGTTCTAGACCACTCTAGATGACACAAAACAAGGCCACAGTTTGCGTAACACTGTGTTCTGAGAGCTGTAAGTAGGAAAGATAGTTGGGCAACCCTAAATTGAAAATATATTTGAGTCGGGAATGAACAATAATTTTTTCAAACTCACATGTGTAATCTTAACACGACTACAAAGAATTTACTCTAAGAGTTCCAAATAATTATACAGCTTAAACTAGGAGGCAATTCCAACCTTTATTTTTCAGCTTTTATTGGAGAAAATACAGGTGACATCATAAGGGAAATGTATATATATATTTTGAAATATATTTATAAATTATTTGAGGAATTGAAAAATTGCACTGAAAGGCTGTACATCCAATGGATTATAATATGTCAGATTCTAAATTCAGATTCCTGCATTCAGTTTTGTGGAAGAAGGCAAGGATATAACAGATATATTGTATACTGGGATAGATCATAATCAGTCAAAATATTGAGACCAGGTTATAAGATAAATGATAAATGGTTAATACTCAAAAGAATTTTCTATCTTGGTATTCTTTTTCATGATGTTTGTAATGAAAGTGAATAATTAAGTGCTTTTTCATATTTATGGGTTAGCCTACTAGATTGCCAAGGTGTCTTCAAGGTAAATACAGCCGTATAGATACATAGACTGGTGTATGAGGTTAAGGTAGCTGATGTGTTGTAAATGCTGTTGTGGGCGACTCGGAGAAGGGCATAGTGGCAGACACTGTATTATCCTCTTTTCATTCTCCTTGCCTTCTTCCCATGAGCCAAAAGAGGAAGGTAAGATTTCACTGTCACCAAGCCACACTGAGATTCTCCTAGCTATTAATGCCATCTTACCATTTTCTATGTTTTTAGAAATACCCTCAAAACATGATTTTTTTTTTATAGACCGATTTTTTTCCAATTAAGTGCTAATGGAGCAAGAGGGAACAACAGTGAAGACAGGCATAGTACTGTCAACAATTTTGGAATATAGTTTTAAGGTAATACAGTGTGAGCAGAAGAGATTGAACTCCTTAAAGTCATTCAGATTATTGAACACTGAGTAGAAGATCAAATGTATCTCCAAGTGCCTCATTACAATTCTTCAGCATGTGTCTAATTAGTCTGGTCATTTTGAATGAGTGGATGTGGAAGTTTTCTAAAAAATATCCTGCAGGGAGGTTTCATGGATGTGCTGTTGCTACTGGGCAAAGTGAGATGAAATTCCAATTTGCTGGAAGTGTGCAATTTTTTCCTCACAAAACCAAACCCAAATTATGAAGACAATGCCTAGTGACAGTTCATCTTGAAATTTCTTGCAGATGTCAAAGAGGTGGAAGCTAGATAACTGAGGGAGTGAAAAATAAGTGATAAAGCTTTTTTATATCTGAGACATGGTGTCAGAGTAGATGTTGCACCTGTGGCAACAAAGTGAATATTATAAGCTCCCACGTCATTGAAAGAAAATTACTGAATCACATTCAAAGTCACTTAGTGGCTTTCATTTCCTTTATGAATTTTGGAAATGAATATGTATCCCACAGGTACATACTGTATCAAAATGTTAAAAAGGGAAAAATGGATTTTGGTGGCTTTTTGAAAAATGATTAATGCAGGTTTTTGGAAAAGTAGAGTAGGTATTGTTTTGAGGTTGGGAGCAAACTGTTCAGTTTCCTAACAGAGATGATAAATTATTATTAAGTGACATAATTCCTTAGAACTGTTACCTGCTTTTGTGGCTATCATGAATCTGTAGGATGGTTGCTAACTTGGCAATAGGCAGGGCTTTGACGATAACAGAAGGAATGGATTTTCTATATCACTCATATAGTTGGTCAGCAGTATGGAACAACAATCACTGTTTAGCACTGGGCTCCATGGGTAGTTCCCTTCACAATGAGAATTCCTGACTGCGAAGCCAAGCAACAGCCTCATAATCATCTTGCAAAGTTGGAATGGTTCAAAAACACCTTAAGCATGAGGTTTCACTGTACATTTTGTTACTGCATGTCTAAGGCACAAATCAGTAGTACTACAATGTTAGTCCTGGCCATTCATGTGTCGCTGTCATGAGTGTATGGAATGGAATCAACTGGTTGACCCAACAAGGGGTTCAGATCACATTTCTGTTGTATGCTGTAGCATACTGAAAAGAGTCGTTGCTCTGATAGTTTGAATCAAGCCTTTCCTTATCTGTGTCAGAAAATGTCTTGATGGAAAGGGAAATAATTCTATTCATTTTAACTGAAAGGGAAGACAAATTATCCAATTACTAAGCGTACACTTCCAGGAGATACAAAGTAAGATGCTCATTGATTTTTGTAGGGAGAAATACTTTTTTTTTTTTTCAAGAAATCTCATGAAGATAAGCATAGAAGTGAACTAAATAAGTTAAAAAGTGTAAGTTGAGTACTGGGTGTGTGGACACGATGTTTTACTAAAGCTGCAAATCTACTGAATGCAATTCCTAAAAATTTTTACTTTAGACATATTTCTCTGTGGTCATATTTCTTCTGTTTGTTAATCTGTAATTCCATACTCAGATACTCTCAGCCAAAGCCATGTTTATCAGTAGTCCTTTTATCAATATCCCTCTGTAAGACCACAAAGTCAGACACCATTTTCATACCACTTCTGTAATTAAAGATTTGAAGGTCTTGTTGGTGTTCTGGGATCGAATTCAAGCCTAAACCACGGTTTTCTTAAGCTAGCAGTAAAATAATAGTGAAAAGAAAGTTACCTGCCATAAGCTCAACTAGGTAACATATGTTCAGTTTTAATATAGTATTAAAAAGAATGCAATTTTTTTTAAACCGATATTTTTTAAGCAGCTTTCTTCTCACCTGTCTTGAGTAGACTTTTTTAAATCATCATTATGAATGTAGCTTTTGGTAGACAGAAGGAAGGGAAATATTTGAAACAAAAATATATCAGTATCTATCACCAGAAGCAAATTTTATAGCTTCAGGACCGCACTGTATTCTTTTTGAAAGTTCATGTTGACTGTGAAAGATTCCCAGTGAGTGGAAAAAAGCAAATGTCATGCCTATTCTTCTGAAGGGCAGGAAAAGTACTAGAGAGCCACAGGCTGGTCAGCCTCACCTTGGTTCCCTGAAAGATCTTAAATAATTCCCAGGATGGTCACAAATTCTCTTGGAAGAAATCTCCAGTAATGTCAAAGACAAAGAGATGGCTGGGAGTATCCTGCAAAGATTCAGCAAGGGCAAAGGTTTTACCGATGTGATAAAATTTTGTGATTAGATGATTGAGTGAATGAGGAGGGACCAATGCATGTAATTTTTCTTGATTTAATTGGGGCACTTGACATGATATCCCATAGCTGTGGTATCCTTTTAGGCAAATGGAAATGAAATAGAATGGTTATGCCAAGGTGTTGGTGCGAGGTGTGTGGTTTTCTAGTGGCTTTGCTCAGAGCTCTCTAGTGCAGCCATTGTTATTTAACATCTTCATCAACAACCAGAAAGATGGGATGGAAAACACCCAGAGCAGTGGTGACAGATGACACCAAACTGTGGGGGACTACCGTTCAAAGCATTCTCATTAAGTTGGAGAAATGAGCTGCTAGAGACATTGCGGAGTCTGATAAGGACAAATTAGAAATCAGTTACATGGAATTAATTAACCTTATGCAATGGCACAGCCTGGGGATGGACTGACACGTGTGTAGAAACAGACCTGAGAATCCTGGAGGACAATAGGTGTGAGTCAGCAGTGCACCTTTTTGGTTAGTTCCATACCAGTCTGCTTTGGGAGACTGTAACCAAAAGGTCAAGGGCAGTGATTTTTCTCATTGATTTTGCACTTGTGAGGCTGCATCTGGAGCAGTGTGCCCATGTTTCGTCTCCCAATGTCAAAAGGCGGGTCCTGATGCACTCAGACCAACCAGTTGGTAATATATGGCACAGCTTATTTAATTTATAAAAACTTCTAATAATTAAATTTTATACTGTCAAAAGATAATAGCTCTATCGTTTACACAACATATTAAATAGAAAGTCTTAGATTTTGATACCTTTTTGGATACATCTTTGACTTAGAATCTAAATGCAGAAAGCTAGACATAGCTTTTTTAAACACGTTTTTTCTCTCAATCTTGTGATAGATTCTTTTCGAAAAAGATATTAGAAGAATTTTAATATATATGTGTTTTAAACTAAAAACCTTGAAAGTTCATTTTGGAATGCATTAGAATTCCTTTTTGATGAAAATTCAGTATATCCTATTTCTCTTACTTAATATTGCATTGCTAAATGTGTAGGTTTCAGGATTTGCAAGTTCAAATAACCTAAAAAATAACACCCTCTAGGCAGTACACTTTGAAGAGATATTAGAAAAACTAAGGAAAATATAGCAAAGAGAAAAAGTACTCATGCAAAATATTACTTGTCGTAGTAATGATTATCGTATCAGTTATAATTTTAAGAATGCTGTTTCAATCCAGGCTGCAATAAAAATGACCTTCTTTGGGAGAGTTTGATGATGAAGCAGCATTTTTTAATATGCCTATATGCACTGAGATATGTCACAGGAACATAAATGCTTATTCATGCTGCCTGAGATATTTAATCTGGCCATATTGTCTTTCTCTACTATTATTAGTGAGCTTTCATGTGATGTTGCCACTTAGTTATCATTTCATTTCATTCCTCCTTTCGGTCACTGAGAGTTGGCCTCTTTCCTTATGCAGCATCAGCACATCCTTTATATGACCTTTGGAAAAAGGTTTTGCAGCTCAGCTAGCTAAACAAATGTGAACTGCAAAGAGGAAATAATATTATATCATCCCTTAAATGTATAATTTTTATTGTACTTCCTTTGGCTTGCTCCCTTGGATGTAGTCACCAATAAATTCAAGAAGAAAGTATTTTTACACATTAGCTACAAGTATTTTCAAGTGCACAATATATAATTTTAAGTATTGACTCTTCTGTGATAAAATAAATATACCACAAATATTTTACAGTTTTATGTTAACCTCCAGAAAAGACACAAACATTTTTATGTATGATTATGAAAATTTATATTTATAAAACAGAATTATATATTAAATTCATATGGATACAGTCATTTTTACACCTTGTACATTCGATGTATTTACTTCCCTATGTGGAAGGTAAAAAGTTATCATTATGCAAAGCACAAAATTGCAGTGGAAGGGAAGAGAATGGTGCCCTGGTTATCTAGGATAATTACCTTTCTAAGCTGGCATGCAGTTGAGAGCTTTGGCTCCACATAAAGAAGCAAATGCATAACAGTTTTTTGCCACAGGCCTATCATATACCATTGAATAATTCCTGTTATATTTTGATTTGTGCAATGTTAGATTTTTGTTTGTACTTTTGAGTTTGTATGAAATGATGTGTTCTGTTTCACTTGAAAAATACCTAAGCTGGTGTTTCTATAACATGAAAGTTTTAGAAATTGTTTCTCACCTAGAATTTTTTTGAGATTTTTTTCCTTGTTTAAGTGTTGAATTCCTAAAGCAAAATAACTACTGGAAATAATTGAAGAAAGGGATGGAGAACCAACCACAAGTCTGTGACAAACGATGGCAAGGCCAAATTTACTAGCCTGCAAGGCTGCAAGTATTTGGCTTGCACTGTTAAACCTTTTCCTCCACTTAGTTGTTCAGAGGCCTTTTGAGCAATGGTGCCCAACGCTGCACTGTGAATATACACAGTGTAATAGTTACCCTTCTGGGGAGTTTCATGTTGAAGGGGATCTGGAAAAGGCATCCTTGTGCCTTCTGCAGTAACTGTCACGGAAGTAAATACTGCTCAAGAGAGGATAAATGATCCTGTGACATCTTTAATGCTGAAAGTAGTTTAAAGAGTAAAAAAAATACACAGGAGCCTTAATTGTTTAGAGAAAATTATTGCTACTTAGCTAAGAAAAGAAAAAAACCCACACCCTGTAATGAATGATAATGGCCTCAGTTGGGTGCAAACAGTGGTGTGCTAAAGTCTGTCACTTTCATCAATCTATGAGGCAATTTATTTCCAAGAGCATTAACTGTAGCATGGATAAAGCATAACAAGTACTGTAAACTTTTCCAGTGTGTTATTAGATTCGATTGCTCCAACACAACTGGGCCTTGAATAAGACAGCAGTCACTCAAGTGGCATTAAGTAACTAATAAGTAAGAGACAAGGCAATGAGGAAGGCTTTTGCTGTACAGTTTATCTTTTTTTTTTTTCAAATGAGGGGTATTTTATGGAACATTTATTGAAATTGTGGGTTAGCTCCATGATACCTAAATTATCTCATTGAGATTCTTTATTTTTAAAGAAATTGAATGAGTGTGTAGGGACCAAATTAAGAAATAACACCAAACATCTGAAGCTCTGGCTGTGAAATTTTATTTGAAATTAGTGTTCCATCAAGCCACATGTCAACCCAGAATGGTCTTAACTGCCTTCATTCAAAAATTATAATTAATTTAATTAATTTATTATAGAAAAATCCTAATGTACTGAGAATATGAATTTTGTAAATACAGTTCTGAAAATTTTGAAGATGGTTTATACTGGTGAGTATTTTTTACTTGGTAAAATATGTAGGTACACAATGTTAACGCATATAGACAATCATATGCTTTTGTATTTATATTCTCTATTCTTACCAGTTCATATATGCAAAGGTTTCCAACTTGGTGGTTGAGGAAGCTGAAAATGTTTGTAGTCCTTTTGAATTGGACACAGCAGGATTTTTTCCTCCCTGCTCTAGCAACCCATTAGGTGAAGGTTCTGAGAAAAACTTTAAACATTTTTTCCCTCCTTTACATTGTTAATTAATATGGCAATTGGCAAACATGATAAAGAATTGAAGAAATGAAGTATTTTCACAGCAAAGAATATTGTTCCCTATGGTCATATACGTTCCATATGGTTTTAGTTCATGTTGCATTTCATCTCACCGCAATCCAAAACTGCGTTTATGGTACAAACACTAAATAGGGTCACTTTAGCAGAGGATTTCCCCTTCTGTTGGGTGCATACTGATATATTCTGGCCATTAAAATAATCTGTAGTGCTTGTAGAGTTTAGAAAGGTTATACAGCTAGGCAAGAAAAACAAGCTATAGAAGCACCAGTGAAGATTCACAGCACAAACCCACAAAATGTCATAGCCTTGGGTGGTGTCTGACAAAGAGCTGAGCCCAGAATAGAAAATTTTATTTTATCTAGCCATCATAGTTACTGATCTACATAAATAGTTTTGTGCACCCTTGTACTTCATACATTGATGCAAATCTTTAGTTATATTTATGGGACTATGTATATTATGCATAATGTGTGTATTTTTGAGAATGTGTATGTAATGTATTAATTATGGGGATTTTTAAAATTCATCTTATAACACTTTAGGACTGGAATTCATGTTTTGAATATAAGTAGTATAAAATAGTGTAGGTATTTGGTATTGACATTGAATAAGTGTACTGAAATTGAAATTCCCCTATTATATAGTCATAGTTTACTTTCATAATTTAAATAGAATTCTAGTTATATATTCTTGTAATTATCCTAAGAAATTTGGTAAAGGAAAGTAAGGCTAAAATTGCTACGTGCACAATAGATAATCATCTTGTAATAGAGAACAGTTTTAAAATTGGGAATAGAAAAAACTCAGTCGTGATTTTGATAGACTTTAAGTACAATTTCCTTTTAGCATTTCTGTGCTTAGTGCATAAATTCATCATAGACATTGCATCTCAGAGAGCGATAATTCAATGCAAAGTTTGCATTTTACTCTCCCAGTGGGGTTGACCTTCATGAACTGTTTTTATTGAACTTGCATGGTTCATATCATACTGTCAGCAGAATTCTTTCACTGAAATACAGAACTTAATTCAATTGAGGTCATCTATAATCATATATACTCATTTTCCTGTATTTGCCACATACTATCCGGTTAAATCAGTATTAATTGCAAACAACAATTCAAACAACATTCAAAATCCAACTATATAACACGTACATTTATATGCAGGATATTAAAATTCTCAAAAAATACTTTAGTCTCAAGATATGGTCAGGTTTTTCCATTGTAAACACAACTTCAAATTTGTTGTTTTAAAATATCAATAATGTTTCACGCTCAAGTCTTTACATACCCAAAGTCTACGAAGAACTTCATTTGCTTATTTAGGACTTAATCCAAATTGCATTATGGTAACATAATTCCTAGACAGCAGAGTTGGTTGAGGAATTTGTAGCTAAATTAGACAAATAGTGTCTTTGAGTGTTTTTCCACATAAAAAGTGTATTTTCAGAGTAGAAAATGTAAAAACAGGTATCATCTGATAGCTCAAAGTGTTAAGGAATATTTACAGTTTAAGCCAGTTCAGCATCCTTAGCCCATGAGACCAAGTTTCAAATTACACTTGCAGTGTGCGTATTGAGGTTGCTAAATAAAAGCAAACAAACAAACAACAAAACAAGCCAAAGCCAGGCTAAATTATTTTTACACATATGTTGCTGTAAATTAAATCTTTGTGCATAACCTCTAGGCACATGGGAAAGCTGAGATGGTTATGTATCACATTTTCTAGTTTTGGTGTATGATAATTGTTTAAGGGACAAAGTCATCTGCTAATGCCTAATTGACCTGAATAGTGGAGGACGAAATATCACGTTGCAATGTGAAGATCTGATAGATGTTCCTATGATACAAAAATCAGATCTGATAGATGTGCTATGATATAAAAATCAGATATTAACAGTGATCTTATTGTAGATTTCACTATAGTGATGGTAATAAAAATAAAATCCACATTATCTGCAAATACAAGATAGATAACAAGTTGAAGCTATACAACAAAATGGCATGCATTTTTTGCTTCCTCTTTTAAGTTTTTAGGGAAAATACTTGTCCACAGGGCTTTTATTTAGTTAGTACACTCTCTGCTGTTGAACTGAAAAGACATTTTCAAGTACAGTCAATTTAATATCCCTAACATACTTTCTTTAGTCAAAAATGTGCCTATATCTTTTGGTTACTTATTTAAGCTGCAAAGGACAAAATGCAGCTCTTTTATCATACTTATATTTTTTGTATATGCATTTTTTATACCAGCAAAAGTGAAAGCTGCAAACTGAACTTTCCAGCTGTGCATCTTCAGGGTTCTGCCTCTTCTTTGTGCACTTCCTTTTGTAATTTTCCCAGAAACATAGCTTGTGGCTGAAACCTTGTATTCAATTAGCTGTAGAACTACTATTCTCATGTGTATAGTTGAATATATAATTAGCTTTTTTTTCTGATAAAGTAACTTCTATTATTATGTGGTATTAAAACACTGCTCAAAATTACAGGAATATTGGGTTGTAGGCTGCTAAGCATATCTGATGATTTAACTACAAATC
Organism: Grantiella picta; assembly: GCA_013397955.1. Classification (NCBI taxonomy): domain Eukaryota; kingdom Metazoa; phylum Chordata; class Aves; order Passeriformes; family Meliphagidae; genus Grantiella; species Grantiella picta. The sequence continues at coordinate 20,606 of VZRM01005135.1, read as the reverse complement.
TGTTCTACAGAATCTTATTTTTATTTCTCTCATGGGAAAAAAACTCCACAGTATGTATTCAGTTCTAGATGATAAGCAGTTTAGCCTTGTACTGAGATCTCTTCTCGAAGTTGACCATTGTGCAATGATGATTCCTGGTTTTTTCCAAGTGGTTACAGGATATGATAGTGTTTCACATTGCTTTCAATGGACATGGAATGCAATAGAATAATTCACCTTAAGTAAATGCAAAGGATGTGTAGAGTCTCATATGACTATTGGAGCATGGATATATCATTCTACAACCTTGCAAATTAAATTTGCTGCCTCTGTCAGGGCTCAAATTTTAGGAAGACACAAATTTACTACCTTACATTCTCTTTGTTTACATGGTTCCCATTAGTTCTTTTTTATTTTGTTTATTTTCTGTTTTTCTTTATCCATGTATTGTCTACTTCTAAATTTTAAGGAGAAAACTAACAGCACCTAAAAAATGCAGTGGTTTTTCATCATTGTTTTTTCTACTGTTAATGGCTTATTTCACCTTGAAGAATAAAAACTTAGAATATTCTACAATTAACACTGAAGTACATCTTCTGTGTGTTGCTATGCATATGATTTCTTAGTTGTTCCTCTCAGTTCCTCATGTGATGAATGAAAACTTCGGGTTTGTTTTCTTGGATGGAGTACTTCTTGATACAGTATCAAAAGAAATTTGAAATTTACCATTTCCTTTGCCATTCACCTTCTCTTATGACATTTGTGTGTAAGCTTGGTCTTTTGATTTTCAAATATTTGTGGTAAAGCTGAAATTACATTAAACTTTTCATTGCTTATATCTCTTGAGATTCATTCAAAGTGTTTTCCTATACTAAAATAATTCCAGGAAAAAAAAAAGTGAAATAAAAGATTTTTTTTTCAGTAAGCTGAAGTTAAAGCTTTTCGTATACATCGATAGGTTAAGGGAGACTGTACTAAAGAGAAAATGCTCCTTTGTGGCTAAGAAGCTCATCATGAACAGCAAAACTACTGCAGTTTTTCTGTTGAAGAGATGAATTGATTTTTTGCAAAAAATTTTCTTGGAGTAGGTCATGTAGTACAGAGGATTTTCATGCCACAAACAACAGGACATCCATAGGAAAAGTGTGCTTTTGGGATAACTGCTCAGTATATGCACTATGTTATGCTTTTATTCTTGTATCTTATTATTAGTATGTAACATCTTAAAGCCAGATTTTCAATAAGTTTTATTTTATTTTAAAAGTTAACCAGAATCAATATAGAAAACAGACTTTTACAACTGTTGGGTTCCATGCATTTTTAAAATTTAATTTATGGGAAATAAAAGTAGCAAATAGATTCCTATTCAGCACTACAGAACATGTGCTTTGCTTCTATCACCCGAATGCAGACACATAAGACTTCTGTATTAAAGATTATGCTACAGAGCCATACAAAATTTGCTGACTTGAAAGCTGGCATGGAAGGAAGAACAGTAATTAAATCTGTTATCCTCTGGAGAAAGTTAAGAGGTAAAATGTATGTAATCCTTCTATTGTATATGGAATGGAGAAACATGGGCTTAAAGGAGATTAGAGAGTGAATGATGGGTAAATGGAATAACTAAAAGCAACAAGTACTATACTATAACTGATAGTTTCTATGCAAAAATTCTCATACGTTTGCATTTTGAATTTCAACTTGAAATTTTTACTTACAAGAACATTGGCTTTTAAAGCATTTAAGTAGATGAAACTTTTAAAATTATATATTTATACTGCTTTTATTTGGAAAGGATTTTTTTCATATTTCTGATTTTTACCATATTTACATACCTATTATTTCATCATAGTATTATTTTCATATCTTCATGATGAAAATTAATTAAAAATACAAATATTAACATTTACTTCTTATTTAATTCTTAATTTCTTCCTTCATTGAACGGATGTCCTCCTTATCCTCTTTTTTGTGCAAATACAGTAGACGTTCTTCTAAATTGTAGTCAAAATACTGCTTGTCTAAATTTTTCTCCTTGGAGGTGACCTCCAGTTGTAGATTTAAATGCACCATAAGTTATGTGATTTAATATTTACCTGCACAACATAATTGCATAAAGTGTTTTCCATATTGAACATCATACAGATCTTTTCCATGCTTCAACTAATATTAATTTGCAGTACTACAACTGCTTTGAATAGCACAAATATACAAAGAAGTTTTGTCTCTGAAGAAAAAAGATACCAAAAAATTAAACAAAACAAAATCCAATGCCCAGCCTGCAAGCAGACAACTTCTCTTATTTTTGATGTCAGATTTTTCTTTTCCAATAAGCTTGTTGCTAATACTTTTCAAAAAAGCAAGCCTGCTTCCAAACGGAAGATTATGTACATCATTCAGCTTAATCTAATTTGCTGCTCTTTTCATGACTGACTCTATTGGCATTGTATTCCTTATAGTCTTTGCCCAAACACTGCTTAGGTAATTTATTCTACTTGATACTACTTTGGAGTTGATTTCAGTTGTTCATAGGAACAGGGATTCGTATAAAACACAGCCAGTTAAACAGGTTTAGGTATTCAAACCTCCAAAATGCAGTTGATCCTTAGTAGTTTGGCTCAGTACACCTGCCTGAATATTCACAGAGAAAGCAACAAAAAATTTATGTTCTTGTATTACACCCAATATCTCTATTAGAAAGACAGAAAACAAATTATATAACTGTACCATTTAGAGTAATGCAAATTCCGACATGAACACAAGTAACAGAATAACTGTGACTGTAAAGAATGTTTTTGTGGAAGAGGACAAATGGAAGTAATTTTTCCCTTAAGCAACCAATGTTCTTAGAAGGTGGTAACAAAAAATGGCGTTCTAGGTTGCAGTTGACGTGTAAGATAGAGCGAGAGCATTTGGAAGGCAATGAAGAACAATAAAAACCAGCTTTGTGATGCAAGGATGTTAATAAGGGAAGGAGTCAGAGACAGGATTGTAGCAGAGACCAGGCAGAAGTAAATCGACTCTCAGATCTTCCAGGAGTCAGTGAATGCAATTAATATTCTCTAACCATAGTTTCTTGACTTGTTGTCATTTTAGTGTTATCTAAAACCCCCTCTTTTGAGAGCTTTTAGAAAGGTTTGTTATTGTTCAAGTAAATAAGCAGCACTACAGAAATAGTTGAACATATTTGTTTCATGATAAAAAATAATATATTAATGAATATTTTTAACCTTACTTGAAGAACTGGAGGTACAGATTTGTGGGTTTTACTCATAGCAAAGCTGAATTCAATGAATTTTAGGGTTACATTGAATAATAATTCTGAAACTCTTGTTTTATTTGCACTGAACTCTCTATCTTTTAAATAGCAGTTGGTCAGCCTTAAAGTTTAATAAGTATGTGCAATTTATTTCTCAGCCTCTGTTGATATCTAAATTCATCTTAATACCTAATTCATCTTAACCTATTGATAAAGAATTTTAAAAGGTTTTGAGCTGATTAAATGTATAAGATTTTTCATTTTAATTTTGAAATCCTATGTATATTTTGGTAAGTGTTCAGTTTTTCTTTCCCACAGTATTTTAAGGATATAATTAGATTAGAATGACAAATTTGGAGAAAAAAACATGGAATAATTTTTTATTCCTTTTTGAATGCAGATTTTTTCATTATTTTAATTTATTTATTAATTAAATAATTTTGTACTTTGGTCAGTGCATGTTTCTATATACAAAAATAAATAATTTCAAGGGTCTTGATAAATTTAGCAGATTTGAAAAATAAGACTTCTGGAAAAATACTGCTGCAAAAATATATCCCATATCAAAGTATTTTATATGTTGCAAGTTGCCTTGCTAGAGGCATGTAGGAATGTAGCTGAATTCTGTTTCTGTTGAAATAAAATCTGAATTCTACTGGGAAACCAAAATCAGGTATTTAATAATTTTTTGCACAAAAATTTGACGTTGTCAATATATATAGTGTATGTGGACAAATAAAGATTTAAAAGAAGCAATAGTACATAAATAAAACTTTCTATAAAAAAAATCAGTTGTATATTTTCTGCTATAGAGTTTGCTTAACTTCAATATTCATGAGGCACAACAGTTTCAAAACAAATCAAATATAATTAAATGATGCATTTTCACCACTTACAAAAGGTTTATTAAAGGTTTATTTGCTCATGCAAATTAAAGTTTTAGAGTAAAAATCCACATGAAACTTGGCACTAACAATTAAAAAAAATATTGGAAGATTTCTCACCTCACTGCAGTCTTTTGCTATGTTTAAACTGCTCAGCTTGTCTTTTAGAATCTTTAATGAAACCAGGGAGGAGGCTATTTATTTGCATAATAGGACATAATTTGCTGTGGTGAGGTTTTAATTATTTATAGGCTGCCTAAAATATTTAAAATGGCATCACTAAGGAGCATGAAATGCTGGCTAATGCCTTCATTTCAGGTTTCCTGCCGATTCCTTTATGGGTCAAGCATTTTATTTGTATTTATCATATAAGCATAGTAGCTTCAGAAACATGAGGAAAACAAATTTGTTCCAGTATGTTTGCAACTTGAGTGAGTCAAAATTGGCAAAGGTCATTAGGAGCAATCAAATGTACAAAACATGCCAGAGAAGGGCAGCCAGATTGATCAGGTGTGTGAAACGGATATAGTACATAGTTCTGCTCAAATACGTGTGTATCATTACATGTTTACTGTTCCGCCTCTGTATATAATTTTATACAGTTTTTGCCTTTATTTCCTCATTATTTGGATACATTGTATTATTCCTGTAATGCATATACAAAATAATTATTTTTTATAAAATAGCAAGTTCTATATTTTTCCTATTTTTACGTTGTTGTAAATCATTCCAAATTATTGATGAATTTTGAGGGATTTCACTTAATACAGAAAACTACGTGTTGTTGGAATCTTCACTATAAAGTGTTGAAAGCAAAGACATGAGGGAAGAATAGCAGTTCTTGCTCGCAGGGAAGTAAAATGATAGACTTAATTTTCCTTGAGGTTTGAGCATTCATACAGATATATAGAGAGACTGTCGGGTGAAATAAATGGTTAAAAACTAACTGGGCGCATTTCTCCATCAGAGATGACAGAGGGACATGAGGCCAGACTATGGTGATGGCTGAGAAATCTTCACAAGAATTCTGTCCTTGATGAAGTAGGCCCTTCCTTCCGGCATGGTTAGAACCCTGTGGGTGGTAGCTCTTCCCTCGAGTACAGTAGTTTACATGTTGGTTTGATGTTATCTGCGAGCTTTTTGCACAGCCCCTCTGTTGCTGCTTCCAGTTGGAAAGGTGTGAAGCAGAACAGGTCCTAGGAAAGCACCTGCAAGAGATCACTCCACAGTGGCTTCCAAGCAGAGTGTGGTTCATGAATCACCTTTTGAGTCTGAGTATCTAACCAGTGCTGCCACTGCTTGGTTGTTCACGCGTCTAGACTTGAATGTTGTAATTTGGATACAAGAAATAACTTAATCCTCCATAATTTAACTGAATAGGACATGTAGGGAATCCTGACTACAATTAAAACGTAAATTAATTAAAACATCAATTGTAGTTGTAAAAACATAAACTACTTCTTCAGAGAACTACTTAAGAAAAAGCTTCTCAGTACTTCCAATATACTTTATAGCAGTATGAGATGAGAAAGCTGTGATGAGAACAGAGAACTCATTTTATGAAACTTCTGAGTGAAAGACATAATCCCAGAATAATATTCAAATTTTAAGTATCCTACAAATAATTTAATTAGAAAAAATGTACTATTAGAATGTTTATTTTCAAAACAATTGTCTTTTTTTCCTGCATCCCTCTAGTCTCCAAGCATTTCCAAATTATAACACCCGAAACAAACTGCTAAGGTTTCTGCCTTTATCTCAGAAGCCATGTAGTCTGGCTTCCAGAATATTATATTTCATCTTTTATTGTTTCACGTGGAAACTACTTTTTGCTCATCCTCATTACTTTTTCCAGTTCCTTAATGACTCAAATGAGATGAATGCAATATTCAGTAATCAAATCTTTTACTTGTTAACTTCAAGTAGAAGTCTTAAAACGTTTATATTTATTTTGTTTTCGCTTGCTACACTGGTCTGTCCAGTTATCAGCTGCCATGTTCAACCTATTTGCTCTTATTTTCTTTATCAAAAGAGATTCAGAAGAACATCCTTGATGTGTCAGTAAGCATTAATTTTATGTGATGCTTTTTCAAGGTTCAGTTAAAGTTTTTACATATTTAACAGATGCCTCGGCAATTTTTGTAAGAGCTCCCGGGCTTCCTTGAATTACAGACTTGTCCTCAAAAATTCCAGTTGTTTATAGCTTAGGGTAGCTAAACTTTTAATATCAGATTGCTCTAGGAATCCATCCTATCCTGTTTAAAAAAATCAGGTTATGTTGCTGTGTTTTATTTTCATACCATTTGCCTCTTAAAAGTCACACTAATGTTCCAGTAACTTTCTCAGTGTCAATTTTCACCATTTTTGAGAGGATGTCATGTGCTGAAGGAAGATAAATTACTTTTGTAATTTTAAAGAAATTTTGTTGTCTCTCTTCAGCCACAAATTCTTAGGTTGCCAACAGAAGTTATGGATGCTTCATCCCTGGAAGTATTCAGGTTGGATGGGGCTTTGAGTATCCCAAGCTAGAGAAAAATGTCCCCTGCCCATGGCAGGGGGATTGGACTTAATGATCTTCAAAGGTCCCTTCCAACCCAAACCATTCCATGAATCTGATTCTATGGCTCTTCTCTCTGTCAAGTTGCTTGGAAAAACATGTGAGTAATTCTATTATTTTTCATCATAAAGCTATAAATTCCACCTTGATTTCAAGCATTTTAAGGGAATTTTGAACCTTTAATTTTCTTTTTTATACACTTGTCCTTCAAAGCCAGAGTTTATAATCATGGTGACCACAGATGTGCACCAACAGTCAAATTTGGCAGTCCGATTTTAGTTTTTTTCCTTATAGAGTAGCAAATTTTGCCCTGGAAAAGTCTAAGATGACAGTAATTTCTGTAATCATTTTGATACATAAATAAATTCCATAGTTATTTGCTAGTTCTTTATAGTTTGTTTTTATTATTATTAGTTAGCCAAGAACAGTTTGTCAGTTTTGGAAGATCATGGATAAAATACTTAAAACCGAAAATTAGCTATTTTACAGGAGACAAAAGAGAATATTTGCTGTAGGCAGGCAACTGACCTCAGTTTCCTAACTCCAGATGCTCTCCAGCAGTCAAGAAATGTTTCAGAGACAATTTCCTTCTTAGCTTAATGGCAGAAATAGTTTTGGCCAGTTAGTTACACAAATTTAAGAGAAGAAAATGTTCATCAGGCAATTGAGTTTATTGCCATGCATTTTTATTCTCTTAGCATCTGTGTATCGATACATACCCCAGGTATTGTAAGTGACACTTTTATCTCGTCATAATTAAGAAATTAAATGATTACCCTGTTAAAAAAAAACAAACCAGAGTTTTTGATTTCAGCTCTGAAAACTTCTAATAATTACTCATTTACAGTGAATGTGATTATTCCACCAGACTTCTGTTAAAACTTGTGGTGTTCTTTCTGGCAGAGAAGCTTCTGTGCTGATTGTCTGTCTCCTTAATATGTTCTGTGGCTTATAAACCAACCTTTTTTCCACTCTGAAGAAATTGGAATATATCTCAGGCAAATCTCAAAACAAAAAAAATAACTCAAAACAAAAAATTAAAATTATATTGGACATTAAAAAATTTTGTTTGGAACAGAAAAAGATATTTTTTAAGTAAAAAAATCACACACAATTTCATTGCTCTATGTTTATTAAAAATTGTTATTGCTTTGTTTATCCGGAGCCACTATAAAAAATGTAGACAGCACTGAATATAATTTGAATTTTTACTGTATTATTGAAGCTTCTCTTTGTCTTAAAAACTGATTTTACCAGTTTCGATAATTTTTTTTCTTTTGCATTAATTTCCTTAGGGCTGTCCCATTTTTTAGGGTTTTCATTCCCAGTCTATGTTGGGAATTGCCCATACAAGATTATGGAATCTGTAATATTAATATGTAATTTTATCCCTGCCCTTTACTTGTTTCTTGCTTGTCCAGTGAAGATGTAAACCTATTTTCACCATATCTGGTAGAGGGGAAAAAAAAAAAGGATTCTTTTGAAATGAGAATCTCAGTGAATAACTGGGTTTGCCTGGACACTTTTGCAAACAAATACAAAACCTTGTCATAGTAGTAATTCACTAGGCATTTACAATTTTAAATAATCAATAAAAGCATTTATAATTGTTCTTCCTTCTATAGTTTGTCCAAGGTTTACATGTCATAGAGTGTGTTAGCCTTGTGTTGATCTCTTTTTTTCAGCTATCAGTCACAAATATTGGGTAGAATAGACCAGCAGTATTCTTGAATTTTTGTATTCTGAAACAGGTGGAAATAACTTTAACCGTCCAGGAATAACCAAGTTGTGTGCAATTTATTTCGCATTGCAAAAGTTGAAACTTGTTCCATATTTTAAAATGAGTATGCTATCCCACATGGTTTAACTCTGTTGACACAATGATAAAAACTTGGAGAAAAATTGATCAGAATGGATACTTTAAAATATAAAAATCCTAAGTTTTTGTTCCAAAATTAGTTGACCTTACTTGACCAAAGGTCCCCTGTCAAGTTAATGAGAAGTGAAGCAAGAATTTCAAATGTGCTATCGTGCTATTTGCTTAACATTTAGAAAATCAGACATTCAGAATGCTAAACTGATCTTCATTAGAATATTCATCGTGAATGGAGTAAACGTTTGCCTGCCTGGATTATTGTGCTAGCATTTCTCACTTACATACTTGATTTATTTGATTTCTGTTTGTTCTTCATGGATTTACAGATCTGTTATTACAAAGTAAAGTGCCACCATCATTAATATCTGCTTAGGTGAATGGAAATCAGGCCCCTATGGCAAATACAGTTATCCTAACTCTTGGAGCAGACAACAAAACCAAGATCATGATGATATAAACTAATACTTTATCTGTTTAGAAAAGCTTTAAAACACCAGAACTGGAGACCTATAAGGTTGTAATTAGGATAAATGTTAGTGGTTTTTACTGTTTAATGAAATGTAAGACATTATGCAGCTTTTAACTTCATGGATTGATATTCACAAGATTTGAAGTTCAGTGCATTTTTATTAGTTTTTTTAGCGACATAATTCAATACTTGTTCCGAAAATTCACTCCCATTTTCATTCTATTAACATTTTGTTCAAGAGCACTATGTTGCTTTAAATTTGAGCCTTTGCAATTAGCTTCATTGTATTCTTCTTGAATTAATGTAGGTTAATTTATAGCAATTACTTCACCTAAGTAAGTGAAAAAATGGCATTGAATTCCTTTAACTTTTTTATTCCAAAAGGTAAATTACTGAGCTTCCTTAAAACTTTGTCCGAAAAAAACCCTTCATTGAAGTGCACTTGGATATTTATGCGAGCCTCAAAATTCTTGTATTAAAACTGTGTTTGTTCTGATCACATTGTATGGTTGAAAAGCTTTGGCAAGTGTAGTATTTTCTGTTTTATCTGAGCAAAACCATTAAAAAATCTGTTCTATGTGAAAGTCCAGAAACAGGGATGAACTACAGCCTGAGTTGTTTTGTTTTGATGAATCATAATTTGCATCATGTGAGAGGATTATAGAGGCTTTTTCTGTCCAGAGCTATTTCTGTCACTCTGTGAGGAAACAACATATAGAAGCAAAAAACCAAGATGTTACTCTTTTCATTCATATCCTTACTGAAAATTTCACAGAGGCATAAAAATATCCAGGATGAACTAATATTGATTGTATTTTGTAAGCAAGCTGCCTATTGAATTATACATATGCCAGTTTGAAGAGTTTTTAGTAGTCTGTCCCTTTGCTGTCTTCACTATTAATATCAGTCATATGTAATCTGGGAATGATGGGAGTTTTACTAAATTTTAAGTTGTTATATTTATGCAAATTCTAAATAGTTTCTTCCCCTTCACAGAAGATTCACTAACCTCCACTGATCCCATAGCATAACTTTTGATTGATTACAGAAAATATTTTCTTAGAATACAGTGGTGGAAATTTATCAGGGCACCGTTTTTCCTCACAAGAAATACACTCTGTTGTCAAGATAACACACTTGCAAAGTTGGCAGCTTTTTGGCTGGGGTAGAATTAGTGTTCTTCACATTGGCTAGTATGGGGCTGTTTTTTGGATTTGTGCCTAAAACAAGGTTAACAATACAGAAAAGTTTTTGTCATTGCTGAGCAACACTTGCACGGTATCAAGGCCTTTTCTGCTTCTCTCATCGCACCAGTGAGGAGGCTGGAGGTGCACAAGGAGCTGGGAGGGGACACAGCCAGGACAACTGACAAGGAATATTCCATACCAAATGGTGTCATGCATGGTATATAAAGCTGGGAGAAGAAGGAAGACAAGAGGGACTGTTTGGAGGGATGGCATTTGTCTTCCCAAGTAACTGTTACGTGTGATGTGGCTCAGCTTTCTTGGGGATGGCTGGACACCTGCCTGCCTGTAGGAACTGGTGAATGAATTCCTTGCTTTGCTTTGCTTGTGTGCAGCTTTTGCTTTCTCTATTAAACTACCTTTATCTCAACCCACAAGCATTCTCACTTTGACCCTCCAAATTCTCTCCCCCACTGCACCAGCAGGGAATGAGCAAGCTGAGTGTGTTTGGTTGCCAGTGGTTAAACCACCAGAGTCCTTGCACCAAAAAGACTTGTGGTTTAACCCCAGTGGGCAATCAAGTACCACACAGACGAAAGCTCATGCCCCCTTTCACTCCCAGCCCAGTGAGATGGAGAGGAGAATCAGGAAGGAAAAGAACAAAACTTGGTTGAAATAAGAAGAATTTAATAATTGTCACAAAATGAAATATAATAATTATAATACTGAAACTAATAATAATACTAAGAAAAAAGACAGGGAGAGAGGAAAATAAAGCCCAAGAAAAACAAGTGCAACTGCTCACCATCGATTGACCAATACACACCTTGTCCCTGATCTGCAATCAGCCACCTTTTTATGTAACTCCTCCCATTTATATGCTGATTATTGCTTTCTGTGGTATGGAATATCACTTTGTCCTGTTTAGGTCAGCTGTCCTGGTTGTGCTCCATCCCCATTTCCTGAGTGCCTCCTCACTGGCAGAGCATGAGACCCTGAAAAATCTTACATTTAAGGTAAGTACTGCTTACCAGTGTGTTAGAAGCATTGTGCTCATACTGAATCCAACGCATAACTCTGTACCAGCTGCCAGGATTAACTTTATCCCAGCCAAACCATGACATAAAGCCATCTATACCTTTCTCACACTGCCAGTACCGTGTCACTATAATTGTCCAAATGTTGGGAGCTGTTTTACCATAATTGTGCAAACAGCTGTCCCATACTAATTTAAAACATGTTTCAGTATAGAGTTCCATCCAAAAAAATTAGTTTCTTTCTATTCTCTAATAATCATGTTAATTATAAAATTTGAAAACTTACTTCTGATAGCATTATTACTATTTTGTATTACCATCTTTCCCCTGCCTCCTCAATTTGTTTCTCTCATACTGCTTTGATTGAATTAATTTCTTTTTTTTCAAAGGCTATTATATCTCTGCTCTTCTGTGCTTAAAGACCTTACATCAGTAGCCACTGTTCCTCTAAAGATACCTCTGTGTCTTCAGGTTACAGGCAGATTTCCTACTGCAATGCTTATTGTCCGTAGTTTTTTAAATATTGCAAGATGACAACAGCAGTAAGGAATAGCATGACAAAAGGGTACATAACAGACACTCTTGGCAGAGTTACTGTTGGTAAGCTCTTTTGAAAGAAAGATGGTACCTAGAATAACTGTGCTTCCTGAATAAATCCTAGGAATGAGCTGAAAATAACACTAAGAAAAATACAGTGTAACCAATGTGAAACATTCAGAAATCATGAGGCCACTCTAAATTTATTTTAATCTTGCAATTTAGTGTATTATGTATAGGTATGTATGTGTATACTATATGCATGTAGATTTGTGTGTCTGAGAGGTACAGAGTGTCTTTAGCTTACAGAAATTTTAATTTGCCTTCTGCTATTGAGAAGAAGAGGTACACTTGAACCGTGCTAGCAAGTATTTTTAAAGAGAAGTTAATTTTGGTATCATTATGTCTGTAAGGGTCTAGTCTTATCACAAATACCACTGTGTTTAGCAATAGTGCTAACATTGTTAAATGAATGAGAGATTATTTTCTCAGTTCTGTGAAGAGGGGAGTTTATTTGAATGCTCTCTAGAAAAATCTGCACTGTGTATCATTATTCTAAAGTTGTGAGTGGGGGGCAAGACCTTACCAATTTATAAACCTATTTCTGTAAGATGAATTCATATACCTCAGCTCCAGTGGTATACTGAAATACTAATTTAATTCTCCTGCAACAGGAAGGTTTTATACATCTCTGAGAAATTTTTGTTCAGGGAAGTTGGCTTTTGGAATTAGAGAAAGATGAGAATTCATTTCAGCCAGAGGCTAAATAGGTACTCCTGGCTGTAGAGTGTGCATAGTGGATATAGTCATTGACACATCTTCCAGCCGTCTTGTCACGTTCTCCTAGCAGCTGGCATGTTCTTCTGTGCATCAGATAAGCCCCTGTGGGCTATTTATAGAAAATGTGTAGGATCTTTCTGTTGCTGTGTCTTTCACATGCCCTCCTGATTCTCATAAGCTGCATCATGGATATAGACACCTAATGGTGAGCAAATAAGGTAGATGAGTGGGTTGTTCATCCCCAGAGGGACAGGCATGGCACACTTTTCCCATAGTTTTGTGGGGCCCCTGTCCTTAATTCTGTCCATTGCTGAGCCTGGCCCTTAGTTCCTTTAATGCACCTTTGCAGTCATTTATGCTTACTCATTCTTCAGTGTTTTATAGGTACAGCTCTACGTGCTGTTGTCCACTGCTGAGATGCATACTGGTAACTTAGCCACTTGGGAGATGTGTTTCTGCAACCATTGTGTCAGAGTCTGTTTGAATCTCTAGTTTACAGGACAATGTACTCTGTGATTTAGGCTTTTCTTTATGAGCTCATTAAGAAATACAACAAAAGCAAACAATGGCTCAATTCCCTTTGCCCAGACTAGTCTCTCCCGTGAATTCACTTACCACTTAATTCATGAGGCTTCATAACTTATAACCCATAACTCTTAATTCATGCACGTGTGAGGAAAAATCAGTTACCTAGCTGACAGTGAGAGTGCTGATTCATCCTCCTTTGTCATGATGCAGGCACCCCCTCACAGTGGGAAGCTGGAAATACTCAGCAGTCCAGCTGCTTTTAGATCCACTTCTTAAGAAAAACTTTTTTGAGTAACTTCGTATTTTATACCTTTCAGCTTTGAAATTTGGTCTGTAACATAGCTGGAAGTTAGTAGATTCAGAGGAAACTGCCAGACAATAAATATGCAAAGATGATGGCTGCAGGTGACAGCAATCTGCAGGTGATAATGGCTGCATTATGGCTTTCTAGCTCTTTCAGACCACCTGTCCTGCCTACATGGTACTCTCAGTGTGACCTAATGGCACTGCTTCCAGCTCATGTCAGCGTGAGCTGCCTTAGGCAAAATCTGAGCAGTGGCTGAGTGAACAGTCACTTGGCCGTAGCTCCTTTTTTACTGATGTCAGTGGAACAAAGAAATCCAGTGTCTTCAGCTGTTTGAAGTTAGGTGTCTACTGTCATTTCAGACACTCTGGAATACCAAAGAATTCACTCATGGGTCTGAGAGGTGATGCAATTTAAGGGCAATTAATTTTCTGTGATTGTCATTGTAAAATGATTTTACAGTACAGTTTTAGTTACTTTTTTAGTTTTAATTTCTTCCTTCAGAAAAAGTGCTTTTAATTTCTCTTACCCTTTATTTCACTGACTAAAACACTTAAATATGAGATTATCTTTAAGCATACAGCTAAGTACTGCAGGAAATTAATACATGTTTCAGAAACACTGCTAGATTTTGTTGCTAACAGTAGGAATCACAAAAACACTAGAGGGAGAATTTGATATGTGATTTTGTTATTACTCAATCCTTCTCCAAATCCCTCCAGCTGTATTTGAGTATCTGAACTTTACTCCTGTGTGTTAGATAATGTGCCCTGTACTTAAGACATGTGACTGTAGAGCTTATATACTCATATGGTATATATCATTAACCCAAGATATATAGCTGTTGTATTATCTAGATTTCTCTAAGTATGAATGATTAAACAATGATTCTTTCAAATTTGATGGTTTTATTTCATTGCAAATAAAAATACTTTGTCAAAATGTTAATATACCGCATCTTTTCAGTTAGATAGTTATTCAGTGTAAAATATCTTTGCTATCAAGATGGAATTTGATTTCATTTTTACTCTCAGAGGATTGCATTAAGTCAAAATAGCTCACGCACAGATAAAAGTAAAGAATAAATACTTAAATAAAAATATCTTTATGATTAGCAGCACAGTTGAAGTGATGGTGTAAAAGTACAATTATGGTTCACATAATCGTTGAAAAGTTTACTAAATGCTAGGACTACAGAAGGGATTCAGTTTAATATAAAACCAGGAAGTGTGCATATATATGCATATACATTTATGAAAAATCATTGATAGGATCAGTGAAACAACCTATAAAATATTTGAGTTTTTATTTTAAGAAATTTTACATAATTAGGTTAATAAAAGCTTTGTCTAGAAAAGTGTGAAGAGGTGTGAGTAACAATATTATCAGAAAGATCAAATTATTGTCATATGTATAAGGGATTATGGTCTTTTTAATTTACAGTTATTCAATTGTTTAATTGTATAGCATTGAAAACATTCTTTGTTTTCAGTGTTAGGTGATAATGTTCTATGGTTAGAAGATAATAATTAAGGAAGTTTATTCAGAGTTCACTGACTACTTTGTTGTGGTTTATGTGCTCTTCTGTTAGGTCTGGGAGTGCTTATCTAAACAAATCATAAGAGGCTCATAACACTTGTTTGAAATAAAGCTACTTACCACTCTAACTACAATATGTAAGATGTTAGTGTGATCATGGCTAAGAGAAAAGCAAGAAAATGTGTGATTTAACAATAATTAGAAGAATAGGCAGACTTCTATTTTTTATTACTTATTCATTGGAACATAGTTAAATACCAGCTAATTTTGCTCTGTACGCTCATTCAAAATTAAACCTTTTGTCTTTTGTCGGTGGTGATAATAAGGATGTAGTTAATTTACATGGAGTCCTGAAAAGAATAATATTTTGTATTAAAACCTTATCCTAATTTTCACTGTAGAACTTGCAAATAGTCCTTTCCAAGTCATAAATATTAAAAATTGTTTGGAGAAGAAATGCCAAATATTTTTCATTTGTGGGAAAATTGCTGTGTTAGGAAATATAGATAGATAAAGATAATTTATACCTTTTTCAGAAATAGATACATGTGTTGCTATTAAGAATCTATTTTTTTTCAATTGCATCTTATTTTTAAGCTGCATTACTTGCATGCATACAAAAGCCAGTCAGTATGTCCATATTGATTAGACTGAGCATTCATCCTGTCATGGCCTTAATAGTTCAATCCCACAGGATCAGCCCACACAGGATGAAGAATCTCAGGAAATGGGACTCTGAAACAAATCCATTAGGTAGACCTTAGGAGGGAATACTCAGTGTTTCATCCGCATTTTAGAACCTGAGCGGATCAGTGTCCTTAGTTACTGTTACCAATCTGAACAATAAGAATGCTCTTCTTACTCAAGGCCAAGCTTTGGTCCATTCATGGTTTTTGCCACAGAGCTAGTTTCGACAATAATGCTAGAATTTATAAAACCAGAATGTTGCAAGACCACTGGTAGCAATAAAGTATGGTATGAGAAGCAATGAAAAAGGAACATTATAATTCATGAGCTAAGAAAATTAGGGTCTCTGCTTTTTCTGCTGTAGGATTCCACATTTCTAGGCCATTTATCTCTGAAGAATACCACAGCTATTCAAGAGAGAGATCTGTCTCCATTCCAAAAGTCAGAAATTCTTTTCCTTTAAGCCTTGTAGGAGACCACATCTCCTAGAAACTTTTAAAAATTCATTTTCTGTGATTAATATCAATATTTTTAGTAACACTCACACCTCTCCTTTTAATGATTAAAGGGAAGAAAATCAGTATTTATTGATGATTGCCATTATGTGATCTATTAGATACTTTATTCTCTTTAAATATTGTAAGAAATTATTGGAGTTACTAAGTGACAGGCATGATTATATGATTGAAACAGAGATTTATAAAGACATTCATTCCTTATGTGGGCAATGTTGTATAGCTGGGAAACATGAAGCTTTGTTAGTGTTAGTATAATCTGAAACAGTCTTTGCCAAGGTTTACCGCTTGTTGTTCTCGCAGTTAGAATGTGCTGCCTGCTTATCAAAGATGTCTTCAGAAATATTACTACCTTCTATATAGATGGCTTTACTAAAATAAGTTTAGCCAGGCTGTGAAATTGCTAGAATTAAATTCAAGAATACCCTTATTTCAGCTGCCCTGTGCATGTGCATTAGAGCAGTTTTTAAATGCTCTGAATCCCGCTTTTTTTCTTTTTTTCTAATTAACAGGTACACAACTATATTTATGTATAAAATGACAATGATTACTTCAGGAAAAAGATTCATTATTCAGTTTTTCCTTTCCTTCACTGCTTACACGGTGTCAACATGTCATATTTATTGTGTGTTAAGTAACGAATGCTCTGAAAACAAAATGGTTAATTCCTTAATAGGAAAAGTGTGGCTGTTGTCATGCAAGTGCTGAAGTACTTCATGAACATTAATAACGCTGTAATAAACATAAATAAACTCATTACTTCTGAGGGTAAGGGATAGTCTATTTCAGAAGTAAAGAACAGAGAAACAGGAAAATTAATTGCAAAACCATACTCCAAATTTAGTTAACGAAATTGAACTCTACAGCATTTGCTTTTTTTACATTACTTAACTTTATATGGTTTTTTTTTTTAATCACAGTGAACCTTCTGTTGACGCTAGTTGCTCTCATGTTGCATGGTACTTTCTCAGAAATTAAAACCCCAAATATAAAATGCACTGTATATACCCTGAACATAGGAAGTAATAAAAGAAATAATAGTACTTATTAAATCTTTACTACTACAAACTGTGCCAATGAGGAGATGGCTGTAGAGCTCAGTAGTAATCATTTTCCCAGCCATGGGGACCTACTGATAAAATTCATAGCATATCACTGATCATTCATTTGTTCAGGTGAACAAATGCTGCTGAATGCTGTGAAAGAGTTGAAATGTTTTTGTAAAAGATTTGGAAATGCTCCCTAGCGTGAAGGAACCAGGACCTTATTACATTTCTTTTCTTCAATACATTTGCATCTTGCACGTAACTGGGGCTAACATTAAGTGTTCTGGTATCACATGTTATTAATCCAGTTCTCAAAAGGCAGTAGTTCTGGTAGTAGTGCTGGTACTTGAGGACTCTCTCAAAATTGAAAACAGTTGACAGATACGACTGTGTACAATGGAGTTTCTGCTTTCTCCTGGAAACGCAGAAATTTGCTCAGGAGTCTTGGGACAATTTAAGCAGCTCAGGTTTAACCTTGCCAGTCTTTTGAAATTCTTTGGGAAAATGTCTTAGAAATCTTACTGTGACTCAGGTATTATTTTTTTCCCTGTACCCTATGTGCATTGTATTTACTGGAAAGAGATCACTAGACGTCAGCTTTTATTAAGTAGGACCTCTATCTGTATAATAAATTTTAAGCTAAGAATATCATTTGAATTTAAAATATTGACCTTCATTTTCTTTCCTGGGTTAGCAATGAAACATTCTATTTCAGCTGTGAGGGGGAGGTTGCATTAAAAATACGGTGATTTCTAGGTTTTGTGTTGCCACGTAGGTGACTTTATCACTATGTCCCTTTAAAGACCTTAATCAGCACATAGCACCCTAGTGAACTTTCTACTGCTTTTTTAAGAAAATTCTGGCTATAAAATACCAGAATAATGTACAGTGAATAAAGATCTACTTCAGGAGGGTAATAAATAGTACTTATGCATCCTGAAATTCAAAACTTAAAAAATCATGTGCTCTGTTTATTTTAGCAAGGATATGATGTGGCTTTTAGTCATTAGAGAACCACTGGAACATTTAAACTTAATTTTCTTGTCTTCACTGAGGCATCTATTAAAACATTTTATAAAATACCACAGGATCTTCAGTCTGGGGTGTGTATGTCTGTGTGCATGTGTGCTTTATTCCAGCCAAAGCTATTTCTTTGTCTGACTTTCATAGAGTAGTTGCTCTAGATCAATTCTGTTCTGCTTCTATCCATTTGTAGTGAGAACTAAAAGATCAGTCAGCTTCTTAGTGGTGCTTAATTTTTATGTTTATTTTGTTGTAAAATTCCTTAACATCGGCATTGCTCTGAAAGTGTATATTCATGCTAGTATTTATAAAGTGTAGATGTTACAATGAAAGGAATCATATTCCTGAAACATTTCTGGTAACTCAACTTCAGTCCAGATGCCTGCAGGAAGTTATTTGGTAGGACACAAAGCAGATTTGAGGGTTTTTTAGTTACATCAAAGTTAAGTATTGATTTTCATGCTACTGCATTAAGTAAACAGGATTTTCATGCTACTGCATTAAATAAACAGAGTAAAAATGTGTGTATGATTTTGAAATCTGGGATTTTAAAATATAAAGCCCATTCCAGCAGAAAGCAGAAAAACTTCAAAAGTGAATTCACACTTCCAGACAGGTGGATTATTTCAGATACTTTGTCAAAAGTATATAATTTATGGTGAATAAACCTTTTAATAGCACAAAAAAAAAAACCCACAAAAGAATGCTGATTATTCTAAAGAGTCTGAAACTATTACAAGTATTCTTATTTGTGTCCTATAAATAGGTTTTTAAAGCGTTTACTTCGCCAAATGTGCCAACTTCATGTAGGTTCACTTTTGTGTTAATTTTATGGGTTTCTTAAAAAGTTGCAGTATCAAGACATATTATGCATTCATCATTTAAGTAATTTATAGTGCCATATTTATAATTTGCTATTATAATTTATAATTATAATAGAATTATAATTAATAATTCTTTACGGAAGGGGTGGCCAAGCACTGGAACAGCCTGTCCAGGGAGGTGGTAGAGTCACAATCCCTGGAGGTGTTTCAGAAATGACTGGAAATGACACTTGGTTCTGTGATTTAGTTTGCGGTAGTGGACTAGATGATCTTGGAGGTCTTTTCCAATCTCAATAATTCTGTGATTCTGTGATAGGACAAGAGGGAATGGCTTTAAACTGAAAGAAATTTAGGATTAGAAAGATTTGAATTAGATATTAAGAAGAAACTCTGGGCTTTCAGGATGGTGAGGCACTGGAAGAAGTTGCTCAGAAAAGTGGATGCCCCATACCTGGAAGTGTTCAAAGCCAGGCTGGAGAAGCACTGAACAATCTGGTCTAGTGAAGGTGTCCCTGCCCATGGCAGGTCGGAACTGGAGGATCTTCAGGGTCCCCTCTAGCCCAAGCCATCTATGATTCTTTGATTCTATAGTTGAGAATAGTAGAAAATACAAGACATAATATGCTGAGTTACATAATGAAAAAATGAGCTTTGAAGTTAGGCTTCTGGGATTTTAAAGGCATTCCTTTGTCGTTGGTGCATAGAATTAAGCTTTCTCTCATCTTGGGTGAGCTGTCTTTTCTGTCTCAGATACCTTGATTGAACTTTGGTTGAAACTTACATAATTTCTGTAATTTCTGCATAACATTTTTTTCTGATTAAAGTCTGGGGTATCCGAGCAAAACTTCTCAGTTTTTCCTCTTCACACTAATCAGAACATTTATTTCTGAAGTATGTGTGCACCTAGAGTGTACTCAGAGGGTATATGCCAGTCACACCCCCTCAGTTTTCTGCTCACCATCTGTATCTGGGGAGTTGAGCCTTCTGCCCGGAACCTTACTTCTGTTACTTAAGCCTGTGAGGTATTTTTCTCAAAAGCTTTCATACCTTTAGCAACACTTGTCAGCTTCAACATCGGCTGAAACTCTGAGCAACTTGGCACCTCACTGCAGGCAAAAGGTTGCATACAGGCTGCTTATCAAGGTAGTACATAAGGGGCCACAGTTTCTGCTGTAGTGTACAGACATGTAGGGATAATGAGCTCCAGGTTGGAATACAGGCTCAGAATCTAGGGCCAGTAGATTGCAACTTACTTAGGTTCTTCAGAAAATATTGCACTTTGTCTTCTTGAAATTGTTGTCTATTTTTTCATAAATGAATATCTTCAAGAACATTTTTTATCCAGATGTCTGTTTGGCATTTGCTATGAAAATAATATAGTTACAGAGTATCTAGTCTGTCAAACTGCTTCTGGCTGTTTGGAATAAATTTATCATTTACTTATGTAGAATTCTCAGTTTCTTTCTTTTGTTTTGAGTCATTATGTAAAGACAAATTTCTTAGTGCTGAAACCAGCACATACCCATTAATTCATCTATATACACACATATATATTTACAGACATATGTGTGAAAATAA